>JAHLJT010008446.1:153261087-153272671 GCA_031308135.1 Acheta domesticus
GGTGCGTAGATTGCAGTATCATCGACAAACTGCGCTATTTTTATTGAGTTTAGTTTGAGGGTAAGCCAGCAGTGTACAGGTTGAATAACTTCGGCGAAAGCGGCGCCCCTTGTGGTAATCCTGCTTTGACAGTTTGAGGATTTGATCGGTCGTTACTCACCGTGACCGAAAAGGTCCTCTCTTGTAGGAAGTTGGTGATTATTTGGATAAGTTTTCTTTGAGTTTGTGGGTTAATGCCACGAGCCAAATTCGGTCGAATGCTTGGGCAATAGCTGGAAAGATAGATATTGTATGTATTCTCTGAAAGGTGGAGGGAGGAGATGTGTTCTGACCTGCGCAGTAATTGGTGGTGTGTGACGGTGTTCCGAACTGTCCTAACGGAATTGCGTACCTGGTATGCTTTTTTAAACGTTTTAAGAATACTTCACACACTTTCTAAAATTCTAGAAAAAAGTAAACTGACTAGTCTATAATTTTCTACTAATCTTTGTTTTTTATTTGACATGAGAACTAAGAAGAAATGTAAAATAATTGCATGTTTCCATGCTTGTGAAAAATAACCTGTTCGTAGACACAAGTGATAGATATCTGTAATACATGTGAATGGATCAAGGAGATTTTCTAAGATTTTGTTACTAACGTTATCGTTGCCGGATCTTTTTTGTAGATAATGCTTTTATAATGGCTTTGATTTCCTTTGGGGGTGTATATTATTCAATCGTAGGGTGGGGGCCATACATTGTTATGTCATTTTATTTAGTAATTGTTATGTGTGAAGCGTGCGGTTTTGTTCAATTGTTGTGAAAGACACGGCGAAACACTTTGATACTTTCTAATCTGGTTTGAACGATTTCCATACGTTTGTGTCTAGTGGCGGAATGGTGGCTTTTCGTCTTAGTATTTGTTTTTGAGGGAAGCCATAAGGAATTGTTAGTGCTTAAGGAGTGAACAAAGTTGTCATACTGTTAGTATTATTTAGTACTTCTATGGTTACATTAGTTATTAGATTTAGTTCAGCTTTCCGTCCCGGCGTTCTTAGGCGGACACGAAGTTTTCTTGTTTTATTTTTATTGTTTACTTATTTTATTATTTCACTCGGTAGGTTTCCATTATATTTTTGTTTGAGGGTTTACTTAATATTTCAGAGTGATTTAGTGCAATTTGGAATAAAGAATTTAAATACGTTATTGTCTGATTTATCTCTAATGCATTTGGCAGTATTTTTATTTTTGGCATAAGGTTGGGTATCTTGGATTTGTATTAATTCCAAATAATTTGTAGTGTGTTTGGTTTTGGAGGGGGTAAGTGCAGGGGAGATAATTGATGTTTTGTAATCAAAACCGGCAAGTGATTTGAATTTCTAAGCAGTTTGAAATTTATGGGGGTCCCAGGAAACGAATATCTGTGGGGAGTCTTTTGTTCTGGATATGTTTTTTTCAATGAAATATTGTTGATATCTTTGAAATAGCGGGGCGAGAGTGGGATTTTGAAAAATATTATTTGTTTCTAGTATTGTTAATTCGTAGATCACGTTTGTGATAGGTTTTAGTTTAATTTTTGCTTTAATGTCATTATAGAGTGCCTGGTTCTGGCCTGAAGGCTGTTCTGATAAATCTGTTTTCTGCAATAGTAATAGTGGGGAGATTTGCTGGAGCAGTGGTGGTCCAGATTGCGGAGGCGTATATCCCGGCACTTCCGATGCATGTGGTATATAGAAGGATCTTTGTGCTCACTCGCAATTTTGGCGCTCCTAATAGTGGGGCGAGACGAGTGATACGGGACCCGATTTTTTCTGCTGCTTCCACGCACTGCTCATGCCATATGAGTTTCTGGTCGTGTGTGAGTCTGAATTTGATGCCTAGATAGGTTTCCATAGACTGTTTCCATGGTATATTATTTCCGTCGACTTGGAGAGGAAGTGGTAGGTCTTTACGTTTCCAGGTGAATATGATTGCTTGGCACTTTGAGTGGTTGAGTGTGATTCCGTTTCTTTGCTTAGTGAGTTTGTCGCTTTCTGGAGGCTCTTCATGTTATGCTTTCTTTGGCCGAAAAGGCCACGTCGTCGGCGTATAAGAATTCGTAAATGCCCGGCGTTTGTGGGAGGTGATGGAGGAAGAAGATGAATAGTAATGGTGAGAGGATGGCCCCTTGAGGGACTTCGGCTTGAATTGGGCGAGGGGAAGAGAGTTGGGATTGGTAGCATGCTTGAAAAGTTCTGCCCGTGAGGTAGCTTGTCAGAAGTAGATAGAGGCTTGTAGGAAGAAACATGCGGATTTTTGCAAGAAGAATGCGGTGATTTACCTTGTCAAATGCATGGGAAAAGTCAAAAAAGATTACCGGAAGCGAAGATTTTAAGGAGAGGTTAGAAGCTACTTCCATGGCTAATCGGTATGTTTGAAGTGCCGACGAGCGGCCCTCTCTAAAGCCGATGTGTGTGCTTCCTATTGTGGATTTTTCGTCTAGTTTGCTCCTTAGGTGTGGTAGTAGAAGTCTTTCGAAAACTTTTGAAGTCTGCGATAACAAGCTTATGGATCTGCAGTTATTTGCATCTGTCGTTTTTATTCGGTTTTTGAATTAATATTACTGTGGCGTATTTCCAGACTGTCGGAAAATAACAAGTGCTCAGGCAAGCATTCAAAATTTGCAGGAGTGTTTTGATGGCACTCCGTGGGAGGCGGCGCAGCATGTTGCCGTTGACGTGGTCGGGCCTTCTCGCTTTATTTTTAGTGATGCTCCTTCAGTTCATCTTCCGAAATTTGTAAGATTTCTTCGTCTGTGTCGTCTACGGGGGAAATTGTTGTGTTGCGGTGTTGGCTGGCACGAAGTTATTTAAGGGATCGAGCACGTAAGCTGGAGTGTAAGGGGGGAGTAAAAGGTTTCTGTAAAGTGTCTGAGTAATAGAGTAGTTTCACTTATTTTAGTGTGTCCAAAACCAAGGCAACGTTGACATTGGATTGGTTGATTGAAATTTGATTGATGTGCAAAATGTTTTCTATGGATTCTGTTCCGGAAAGTTCTGCTGCGATTACCGATAATGGTAGATTGATTCGTAAATGTATTGTATTGAATGGTAAATGGGAGGTAGTTGAAGATGGCGTATGAATACACTTATCTATCAATTAGAATACCAAGAAATTCTGGAAAATATTAAAATCTCCATAACAGAAATGAACAAATTCAAAAAACGTTTCAGTAGATTCCTTAAAATCCTGCATCAACAAAACAATTAGGTTCTATCTTCTCTCTCTTCGTTCTTGCCCAGCTACTGCAATTTATAATTAGGTCAAACTGCTCATCCTCCTCCCCGAGTAAAATACCGCCATTCGAAAGATTTATTTCATCATACAGAAAATACATGAAATACATGAAATTCAATCCATGAATACATACATGAAATTCATCCAATCCATGACATCCAATACATGAAATATATACATGAATTCAATCTCCTAATAAAGTATTCTTACACCATAAAGTATCAACAGTTTCAAAACGTGTATTAGAGAACCCATCTCGGAATCATCTCAGGTTTCAAATGTTTATTAAGTAGAGTTGTATTTTTTATGTTGAGTCCGGATAAGTGTTATATTGTAAGAATGTTTTATTGACCATTATCCGGGCAACCGGTGTTCATTGGCCACAGAAGCAAAATTTTCAATATTTTACGTGAAAACTATCGAAGTTGTTAGGATAGTTTTTATGACTTTGTTTGCTACGGTGTTTCCTAAATGTACCCGCAAACATTTTACAAAGGCGTTACTGAATAATAATTCAAAAAAATATTTATATTTCAGCCACAACCAGGCAAGGGGGGTCCATTGGACCCAGGTCTCTTAATCTGCATGTAATATTGCATTTTCTGTTTGTGTTTGGTCGATTACTTGATGACTACTTCGGGCCCAAGGGACACACAAAATAAATTTTGATTTCATTAATAATATTTTACTTTCAAAACAAGCTCCTTTCGGAATTCGCGGTGTTGCTGTAGTGTTTATGTTCGTACCTTTACAGTGATTTCAGAGAGTAAAATAGCGTACAGAAATCAAGGGATATTGTTCACTTACCTTTTCGATTTATTGTGATTTTTACATGGGGTCCAGCAGGGTCCGGTTGTGGGCCCTATTCTCTTCCTACCATATGCAAACGATATGCCCTCATCGATTCGAAACGAAAAGGACAGTTTTCTATGCTGATGATACGAATATTCTTTACAATAATGAAACAGACATTCAATGAATTGAACAAAAAAGTATTTTCATTACGCTACGCATTCAGAATTCTTTCAAGTTCAGTCAGCCTTCATATTCCTGGTTGTGTATATTTCGCGAATGTCCATTTCTGCCTGAGATATTCTGGAAAAATGACCCTATAGCTCACAGACTTCTGAGTTACAGAAACGTTCAGTACAAATAACATGAAAATCACACCCACGTGATACATGTAAGCCTCTGTTTACTAAACTAGAAATCCTACAATTGCTATGCCCGAACGAATGATTTTGTCCAAAATGTCTTGCTTGGAGCGAGCTGTCAAATCGCAAGCGTGTGGCTCCGCAGAGAGAAGCGCCGCTTCCACTTAAGCGTCCTGTGCCAGTGGCAACGAGGAGACCGGAGACAACACACTAGACTGAGAAATCGTGACGGTACGTGCGCGTCGGCCAGATGAACATCTATTCAATCCTTGTCATGTGAATAATAACGATTGTTTTAAGAACTAAATAGCGATATTAAGCGTCTGATTCCATTTTTAAACATTTGATCTCTTGTATTTTCACGGAAACCTTTGATCAAATGTTGTTAGAAACCAATTGACTGATTAGTGATGCGGGGCGCGCGTCAACTACTAAGGCATTGTAAGGTAGCAACTGCGAATGTAGTGCATGTATCTTCCTCGGGAGGTGGCGGTGTTCTTCCACCGCTTGATGGTGAGTTCCGGCGCCGACCTTCCCGTCGGCTAACGGTTGTTTTCCGGCACCGCTCCAGCCGGGAGCTCTAAGCTCCTGACCGGTCTCCGGCATATGTGGTAGTGTAGAGCATGTAAATTGAAGTGTGTGAAGAAAGGACAAGGAAGATGATGTAAAGATCGCGCGCGGTCTGTGGCCCGATTATTACGGTTCTGCTCTGGTTTTCGCCTGCTGTTGATCGGAAAAATCTCGGAAAACTACCGATCAGAGCAGTCGGTGGATAGAATTCTCCTCCAGACAGCGACTGAACTCGACCCAGCTATGCAGATAGTCCTAGGACCTTTCTATCAGAGGCACTGCAGAGCGGTTGATGCCCTGAATGATCCCTCCCGGTTGCACAGAAACCATAATTTACTAGTTCGAATTTACAACTTATCTTCATAATTAAACAAATATTTTCATTCATTTTTCATCCTTACTACACTCATCGTCATAAAAAGCTGCACTCCGAAGGACCCTATTGATTCGCTGCAAACTTGGTGGATATTTTGCAAACCATTCACTAACCCAATGATTTCGTTTTCACGGTCCGCAGCGCACTGGGGGGTCGGGGGTAAGGTGTGACGTCGTGCCCACCAGCTGAGAGAAGAGGGTCTCAAACGCCCGCGCCGGCCATTGCGACATCGGGTATCCTCGCCAGAGCATCACTTGCACGTACACTACGCCTAGGTGACGTGTTCGACAGCCAGTTGTCCAGATAGAAGCTTTCGAGAGGGGCCCGCACCATGGGTATGCGGGAGGCTGGTTGGTCCTGCCGCCGTATTGCGCGTCACACCGGTCGTACGTACACCACCATCGCCCGCTGTTGGCGGCAATTGATTGAGGAAGGCACGTACACACACATGCAGAACCTGGACGTCCGCCACGCACCACGAGGAGAGAGGACCGACGGATGGTCCGCAACGGGCGACCAGATCCAACGGCAACTATAGGTGCTTCAGCGGTGATTCAGCGGGCTGTGCAGCCTGTACTGTCATATTCTGTAGGTGCCAGTACCACTGGCAGGCGGTTGCAAAACGCAGGGCTCGCCGTACGCTGACCGTTATGACGCCTGCCCCTCACACCCCAGCAACGGTTGCTACAGACTCGCCTGGTGTCAGCAATGATGGACCTGGAGCCATGAAGACTTGCAGTGGATCATCATCAGCGACGAGTCCCGCTTCTGCCTTGATGGCGACGACCATCGCGTCCGTGTCTGGACGCGCAGTGGGGAGCGCCACGACGAGCGGTTTGTGGTATCCCATCACACGTCCCGCCAGCCTAAACCAGGTGCTAAAGTTACGTGACTCATCCTGAATATACATACAATGTATTGACTCTCTTATCAAAGAGGATAAGACCTTGCTGGCATATTCAAAACGCTATGATCACAGTAATTTACCATGTCAAAATTAACAATTGTAATAAAGTCATTTGCGTTGTGTTTACATGATAAATGCCCTAGCATTGATAATACACGTATTAACAATGTTCTATATGATCTTGACTATAGGATTTCGTATTAATTTAGAGATCCAAATCTCCAGTTCATAAAGACGAAATATAAGTCTGACGTAACACACTCGTCGCAACTTCGGAGCACAATTAGATCGCTTGTCGAGAATTACTCTCAGTTCTGTGGCGGCGCACATACCTCGCTGTAGCATTCTGATCACACCATTTCAAAAAAACTCTCATCTACTTCGTTTGACCATTCTCTCTGTAAATGCCTACGTGGCGTCGCCGTCCAGCAACCTGCTCTCAGTCCTTCCACGTCTGCCGTCCCGCGTGGCTCTCATCGACCAACTACCTCCACTCTCCCCTTCCCGACCTGCCGCGACCTCCTTGGAATACGCCGCTCATCGGAGTTCCTTGGTCACAGAAAACGGAACCTCATCTAGGCGCGCTGTTTTCGAACCCGCGACCCAGTAAAATGTCTCCCACAGCCACTTGTACTTTGACTGTTTTATTGGTGCCGATGTTGTTCATGCATCGAAACTAACTTTTTTACACTAAGCCATTGAATCCTAGTTTTTCGTTCCAGCCTAATATACACATACATACATACATACATGGTGAGTCGGGGGAAAGTACATGCTTTGAGGGGTGATACTACTGGTGATTCTGAACAAAAATCTTCTAATAAACATATGCCCTTTTCTTAACCGTTTCAGGGTAAACTAATGAAAACAATTAGGAACGGGAAATGTGCAGGTGACAGTAAATGAGGTCACTGTTATGTTAAGGTTTCTTCCCAAAAGATGTTCAAACAGTCGACCGTCAACTTGAATGCATTTTGCTGCTCTTGTAGACTGGTGTTCTGTTGTTGATCTGAGCTCATTTCTGCATTCCGTTACTTGAGCACAAGCCTCAATACGAGTGAGCAGTTCGTCTCTTGTGTCCACTCTGCGCTTGTAGACGTCGCTCTTATAGACGAACTTCTTGACGACCCCTCTTGTAGACGAACCCCACAAACAGTAATCCAATGGGGTTGGATCCAATGGGGTGACCTCGGTGGCCAAGTAATGACTCCACGGCGACCGTTCCAAAGATCAGGATACGTTTCGTTGAAATACTGTCAGTTACCGTACAGAATATGCAGGAGCTCCGTCATGCTGAAAGTACACACGAGCTCGTGTTACCAAAGGGCTATCATCCATCTATTCTGGTAACACAGTTTGAAAAAAATCAAAATACTTTGCTCCATTAACACGGTTATCTAAAACAACTGGACCGATGATTTGGTCATCAATAATACCACACCACACGTTGACCGAGAAACATCGTTGAAAATTTGTTTCCACAGTAACTGCACGTTTTTATCTGCCCATACGAGAGAGTTGCGTGTGTTGTTGATTCCCTTGCGAGTAAATGTTGACTCATCAATTAACAGAATACATGGAATTAATCGATCATTGGCAATGATCCATTGACAGAATTGTTGCCGGTTGGCATCACCTCCTTCTTGCAGATTTTGTACACTCTCCTGATGAAATGGATACAGACCTTGCTCGTGTACTGTGCGTATCACTCGTGTTTGTGGAATACCAAGTTGAGCAGCGATTTTTCTAGAGCTAGTAGTTGGGCTGCGTTTCAGTAACTGAAGAATGTTCTCAACTTCACCAAAAGTTTGTTGTACGGGACGTTCAGGTTCGACATTTACGCTGGGAAGTGCACCACGCTCATGCAATCTGTGAAACACCCTGCTAAACACCCTGCTATCTGGTACTCTGCGATTAGGACATCGTTGTTGGTATTCTCGAACAGTAGCTCTGGAATTCCCATTGGACAAACCATACACAAACATAATGTCAGCATGCTCTGCATGTGTGAAGATCCATGGAATTTTCACTACACTAAACTATACAGTATTTTTGTTCACATAAAAACACTTTAGTATCATGCACCAGGACGAGCACTGTCGGACTGCGACTTGAAGTAAACAAATGCCGTATTTGGTGCATTTGTTCACTACGGTAATGTGCAGTTAACTTGGCACCATTTGTTCACTACGGTAACCGCAGTTCACTTGGCACCGTACCGAAACGTTTTTGTAACGATAACGCTACACTTTTCCCGTTCCTAGTTGTTTTCATTGGTTTACCCTGAAACGAAAATGCTTCACTTGTAAGAAATTAAATATAATAATGATTGTTCTGAAATTTTCTCAATTCTAGATTTCTTAAGATTATAGACAATCACCTCAGAGAACTAAATGTCTATATTATAAGTTATATACAATTCAACTATATGAATTTACTACTTTTGTTTAAAACATTTGTAATTTTTTATATTTCCATGCCCTATAATTTTCCTCCATTTTAATTGTTAAATGTGATTATTTAAATACCATTACCAAGAAATTTCAATGGGGTTGGTGAAATTAGCTCTTGATTAGCAAACATTTTCGCAGAAGTGCCCATAAAACGGATGCCGGAATGAAGAAATGAAACCTATGTGATATATGAATTCAGTTAAATTAATTTTAAAAGTGCCACTTTCAGTTTTGTTAGTTTTTCTTAGTTTTTCACAGTGTTTGGTATATTTCTTCCTTTACTCGTTTTTTCTTTTTATTACTAGTCATTATTGCAAGTACGTCATAACTAATAATCGTAGGGCAAGAAATAATTCTAAATTTCATGATTTTGCTGTTTTCTGCTACTTCGCTGTACTACGATTATCTCCGGCAGGGTGTTCTCAGGTTACAGACGTTTACATAGCGGAAGGTGAATATAACCCTCGAGTACCAAATGACACTGCACACTTTTGTTTCTATACCTGTAGCATCTATACTGGGAATTGAATTAACAAGTTCATTGTATTTCTTTGTTTGCAGATTTTAAACCAGCTGCGATTATTACTGAGATTGTTGTGAAAGCCTTGTCTGTTGAGGCAGTGCTTTAAGACCATCCAGATAGTACAACCTTAATCAAATTAAATGACAAATAATTAAAATTTTTGGACAATGATTTTATTGTACAAACAAATACATACGCATTCCTTCACATAGTCACCATGCCCATTCAAACACTTGTCATACCAAGCAACGAGTTTTTTTGAATCCCTGCCTCATACACCTCTGCCGCCAGTTCGTGGAAGAAAGTAGTGGCAGCCTTTTTGAGGTCTTCGTCACTGTGAAATGTTTACCTCCCAAAACATCTGTCAATAGCATAAAAACTGATAAAAGGACAGAGCAAATCTGGGCTGCAGGGTGGGTGGTCGAAATCGTCCATTGCGCATTGGACATCTGCAATACTGCGTACTGTGCACCCTTTGTGGCTGGTGGAGTTAAAAAAGTTTTATCTATAAAAGTGTTTTCAACACGCTAAAACACTTTTCGGAATCAAGGACACACAAAACTTGGGTTCTGACAACATAAGGTTTTTGAAAAAGTAATTTACTGCATAATGAAAGAAGAACAAAGTACGTTTTCGTAAAGAAAGGTTCACAAAACTCGCATGTGTGATAGGTAATAATAAAAAACTTTAAATCTAAGTGTAGCGTTCCCCGAAAGTGTGCGCAAAACCGGAAATGAATATTCAAATAATAAATTCTTTTTCCCTTTACTTCTTTCTATTTCTCCTAATTTCTAGCTATATTGGCTAGTTCAGATTTGCAGAAAACATTGCAGGGCTTCAGAATACGCATGCACAGAGGGATTAGTTTCCATTGCCAATCTTCTTCAGTTTCTGATCCGGAAATGATACTGTCACTTTCAGTTTGAATGTCTCCATCTGTAAATACATCCTTATCGATATCTATTACTTCTTCAGAACTCTCTCCTATAATTGTGCATAACGTATTTACATCGCGGACTATATCTTCAATGTCATTCTCTGCTGGCAACTTGTCTACATTGGCAACAGTTGAAAAACCTGCCTGCCTGAAGCATTTTTGGATACTTTATAGCTTTTACTGCTTTGGTCTATCCCCTGAATTGCATGAAGAACTGTAAGAGACTTCGGCAATTCAGTTACGTTAGTAGATTCTTCCATTTTAATAATTATGGTTTGCATAACAAACTTGCGATTGTGAGACTTCATGGAGTAAATTATACCCGGTTGCGTAATGGCTGTTGTATTGGCAGGGAACCACACCAATTTTACATGAGTGAGAATTAAGTGCTAATGGCACGTGGCGTTGTCCAGAAATAACACGTTTCTTCTTTTCAGTTTCATTCCTGTTGTTGAAGGAAACAAGCCATCAACGATGCTGTCATCCACGCCTTCTTATTGGCCCGCCAGGTAACCGGTAACGAGCACACGTTCAAGTTCCTAAGACATCCTCGGCTTTTGTGACTTTACGATTACTAGACGTCGTTCCATGTTTCCATTCCATATTGCCACATAAAAACACTGTTAATCTCTGCATTTTAATGTATGCCTCCTTTGCATTTTTTCTCTCTTTAAATTTAGAGTTTTATTTGCTAATGCCCGAGAAAATAATCCAGTTTCATCCCCATTGAAAATATTATTTGGCTCGTAGCCTTCAATTATACTGGCATATATGTTTTCCACTCCAAAACAATTTCGACATAAACGTCTTTGGACTCTCCACAGATTTCATTCCACACTATTCCGTGGCGATTTTTAAAACTTACCAACCATCCATTAGAGGCCGCCTTAAACAAAAAATCGCCGTGTTGTTCAGCAAGTTCCTTAGCTTCAGCCTTACCATTGGACTAGATATGGGAATATTTTTGGATTTAGCAAGCACAAACCATTCCCATGTAAGTCGGTTGATTTCGTCATTCTTCGCCATAATTTTCATCGACCCATGTTCTACAGAGCAATGTCAATGATCCGTGCGTGTCAGAAATAGAGAGACGTGTTCAATATTAATTTTAAAAAAATAATACGCAGTGAATGAAGTAAGAGACTGGATATCTTTACATACCTTTCATCCAGTTCTCCTTTATTTCAGCCTTCTTTTAAGTGTACTGTAAACTTGCGTCTTCCCGCACTTTAATTCTTGAGGAGCTTTCACCGAGGGCTTCTGAGTTCCGCTTGCCTCAATAAGTTTTACATTTTCATTTGATGGTTAGAATTTTTATATTTTTTTTCAGCCATTGTTAAACTCAAAACTACACACCACCTCACTATGTAATGTCTGCAATCGGACTGTTTCACTGCCTCTTTCAAA
>JAHLJT010008446.1:153272771-153280271 GCA_031308135.1 Acheta domesticus
ATTTTCTCATTTAGCTTCTTAACTACCATTAGCCTGCTTGTGTCATTTTCAATTTGGTATTTTTGTTCAACATTGGATATTTTTCGTTGAACGTTTGAGGTGTGCGTTGGTTTAAAGATGCCTCAGCTAAGAGTGATATTTCACGCCGAGTGTCGGCTATCCGTTTCATAATTCTCTTCTTCCATGGGGGTTACAGGGCTCTTTACTCTGTTTTCGCCATCGGCCGTCGGGTTTTTTCGCTGGCCCCACAATTATCTGAGATACCAGATATCCTGTTGCATTGCTGGATGTGTTTGACTTCAGTAATATCTAGATCTTTACCTGCGGTCTGTACTACTTCATTTAAGAGAGAATTGCTGTCTCTATCACTCTCTTATTCCCTATCACTCTCTTAGCTTTAATATTTTCGTATATTCTCCTCAACAGTTCACGAGACTCAAATGGAATTTGACGAACTCTTTCTATCTCGTGTCGAAGGAGATTTCGCATCATATCCTTATTGTGTAATTCACTGCCATATGAATTTTCACCACTGACGTGTGTTTCATTGGAAATAGATGAATCTTCAACAGGACCAGGGGCGGCTCGTCCTAAGGGGCCACAGGGGCGGGCCCCACCAAGATTTATATAAAGCAAAAAAAATGTTTATTTGTCTTTATCGTAATCTCTTTGTGATAATTGTAGTACTTTATTTGGAATTCTTTATTCGTGAAGATCGACAATTCGTCTACAGAACTCATTCCAAGTCCCAATAACCAGGAATTGAGGGTCATAGTTACTAGCCGCACTCAAAGATAGCGTTAGTAACATTCAAGGGGCCGGCCTGCGTGGGCCCACAGCCAGTAACTCCGCTCCGTTTACAAGGTCAACGCCCTTCCGCACTGGGCCCGATTACTGCGTGCTAATTTTAGCAGCCCTTGGGGCCCGCACCATCGGGCCCTTCTCGGAGGAACGGCAGGCTGAGTGCGCGATTTTCAAAGTGCACGTGTAAGTTCTGCGCGCTATAAGATGAACACAGTTGATTCGTTACACCGTTTTCAGTTTTCTTCACTGAGACTCGAAGAAAAAAAATGATATTAAACTGTTAGTAGCACATCAACCGAGTGTACTTTTCATTTACACAAGTTGATGGGAAGAAAAAATGAACATTCTGTAATTCGTAATTTCAGCAAACAACTATGGTTCATTGTGAGTGAAGAAAAACAAAGCTTATTTTGCTTTTTTGTTTATTTGGTGGTGAGGGGTTGTGGACGACAATGGGCTGTAAGGATCTGAAACATTTGAGGGAAATGATAAAGAAACACGAAGAAACGCACGAGGCAACACAAAGAAGTTGCATTTAGAAAACACTTTTAAATTTAAAACTTTTCGAACCTTGAACATTGTTGTACAGATTGATTCGGTGGTCAAAATTTCAATCTAGAAACATAATGAACAAGTCGCAAAAAATAAACTATTTTAGGTAGAGAGATTGTGTGTATAAAATTCTGTGGTACTCATGAAGCAGCATTGAGAGAGCATGATGAGTCTGAGGATTCAAAAAACCGTGCAAGTTTTTAGATTTATTGTTATTCGGCAATCTAGATAGTGTGTTAAATGAACATTTAAACAATTTTCTGTTGATAAATATAACTCACACGATGTAGAACGAGCTGCTAGATTCTATGTATGAAGTGTATTTGGACGAAGTGAAGAGAGACATAGATGTAGCAGATTTTGTTTCTCTGCAGGCCGATTAAACAACTGACATAACACGACCAACTCAATTTGTCTTAATTTTACGGTATGTTTCCCTAAGCATTCAGAAAGATAAGCTACGGCATTAGAATTTTTACAAAAATCATTTGTTTCCATTGACATACCAATATTTGATTAAACATCTTAATAAAAATTCCTACTTCTGTTTTTGTGAAAAACAGATTATTATTATTAACAGATATAGATTTAAAGGTTTTATTATTTAATTGATAATTAATATTAATTAAATAATTGATAAAATGACAATTATTTAATTAAATAAATTGATTATGAGATGAAATTCGTGCTTTTGCGCCTGGCCCCACCAAGAAAAAATATCACGAGCCGCCACTGAACAGGACCATGTTCGTCACGTGGGTAGTTCGATCGAAGAACATACTCCGCATTTCTCTGTGTGTCAGCAAGTTGTTCTGCTGTGAATTTTCCACTGTTGAGTATGTATCGTCGTTGACTGGCAAGCTTCTTTGAGTCTAAGGTCGATCTCATATCTGTGGTTTCACTCTTTCCATACCTTGAAAACTTTTATATCCCAGCCCTCGTTTTCGCTTTTGGATAGTAAAAAACACCATATAACCTCCTTCAATTCATCCCTCGTCCATCTATGACCGATGGCATCGAGCTACTGCCGACTCTGGGTCCCTGGGACTAATATCGTTGGGATGGCCAGACGTCGACAAGGTGACATTAGCTCTGTTTCTGAGCAGGTATGGGACATTGGTAGAACAAAGCACGTTAAGATTCAATACATTTCTTGTTCTATCCATTTTGCTAATTGGTTTTATGTGAAGATTTACAGGAAGCATATTCGAGTTCACAGATCACACTTAACCCTTAGGTTGTTTCCTGCCATTCGTTACTGTGACCCACAGTGGCCTCGGGGCATCCCCCCGCAGGGCCCAGCAAGGGGTCCCTCCGATCGTCAGTCGGCATTACTAAACCCTATGGGATTTTCACTGACTGCTGAAGGCAGCCTCCTTCGCTGGCTAATGCAAGATTCGGGCCTCCACTTTAATCAGTGGCCTAGTGTGCCAACCCAGTTTCTCCCCCGCACCCTCCATTGGCCGATAACAGGAAGTACAAAAGTTCATGACCCAAACAAATTTCTCCAAGTGCAGGATAAGAATATCATTCGTTTCCCGCTATTGTGCGATCAGTTTGAATTTGTTGGTCGTAGAATATCGTAACATCATCTTGGGAAATTTTGAGAACCGCTTTATTATAATGTGTCCTCAACGCCTAATCTTGGGCAGCTACTAAAGTACTTCCGATTTGGGCTTCATCTTTTCCCTTTTGAAACCACATAAATGATTGATCTTTATTGATCTGCACCTTTCCATTCTTTTTAGATATTGTCCATGAAGTGGTTTGTCTCTCCACGATTTCTTTAACATTTTTTGTGTCTCACATTTCATGCAAAGAAAGCATCAGTGTCTGTGTTATTCAGCGTGTCTTGCATAGTGTTGTTCGCAATGCTTTTTGCTACTTACAATGCCTCTGTTCCCCTTTCATCGGTCAGATTTCAATGACCTGCCTCATTAGTGGGTCATCCTGTTGGGTGACTACATACTTTCCCATCACGACCTAATGAATTGTGCAAGAGGCTTCAATTACCTGAGGCTTCTTCTTCCTTCCTTACGTGACACATTAAATCTTTGCACATCAGCTCCATGGTGAGCGACATGATGCATTGTAAGCGGTTTCTAGTTTTCGATCCATGATTGGACTCTCTTGCTCAGTCGAGTCCAACAGACCGAAACTGTATTCAGCTACAGGCCACCGCCAAACTACCTATTGCTGATATAATAATTATTATTGTTAATTATTATATTAATAATTTTAAAAATTATTAAAAACAATTATTATAATCAGAGATAAGGGAAATGGTCTGTATATTTCTTCAAATAATGTCGAAGTTAGCTCTAGAAAGGAAGTCTGCAGTTTAGTTGTCAATTTTCTTAATTTACTATATTTTGAATGTTAAATTTTCATTATTTCACTACTTTAAATAAATGTTATATTTTATTGAACAAGTGAAATCAGAATCATTTAGCTCAATTAAGACTAAATTTAGACCTCATAAAATACGAGACCTTTTGGCGGAGATGACAGAGAGAATATTGCACAACGACGTGTGACGCAGTTGACACGTACTGTATGGTTTATGATGCTTCTCAAAACTGAGGTTCTTTCCTGCGTCAAAAGAAAACACAGGCTCGTTGCGCGACGGTGGTGGCATCCGTGGAATGCCGACGCAGTGGATCTCCCGCGAAACGACAGGAAGAAATTATGACCCCATAAGACTAGGTTTCTACACACAACGGTAAACCAATTACGGCGATTGTTGGCGTGGAGGGCGTGGGCGGGAGCCTGGGCGGGCGTGGGCGGAGGCGGCGGGGAGAGGTTGCGGAGGCAGCTGCCGATGACGGAGCAGCCGCAGACAACAGAGCGTCCCACGCGCAGCGCGCCAGACCTTCATGACGTCACACTTCAGCCCATGCTTCCGCAAAGGCTCCCAAAATTGTAAATGCGAAAATCTGGATCTTCTATGTTCATTATGAACCCCCAAAAATTTGATAGCTTCATAGTTTCTATTTAATTCACGCTGTGATAATGAAAATTGGGGTTTAAATTCGCACACCTTTATTGTGCAACTGTTCCCATGAAACAAACAAAAAATTTACAGTTGAACAAATGTGTTGTCTTTAAAATCATACTAGAAGCTACTTAGAAGAAGTTAGAGGGAATTGATATGAAAGATAAAGATCATAGAAATCAAAGGTCCATTAAACAGGATACAGTTGCAATCTCTTCCGAATTGCATTCTCAGAAAAATAAAGAAATTCATACAAATAAAACATATTTTAACAATTATTTCTCTTAAAAATATGAAATGACAGTCTTCAAAGTGAATGTTATTGACCGCAAACCTATCCACGAATGACGCCATTTCCTGTTGAATGCAACTAATGTGTATAAGATTATTTTATCTATCCTTTGTGAAAAATTAAAATATCCATTTGTTTAATAATTGCATGTGAAGCAGCAGTACTAGCCATATATAAGAATTTTTTCGTGATGTTATTGAAATATCGTACGAATGAAATCTGTTCTTTAAAGACATCTTGAAATAAGGCTATGTTTAATATTTTGAAAATATGAGTAGTTTTTGTGTAATTTTGGGCAAAATATAAGCAATTTTAATTTTTGAACACGTTTTTTCTCAAAAACCACTTTAAATTTTCTGCTTTTATATCAAGGGACGGTAAAATACATGGTTAGTCCTATTTTCAAACACTGGTCCGTGATCCATTTCACTGGAGAAATGAACTCTTTATTTGAAACTGAAATTTCCCTCTCCGTAATTTGTTTTCTTTCATCATCCTCGACAAGCCCTTCCTATTGTCTTTTCAGTGTCTCAAGAAAATACGCCCTTTTTTCAAGAGCTGTGACATTAGCTTCATTGTAAAATGCTGTCAAACCTGTCAAATGCTTCCAAAGAATTTTGATGGCATACGATGTATCGGTAAGCTCCATGACACCTCTTTAAACCTAATGACAACTCACGATTTGTGTTTGTTTTTGCCAGTGTATACATCATAATTAATTACGTAACCATGCTGGCATGTGACAAGCACCAAACTTTGCAACCAACAAGAGACTTGCGCCGTTGTCCTAAACGTCCTTCAGAGTATCCAACCACAGATATATAGAACTAGATTGGAAGTGCTGCCCTAGCAAGTGAAGCCAAGCGGGAGAAGGTAAGATGGCGGGCGCGCGCAACTTTTGACTTTATTTATCCGGGTAGCAATGGTAATATAGTCTTAAACAACTTAAAGTATATCTTTTGCTTGATCTTAATTTGTTTGCCAACCGCAATGCTTTTATTTTGCATTAGGAAAATATCAATAAATGATAATTTATTACTGTAATAATTACTGTGAATTACTCCTTTCAGCTAGGAAATAATCTAGTTTAAACATAACAACCGATCTTTAGTACTTACTATATTTTTCATTTACCGCACTGAGATGAGAAAAGTTAAATTTTAAATGTCATTTTTTGTCAATCTTACTCCTGCTAAGTAATTCGCTTTACTGGCGATTTTTAGAAATTGTGAACTGTTAAGAGAGACAGTACATTTTGATCATTCAAGTATTTAATCCTTGAACTACATATGTTAGCTCCAATGAACTAATTTCTGCAGCACTCAATAAAATGTAATTTTTCAGGTATTATATAGAAAGTAATTGAGGTTATAGAGGTGCAAAGCTTACGAGTACGATAAGTATTTCGAATGTCATCCGCGGAAGGACAATTGAAATTTTTAAAATTAAACTCATGAATCAGACAGTGGTTCACTTTGTTAGGATTATTACTCGTAACATTAAAACGAGTATGAGCATACAACTCATTTGCTTTGCATTCATGTATAACGCCTCAGATCGGGGTGATAGTAAGATGGCGTCACGCGCAGTTTCTTGGCTTCAGTGCTACCCTAGCGTCCAGCATAGGCATTGCCAATCTATTTACTATATATCTGTGTATCCAACAACAAAATTTAGAGAAAATTATTGGCGCAATTTTTTTGAAGTGATTCCAAATTCGTCCTTTAAATTTCCTCTAAAAATAGAGTGGCAAAAATAAAGTTCTTGGTACGAATACAAGTGGCATAAGTCCGATTTTCACTGTTAACTCTGAATTTTCGAAAATTTCGAAAGTCTTCCTGAACCTGCGCAACTGAAGTTAGAGATTTTTTACTTCGAATGAAATTTGTTCTCCATAATTAGTTCTTTCATTGATGTCGTGTACTTTTTCCTGAAAATTTGAGTAGATTTCGCGCAATATTGCGTCAAATTGCTAAAAATTAAAAACATGATTTTCTCTAAAACGTAAGGATATGGTTAATAATGCTCTATAAGATGACTAAACGTCATATTTTGCTCTATGTTTGATTTTTCAAAAATTACAAACATGTAATGTTTTGACTTGTCTCTCACGTCGTTAATATTTACATTAGAAGCGATTAGTTTCCATTATTGCAATTATTAGCACATGTGATTTAAATGTTGTCTTATAAAGTTTCTCGAAAATTCGAAAATGTTATGAGAAAATGATCCCAAATTTCTGCATTTTCAGAAACGCTCAAACGCCATTTTCTCAAAAACGGCTCTAAAGTTTTTCTTCGCTTTTTTTTTGTACGGATAGTACTAATTGCACTCTTTAAGATGACATACAATCCAGTTTACTCTATTCCATTGTTTTTTCAAAAATTACGCAAATATATTTTGTTTGAAATATCTCTCTTGCCATTAATATGCACATTTCCAGTGATTTGTATACATTGTGGCATTTTTGACTAGAAGTACTTCAAATGACTTTCAATGAGGTTTTCTTTAAATTTGTTTCAAGGAAGTTTAACTCTAAGTTTTCTGTGAAAAAGAACTTCAAATTTAGCTTTTACTGTACCGTTTAAACGAAATTCCTTGAAAACGGCTGCAAATTTTTCAACGAAAATTTCCTTTCAGGACAAAGTTTACTCTTCTATAATTTTCGTAAAGAAATATTCTGATTCTACTATTAGAAAACCGAAAAATTGAGAAAAATAGTACATTGTGCAGTTAGTGAAAGGTAAAGGCAGCTGGTAAAAGGTTGGGACAAGATCGAAAATCTAAGCCAGCTCAAAGGAATCAGAAAACTAACTAGTAAGAGAAAGTCTGTGCCATTCTGTAGCATTACTACTTT
>JAHLJT010008446.1:153285271-153448699 GCA_031308135.1 Acheta domesticus
TAATAATAAATAAAAATAAATAATAATAATAAATAATAATAATAATATATCATATTGTCTCAGCATGTCTAATCCTAACAAAGAATGATAACAGGGTATGTAGTTACCTCCCCTGGTAGAGCTGTACAGAGCGCCATTTTTAAACAATGAATAGGTCATCCAAAAAATATATAATTGTGCAAGGGTTGTTTGGTATGAATGTGGGAAAAATATTTTAAAAAATCCAGACAATTCCGATGCATCTGTTGTGTTCTACAATACCAAATGACAAAAAAGTACCAAAAAATGCCATGTTTGAGCGATCGGCACGCCCTCTATAATTATGATAAAAATCGTGATGTTTCACAGAACATTTTTTCTCATTGAAAAGTCCAATTTAAATACCCAATGGATGAAAACAAATTTCCGACCTACCTTAATATATTTCTTATCGGTAACTTTTTTTATGTATGTTATACTTCTTTGGAAGGTACGAAAGGGATCCGTGAAGCACTACTGCCGCGCCATCGTTCAAAATACGCGCACGCCACGGCGTATTCAAGTTGCCAGAAATAACTGCAGAACTCGCTCCGATCACAGTACCGTTCACACCAACGAGTTAGAATTTACCACATTTAGTGGCTGAAGCGCCTGCCTCTTTGCTGTAAATTAAAGCCATGTTTTTTGCAGTCAAAGCAGCGCCCTCTCGGGGAACGAAGAATTTTGGTATTCCGTTTGGCGCTGGTTACAGCCGGGTGGGCTCGGGCCGCGCGTAATATAAATCCTCTTACAATGCATAAATCTCCTCACTCTGTATTTCACGACCAATCTGTATTGCACCGGTTATTGTCATAAGAATGGAAGCTGTTGAAATGTTATTGTAGTTAGCATAACGCCTGAAAGTGAATGTTATTGCAATAAGACGAAAACAAACAGATCACAAATAAGGCAGCAAACTTGGCAACTTAACAGGCAAATGGAAAAGTCGACATCCAAAGTTTTCACTCTCCGATTTCCAGCCTACATCCTCCTACTACCTTTCGACGTGTGACTGATACAACGGTGTCCACACTCTCCTCCGTCCATTATTTAGGCGTTCTAATAGATGTCAGATTGACCTGGAACGACCAGGTCACTTCCACGGTAATTGAAGCCAATAGACACTTAGGTATTCTTCGACCAGTAATTAACCGTCACTCCACATTGGAGCTCCATTCTACTCCTCTTTATGTACAAATCCATATTACATCCGCTACTCACATACGCTTGTCCAGACTGGTGTAACGCCGCCACGACAATCAACAAAATTCAAATTCTCCAAAATAAGATTCTCAGAACTGCAGGTAACTCCGCTTGCTATCTAACACAAATCTTAGCAAAGACCTAGTCATAGCACTCGGCCTAACACACCTCACTAAAATTAGTCATAAATTCTTCGAAAATCTATCCACAGTTTCATGCAGCTCATTTCAATCTAGGTAAAGAGGGTCTCATTGAACCTTGTCTACCCAACCGACTCCCCTTTCACATCTTCCTTCGTAATTGGGCTGATATTAGATAATTAAATAAATACTTCTCCCACATAGACTCAGCAATATGCACCCTCCCTCTGTAAAATTCGCATTATTCAATTATAATTAAGGAAGGTTACCATATTCACCTCCTTCGCATCATCTTCGTCTGAAAATGTTCGCTCCTAACATATATATTATACACACACACACACACACACACACACACACAGGTATTCACACAACTGGAGAGATAGTGTGGAAACCCAAACCCATCGACGAGTCCATTCCCATAGAAGAGAATCCATACCCATGAAGAGGACCATGGGAGCATATGACACTTGAATTATCGTGTATAAATACCGAAATTTCAATTTTAAACGTTTTCTGCCTCACAATTTTAAATGTTTGATTCTCACACACCAAATACTGCACTTAAACCTTTATTAAAGTTAAAGGCTTCAATTATCGTCGATTTCTTTCTTTTTGTGTATATTTTATTAATCGTTTTTACTTTGCCAATATTTGAGGCAAAAACAAGGCAATTTGTGACTTTTTGTCCTTTATTTATTGTAAGCCACTATAAAACAAATCGGGTTATAGATAACCAGCCTCAATTTACACGTTTTACTATTTCAATGACATAAATATTTTTTTAGGATTATTTCTTTTCTTTTCTAGAGACTGAATTATTTATTGTATTCCTGACCTTCCCTTCAGTTTTGTTAAACAAACAAATAATGGATTTTGTTGAAGAGAAATTTTCAATGACGACGATCGGAATATCAACCGCAACAAAAAGTTCAATATCAAGGTATTCATTAATAAGATAAGTGTCTGACGCAGTGTAAAAGGAACTTAATTCACACGTTCAACATACCTTCACACTACCGGAAGGCGACTGATCTGGCAAGTCAGCTAAACCTGAAAACAGAAAATGCTTTTTAGTCAAATGTCACTGTTTCAAAAAACAAATTGGACTAAAAGTGCCCATATAAAATGCTTCAATGAATCATATATATGCAGATCATAATATGACGGCAGACTGAATTGTCAAATTAACTGTTTTAGTTGAGTAATATCAGTAATAAATAATTTATTTACAGATCATTAACTCTGCACGTACACACTTATTTTTTCATTCATGACGTACATACTGGGGTCTGGGGGCCCCCAAATTATTTTGACGATAAATGCTCACATCTGTTATTCATTGAATTTAGATATGTTTTTTTTCTTAATACTGAATCATTTGTTGAATATTTCCGTAGAAATTTGTACTCCTATGTTTTACCTGTCACAAACGCGTTTTGAGAAAGGAGGCGTAATTTTTAACATGTATCTATTTGAAAAATGACAAAAATTTAAAAAATGCTTATTTAGATTTTAATATGTATACCAGAGAACATTTTATAACAGTTACACCATTTTGAGAAACTTGACTTATGGTAATAAAAAACTATTTGCATTTCACGCACGAAACCCCACACAACACCTTCCTGGAACAATCGCATTCTCTAAACAATGGATGACATCAAATCGAAGGAAACACCTTACTTGCTGAAAAAGAATAGTACTTAATTTTCACAAGACTTTATAGATCCCATTTTAAAATAATTGAAATGGTAAATATATTAATATCAGCTGGGGTCCTGTGGACTCCAGTGTGTAGGTGCAGGGTTAAATATTATGTAGAACAGACATAACACATTTTTCAAGAAATTTGGAAAATATTGTAAATGGTGAAAGTAGTGCTCAAAGCAATGCTTATTGTGACATTTTCCCACGACCAGGGGTGATCGATTTCATCGTATAGGATGTGAAATGTGTATACAGAGTCACTGTGGTCGGGGTAACCCCGTGGTTTTATCCACACACTCTCGAGCTCCCTGCGCCATACTCCCGGAGGCGGACGCTAAAGTCTGCATCTGTGCGCCACCGCAAAACACCCTTTTCTTCTCAGATCGCGAACGTTAAATCGGCGCCTTTGTTCTCGGAGCACTGGGTCGTGTCAGTGAGGCGTGCTCATTCATACAAGTCATGCTGAAAAAATTCCCGCGCTAGCAGGAAGAGTGAAAGCAAGACGAAAATTCCCGGGGCTCGATGGCGGCAGCGGCAGGGCCGGCGCGGGGGAGGCGAAGGGAAGGGCGGGCCGGGCGCCCCGCCGCACGCGCCGTGCGCTCGCTCCAGGATGGAGGAGGTGCTCTGGAGGTCGTGGCAGCGATACACGACGCCAGATAGTGCTCGGTATTTCCCCCTACGTCCGAGATCCCGCGCTCTTACTTGGCGAATGCCTCGCCCAATTTCCTGAGGAGCCGGCCGCCGCTGAAGGCAGATGCGGAGGCGGAGTGACGTTGAAAGGAGAGAATGTCGCGGGGGCGACAGGCTCGGAGGGCGCATGCACCAACCTGGGCCGCGAAGCAGCGTCAGCGCGCTCTTGCAGATCTCAGTCATCCGGAGGCGACGTGCACAAGTTCTTGCCATTTGCGGTTTGGATTCTCCATTATGCGCAGTGAACATTCATGACTTTCGTCACTCCATCATTTTCACCTAGATATCGGTGTGCCTTGGTTTCTAAGTCCCGTATCGTACTTTTACTTTCAAGTCAACGTCAAAGAATTGTTTCAAAGCCCAAACAATTGTTTCACAATTCCGGGCTTGTTGAAAGTTTAACCGATAAAATGTCAACTGTCCTCTTTATCTTCAATAATACATTGTACTTCACTTATTCATTATCACAGACAATGAAATGTATTTTACTCAATACATGTTTAATCTAACCCTAACAAAGAATATTTTGTTGAAAATAAAAGAAGTAATCACCACTCGCGTTTTAATTTAATGCTATCATTCAAATTTTCATTTTTCTTGTAATTAGGGGGCGGATTTTCATGACCCAATCTATCATAAAAATGGTCCAATAAAATGCTCTTAAAATGATTTTAAAGTGCATTAAAAACAAATATTTTTGGGGAAGTATGTTTTTCTTTATTTTCATTAGTTTTTAGTTAATTTTGATAAATAAATAATCTTTATTTATTACATTACACTAAATACGTAGCCATATTTCTCCAAAAAGTCCATTGTTAAAAGTAATATATTGCCTGGTGCATCCGGTTCAACAATAACATCGGCAACATTCTGGCCCTCGGCATCTGTAATTTCATAAATCGAAGCAAAAATTGGCTTTCAAACTTTTGGTTTGAACTGTTCTTTACCAGTTCTTTACCAATTCTTTACCAGTATCTTTAAATACCGTGAAATCGGCCGAACCAACAATGGCGCTGATAGGCGCTATAAAACTGAGATTACATACAATGGCTGTACATACAATTTATTGCACATCGTAAATATTATTTGAAGCAAGTACCATTAATATGATATTAACACTTATATGGAAACATGATTTTTATAACGCAAAGAGAAACACCGGTCTCAGAGACCGCCATTTGTTCTTGGGCGTTGAATGTTGGATGTAAAGGAAAACTAAATTATAGACCTGTTTCAATAAATTCTTCTTTTCTTTAGAGTATTCAAAAATATATTTTATATTATAAAAACATGAAAATAATTGAAAAATATTGGAATTGTTGAAACAGATCGAAATTTTAAAAAAAACATTGGAATTGTTGAAACACATATTATTGAAAAACGTTTGAATTGTTGTAAAACATTAAAATTGCCTCTAAATTCGTACAACCTCCTCCGTTCTCTAAATCCGTACAGCGTTGATTCAATTGGTCTTTGTGGGCTAGTAAGGAATTCATCAGGAATAATTTTTGTCCTTTTATACTGTCGCAACAAGTTAATTCTCTTTTCATCGGTTTAATAATAACTTCTGCAAAACTAAATCAATTGTCTAAAGGGACAATACAGTTAGACCCGTCAATAGATTTGCATACACGAAGCATAGCTTGAGTAGGGTTCTAATTTTTTCTCTTCTTCCGCTGGGATCATTCGAAGGAATTGGGCGATCCATTACAATATTTTGAAAGTAGAAATATTAAATAAATATTTTAGTAAATCGCTCAAGAGCGTTTATGGAAACACCCGTCTCACAGACCACTACTAAGAGGAACAAACGGTCTCGCATACCGCTACGAAATATATGGAATGTGAAAAACAGACCGCCACGATATCCAAAAATGCCCCTTAAATGCCGACCGCTTTAGCAGAACTAAACGAAACTCTGCTGAGTGATAGAAGACGGTCAGGGAGGAAGCTATTATGAATGTCAACGCTCTCGCCCCCTCATTTCGACCATTATTTTATAAATCAATTTCACTCGGTGCCATATAAGTGTTAACCCTTAAGTATAACACTTATTTAATTATACGTAAATATAACCGTGGGGTCTGTCAGACCCCAATTTCAAAGTATATTTTACCAGAAGGTTTTCGAAAGTTGTGTAAAGGTTTTTCAATTATACATTTAGTAGAGTTAACAGTTTTGATGGAAAATAATGCTATTTTATTAAGATATTAGCACCATTCATAAAAATGACATCTTTTATGACAAAAGTGCATAGATTTTTTTGTTTTTAGAACAAAATATCACTATTAAACTTTATATTATATTAAAAGCCATAAAACGTATTGTAACCCAGTATTATCATTATCTTAAAAATGTAAACAGTTTATCTTATAATACCCTAGCAAATGGGACGTTATTTAGATAAAAAACAACTAAATATCTCATTAGAGATTTGATAGAAGTAAATTTTGACTGAAAAATGAAAACAAATCAAATTTTAACTACTATTTTTGATTTAGGCACTTAAAAATAACATTTGTGTCAAAAATAAAATAAAACTATTAAAAACCTTTTCTAAAACAAAATCAGGATCTAAATCCGAGTGATCACCAAACAAGCTCGCCGATGTTCCTTCGTTATCACTCTTATCTAGTAAATCTCATATTAGGTGAGAATTATCTTTAATGTTTGATCATATTTTGTCTAGAAAAAATCTTAAAAACAAACAAAAACCAAAATTGCAACTTTGAAAAAGACACACGTAAATATAACACTGGGATCCAGCAAAACCCATAGACACTTCCGCACTCTACTGCGAGGTTAGTAGCAGACTATTAGAAGGCGGCAACTGCAAACCCTTCCCAAACATACTAAGTGAATTTCTGTGGAAGTAAAAATATCCCAATATTTATTTTCCAATTAAATTTATAAGACGAAATTTGGTTGGGATCCAATAGACCCCAGGGTTATATTTAAAGGTTAAAATCGTTAAAATTAGCAAAACGTTTTTAAAATGACGGAAAATTGTGAAGAATGGCTTATTAGTCGAAATAGATAAAAAATGCAACAACAAAAGAAGTCGTATAAAATGGGTAATTTCTTTTGTCATGACTTTAAATTAATGTCAATACTAGAAACTTCAAGAGAAAACGTAGAGTGAAAAGAAAAAAGATGACATTTCATTAAAACCCGCCTCTACTTATACTATATACTCGATCTTCCCTAATGAATATTTTAATCTGAGAATATCAATGATATCAAGATTTTACATGCATCGGTGAAATCAAATCCAATTAATAAATTAGAAATCTTCATGTATAACACAATTATCTCTGGATTTTTACATGTTAAAATATAAATTGCTCTGTATTTAAAACATGCAACTGCTGTATTTATCAATTAGTGTTATAAATGGCAAACTATTAAGAAAATCTAAAATGTTTACAAAAGTTTTGTTAACATATTGAAAGGAGGTGTTTTCAGAGACAATTTTGAGAGGAAACTCAAAATTCTTGAATGGGAAGTGGAAACAATGAATAAATTTAATACACTCCTATACTCGTACGAGAAAACTATAATTTTTTCACATTTTTTTATTTCAATTACACAATGCAAGACATTAAAAATAACATTTTAAATAAAAACATTACAAATAAATTTATAGTTAATTTAAGACTTACGAGATAAATTTAGAGCGATTTTAAGACTAACGCCTAATCATGGAACTGTTTTGTTCACTACTGCACCCTGGAATAGGGGGAAACGTATTTGGGGACGGAGTTCAAAACCTCGTAAGTAGGTAGCTCTGGACATTATGCAATATGTAAATCAATGTTTGTTTGTTGGTTCGTGTTTAAGGCACTGCCGTACCGTTCATTCCATTGCGATAAAACTTTGTCAACTTATTGCTTGCACTTGCAGGAAGAACATAGGCATAGTAAAATTATTGTAACTTCACTAGATTGCGCTGCAGCTCAAGATGGCACTTAAGTTAAATGCAATTGCCAATCCTCCTAAGCTTCATTGTTGCTATGCGTTGAATAGTGACGTGTGGCGAGGTCGAGGAGGACAGGAGGAGCAGGCGGCGCAAGTTGATGAGAGGAGATGTAAAAAGAGAGAAAGGGAAAAGAGAGAGATAGAAAAAGGGAACAGAAGGAAAAGAGACACAGAGGGGAAAAGAGACACTGAGGAGAAAGAGACACTGAGGGAAAAAGACACTCTGAGGGGAAAAAAGAGACAGAGGGAAAAAGAGTGACAGAGGAAAAGGAGAAATAGACGTGAAAAAGAGAAACAGAGGGGAAAAGGAGAGATAGAGGGGAAAAGAGACAAAGAGGGGATAAGAGAGAAGGGGATGAGAGAGGGGGAAAGAGATGGAAAAGGGAGTGGGGAATGAAAGAGAGAAGGGGAGAGGAATATTTCCACAATTAATTATTTGTTCTGCGGCAGCAACGCTTAGGTATATATATACACATACAGGTGTCCAGAAGCTATTTCATTTCTGAAACGAATTTTAGTTTATCACGGTATTTTGAATAATTTTCACGTATGTGGGAATCTTAAGCCGAAAGGCACTAGTTCATATGAATATGTGCTAAAAATAACAATTCGAGCATTCCAGGAGATTCAATATTTTTCATAAGTGTAGGATGTGTTCATCATTTACGTTTACACTGCCGTGTACCGTGGCTATCATTTTTTCAATAAGTACATTTAAAATATTTATTAAACAGACCCTACAAACATTTTATACTATTAATGTATTCTAGTGTAAGCCACGCAATGCTCTCCTTAGATAATATTACTGGACTGTTTCACCGTTTACGTGGAGAAACGAGGAAATGCTCCGCACAGAAGGAGACGCCGCCGTCGGCAGTGTCGTAGCGGCCGGTTTGAATTTCGCGGCCCGGAAGTGATTTTTAAACTCAATTTTCTCAAAGACAAATTTTTTTTCGGAAAAACTGGACCTGCCATTTTTCATGATGTGATGTGCAACACAGAATTTGGGGTATTTTTTTGTAACGGGAGCTTCTGGACACCCTGTATATATATATATATATATATATATATATATATATATATATATATATTTATATATATACAGGGTCCGGGGAGGAAACGTCGAAACTTCGAAAATAAGCTCTTAAGACAATTTTAAGCATATTTTGTCTAATAAACTACGTGTATATTCCGAATGGTTGGGCCGCAATGAGCAATCCAAATTTGGTTTGAAAAGATTATTTCTAGGCAAAAGACAACAGAAAAATTAAGCGAGAAATAAAAAAGGGGTCGAATTGTGTAAATTGGGTGCTTTTTTATTTCTCGCTTAATATTTCTTTCTGAACAAATATATTCATTTCCATTGTAAATAATAAACAACTTATATGTTCCTGGAGTGATTCTATACTTCGATAATGCAAAATTTGCCTAGAAATTAATTTTGCAAACCAACTTTTGAGTGCTTATTGCGGCTCAACCATTCAGAATATCCATGTAGTTTATTAGACAAAATATATTTAGAATTGTCTTAAGAGCTTATTTTCGATGTTTCAACGTTTCCTCCCCGGACGGCCTGTGTGTGTATATACGAGTATACAGGGTTAGTCACGTAACTTTAGCACCTCCTGTAACTTTTGAACGGTTGAAGTTATTGCAATGCAGTTTTCACGGAAGTGCATGAGGGGAAGGGGCTAATAGATATGTGCATTAATTTCTATTTTATCACTTGTATTTTATGAGATTTGTTAGGTAACTTTGTTTTTTCAAATGAAACTATACATATTTTTTCAGTCCACCGTGACGAGCGTAAAAAGACGAATCCAATGATGTACATATTGTCATATGTTAGATAAGCGTTTTTTTGATTAATTTTGATTTTAGCGACTGGGGTTTAACGGACATTTTGAATAGTCTACCACACAAGGTCACGCAGCGCTCCACCAGCAACGCACGCCCGAGCAAGGGAAGGGAGATTTGAAGATACGAAACATATTCCAAATATTCACAAAACCATTGCAGTTTTTTCCTGAACAGTGCTTTCCATCCTTCCGCATTTTCAGATTATCGACTTTCTTTGATTGAAGGAATTAAAGGATGGAAAATAAGGATTTGTCATTAGTTTGTATCGTATTAAAATTGTTTATAACTTCAACTCCATTTAATGGGGTTTCATAAGATAAGTATTAATGGGATCTTGAAACAAAGCACAATAAGAATAAATAATTAAAACTGTACAAAAAATATTGCGTATTTTGAGCAAACAATTTCAATGTTAATAAGAATATAATAATAACTTAGGGATAGAAATAATATTATTTCAATAAATACTACTTAAGACAAATCCGTATTTTCAATCCCTAAGAAACAAAATATCTGAAAATGGATCAGGATGGAAAGGAGAGTTCAGGAAAAAATGCAACAGTTTTGTGAATATTTTTCATATCCTCAAGTACTTCCCTTTCCCGACCCCGCGTTTGCTGGGGGAGCGCTGCGTGACCTTGTGGGGCTGACAGTTATAATGAAAATATCCGTTAAACACTAGTCGCAAAAAAATCACAATTACTCAAAAAAATGCTTATCTAACATATGACAATATTTATATCTTTGAATTTGTCTTTTTACGCTTGTCATGATAGACTGAAAAAATATGTATAGTCCCATTTGAAAAAACAAAGTTACCTCAAATATCTCGTAAAATACAAGTGATAAAAGAGAAATCAATACACATATCAATTAGCCCCATTCCTTCATTCACTTCCGTGAAAACTGCATTGCAATATCTTCAACCGTTCAAAAGTTACAGGAGGTGCTAAAGTTACGTGACTCATCCTGTGTATATATATATATATATATATTCGAACTTTTACTGGTCTCGGGCTGTGCCCGCAGCCAGCCGCCATTGGCAGGACTCATTTCGCAATTTTCACAACTCCAAAGCGTTGAGCTTATGGCAAAACACCATATTTGACACTGTAATAGGACACAGTTCGCGAACGTCCCTAACCAATAAAGGGAAATACGGAACATGAAATGTCGCGCTTTTTGAATTCTGAAATCGGAGAATAAAGTGGCGAACAATTATTTTAACATCAAATACTACACAGAAGGAAAAAAGATTGATGTGTATTATTTGTGACGGCAGTGCCCCTTGGACCTCACCGCCGTAGCCGCCACTGCGAAAGTTCAAAGTGCTCGTAACATCGCACACGAAGCGATGAATGACGAGACCGCGATTTGTTTCATCATCGCAATGTAACCGCAAAACTAGTACTCAATATAGATCAGATAATGGAAAAATTGTGAAGTAATATTTGCCCTTAAACAGCGAGTACATGCTTAACAGTTGTGATCTCAGAAACATACTGACGTAGATGCAGAGAATTTCCAACCTGTGGGTGGAGCTCGTGAAATTCCATTCACGGCAAAAAGGGACCTAGAGTGGAGGAAAGAGAAGGAATGTCTGTGCACGGGCGGAAAGGTATTAGTCAACATTATCTTTAACACCGTTTCCAAGTAGTCTTTCTGGGCTGATGCAGCAGCCCCGCTGATGAGAGATCTAAAAGTTGAAATAATCTTCCATATATGCTAGAAAACAATTTTTGATTTTCACTTTTTAGAAGTTTTGAAAGATAACGCAAGTACTAATTTCAGAGAATTGTTGCATGTTTTGATGTTTAGTTTCAATGAAGTAAAATCTTGATATTTTAGATATCTTCATTTTTCAAAGATACATATAAATGGTATGAAAACGGCTAAGATAAAAGTAAAAGTTTCTATCAATCAAAATTATTTACAACTATATAATTTATATTTACATTATTTGAAACTAAGGGGTCTATCTTAAACCTATCTTGGTCTATTTGAAAACTGTCATTCGATTGCAAAAAATGTTTCATATTTTTCTTGTGTAGAAAATTTTATATTTTCCGTTGAAACAAATTTATGTAGATGAAGTAGTTTTAAATGAATAAGGTTCATTATATATTTTGAACGAAACAACTTGACAATGCTTGTAATAATAACTGTTTGTAGTGGTACTGAAATACTATTCAAATGCATATACTTAATAACTATAGTTATTAATATTAAGTGTATAAATTTGAATAATATTTCAGTACCATTACAAACAATTATTATTATAAGTATTGTCAATTTGTTTCGTTCAAAATATATAATGAACCTTATTTATTTAAAACTAATTCATCTATATAAATTTGTTTCAACGGAAAATATAAAATTATCTTATACACAGGAAAAATATGAGCTATAGTTAAACCTGTCCGATTATATTGCACAGAAGAAAGAGCTGTAGAAAATTTACGACAGAAAATAGTGCAGAGTCATAAATATACATATGTATATTTACGATGGTCTTTACACTTATATAACACGGATATATTTTGGCCTTCAACAGCAAATCCTGCAATCAACCTTACCTTAATGCAATGACTGAATTTTTAAATATCATCGCTGAATTTTTTATAGAAAGGGTATTGTATCAGACACTCAAGAGATATAATTGAGAGTAACAGATAGTTCAGAGAAAATGAAAGTTCTGAGGAAAAGAAAGTTCTGGAAAAAGAACAACAAAATGTATGAAATACCATTTCCAAATAATAATCAGAACTCCCTCACCTCTTTGATGTTTTCTGTAGATATCACAAGAATGATATATAAGAAAGTACATTGAATAATTACAATTGATAGTCGCAAACAATCGTTTTAACGATGACAACACGATGTCCTCTAAGCAAAACCAACTGCTCTTCCATTTCCTGCGAATTTGTCAAGTTGCGCATGACGCAGTCTTCCCGTTTCCATTCCAGCCGCACATTTCAAACAACGCAAATTTCGTAGCTTTTGATTAATAAAGAACCGCTGTGATCCATTCAATATATAGTGACTAATAATTTTTCTCTTTGTTTCGTACCTCGCTTGTTTAAAATCATTCACTGGGAGCCAATTAGGAGGGACATCAAAATCGTTCTCTTTAGAGCTCTAACACATTATATAATAACTACTTCTTGATACAATATGTTAGTGCATTACATAAGGCATTCCAGCAAAAACTCGATTATATTTTTTAGACTTAACCGGTTTTTAATTTCACAAGTAGATACATCTTAGATTTGGATCCGGAAACTTAGAGTTTGAAGGTCCATTCTCTGGGCTCCACATTCAGTCGGAGTGAACTACTTGTTTTCTTTATACCATTATAATAACTTAAGGGGTCATCCATAAATTATGTAACGGTAAAGGGGGAGGGAGGGGGTCTGAGGAAGCGTTACGCTGCGTTACATAGAGATAGGAAAGTGCGTTACAAGGGGGAGGGGTATATTGAAAATACTCGAAATTTGCGGTACGTAATTTATGGATGGCCCCTAGTACACTCTTGAATAGAGATCACGTAATTCCTACCGGTTGAGGTAGATTACATCCAGCATTGACGTTGTATCAGCAGGAACTGAGAGGGAGTCCCAACTGTGGCAGATTTTCAAAGTAGCTATATAGATAGTTTTCATTCAGACGCTGCCTGTAGGAGAATTCTACCGGCCGGCTGGTCTGATCGGTATTTTTCCGTAGTTTCTCCGATCAATATCAAGCGAATGCCGGTGCAGTAGCGTACAAATGGACCACGGGCGACATTTCCTTCTTAGTATCGTCTTTCCTTGCACATACTCTTACACTACACTACACTACCCCAAATGTAGGGAGACCGTCGGGTGCTTAGCGCTGGCTCCCGTTGGAGAGGTGCTCCGCTGCAGCGCGCTGGGGGGATATACCTGGAAGAGGAAATCTCTTGCAAACCGACGTGGAGGTCCAGCGGGGAGGATCACCAACATCTTCCAGGAAAACATTCACTACAATAAATAGAGTTACGGAAATAGTGTTTTTGGAAACATCAATCTACCAACTTATTTCCGTATGATGTTAAATGGATTCAGATTATTCACTTCAAGTTCTTGTTTTATGGCGCTTCAGACAAATAAGATTGACAACGGCGGTTTCCGAATGAAGTGGAATAGATTTCGAATGGCTTGTTAAAAATATTGTGTTCATTAAAGTCAGCGACAGAATATACCAGTGGCACATCCAAAAGTAAGTCTCCGTTGGTCGTCAACAAAGAGAAAACAATTTCCGGACGGCGTGTGTCGGATAGCCACCCGCAAATCGGCGTTAGTGTGAAACTCGTATTGATAACTTCGCAGGAAGTTCTTGATGTGTAAAAGAAGATGGAAATCGCTCGGGGCGAGTTCCAAACTAAGAGTGAATGGTCGACGGTCGGCCACACACGGTTCGTTCAGATGTTCTGCTGTAGTTCCGCTGGGAGGTGCACAAACGACATGAGAGCCGTTGAGGAACTCAGGGTCCGGACGGTCGTTTCCATCAGATCCTCAGCCCAGTACAACCGTCGGACCCCTGCGGGGAAGCTTCTTTCCTTAAGTATTGCGTTGTATTAGCGTTTTCTGCCCACGGGCGTCGAGACACCCGAGTATAATTTACTTTCATACCGGGGAATTGACTCACCCAGAGCGAGCACGTCGTGATTAAGATAACTCTTCACCCCCTCCGACAAGGGGCAGTCAGGTACAAATGCATTCAGGAGCGCCTTCCTGATGAACCCTGCGAAGAGCCACCCCGCCATCTCTAAGCTACCCGAATCTGGTACCGGAGTCGAGTTTAGGCGTCACTCACAGTGTGACAGAACGAATCCCTCTTTAGTTTCCCGGGCGAATAGGGCACTGTCACGGCGAAGCAAAGAGCCGAACTGGGGGCTACGCTGGCCGGGCCCGGGTGCCTCCAACCCGTCTCCTCAATGTACACCCAGCGCTCACTTGAGTATCGTCGGAAACCATGGTTAGCCAACGGGTGGTTTGGGATTCCCCTTAGGACTTGTATAAGTCGGTTTTCGGACGAGGCAAAACTGGGTCCCATGAGAGCGAGCCTGGGTGACATGGAGCGAAGTACTGCCTACTCACTGTTCCCACCTTGGCAAATGACGTGAGTATTGCCAAGAAACGCAGGGTCCGAGTGGCAATTTTCAAAGTTCACCAGAGCCTAGGCCAGAGCAAACGTCCCCTCCCCTGCGGGGATTTTCCCTGAGTGGAGCAAAGTGGGATTAAAATATGTATGAAGTTCAATTTTCATTGAAACCTGTAAACATTCAAAAATTGCAAATCCAAATTTATCGTGGTTCATTTGTTGAAGAAAGTTTCACGAGATTGTTTAAAAAATTAGTAGAATTCAATTTACTCTATTCTATTGTTATGCTGCTATGCAAATAACACGAGAAAGAATTTAGAATTTCAGAGTGTTTACATAATCTTATTAAAAAACTGTACTGGGAGCGTTTGGAATTATTCATGTAAGTGAATTTATATATAATATAATATAATAATATAAATATATAATTTTCAATAAGTGTTATACGAGGAAAGCACACATTTTCAAAAAATGTGAGAACATACCGCTTTTGTTTTAATGGCAAGTATGTAAGTTTTTGAGAAGTGTATGTTTCTATGTGGTAACGTTGGTTAGTACTCAGAAAACTGATTTTAATTTTGAGAGCAGTTTATTTCTAGTGAAAACGAAAAGACAAATCTCTAAAGTGCATTGCTAATGTGTCAACCATATACGTTTTGTAATTGCGTTTGCAGGAAAATATAGCATTTATCTACTGCAATCAGTAAGTGAACTGTTTACGCCCACGCCTTTAAAGGGTACTTATGGTCCAAAATCCATCAAAACATTAGCGGCACATCGCGGGATGTTTTCTTGACAACCCTTCAAATGTAATCATGTGATTGGCGTCGGCAGGGAAGTGGCAGTTAGATGCTCGTGCCGCGTCCACTTGGATGTCGTGTTTACTAACGACCCCGCTCACTTGACAGGCGTTGAACTGTGTGCCGACCAGAGCGGTTCGCTCGCCAACTTCATCGGAGCCCCGGCTCGTATGTCGGTGTGTAATTGATTGCCGGTGTTTTTGCCGGTGGCTTCGCACGCGAGGCGGCGGAGGCGTGACTGGAGCGTCAGCGGCTCCGCCTCCCGCCGCCACGTGCCGGAGTCGCCACACGCCGCTGGCCATGCGCGCCGCCGCCGCCGCCGCCGCCCGACTTTGCAGTCGGGAGGTCCGAGTTCAATCCCCGGGCCGGCCATTCTGACCGGAGTTTTTGTAGTTTCCCTAGTCATAAGGCGAATTCTGGAATGTTTCAAAACGTCCATGAACACCACTCACCTCTCACCATCATCCTATCGCATCCTAATTTATTATTATTATTATTATTATTATTAATATTATTTAATAATAATTCACAGCGGGGAAAAAGTTGTTCGCGCCCCTGGTCTACCACACATGTCCCCTGGGCAACGCTAAATGAACGACAGCGATTCGCCCCCTACGCTCTTGACCATTGTGGGCGTGTGGATCCCCATACGCTGAGGGAAAACTGCACGTCTATACTGGTCAACGCGTTACCAAATGGCTAACATGCCAAGGGTGGGCGTTGGCTAACAAACAAAGATTTTCAACATATTGATTAAATGGTGAAATGTTATTTCCGAATAAGGTTCTCAAATGTGCCATTTCAAGAAACTGCAAAGTTGTTGGGTGTAGATAGTAACCACATTAACAAATAAAGTCACTACATGTACACATGCCAAAATCTTTCGATGCTTTCCTAATATTTCAAAAAATTAACTAAAGAGCATGTATAAAAAATAGAAATTGTCAACTGATAAATAACCTGTGCTTGTGAAGTGACTGAGAAATCTCCTTAGTCAGATAGATAAATGATTTTATAGATAGTTTTTAGAAAATGTGACTAGATTTCACTTCATTTTAAACAAATCGTACTACTGTCCACAAATAAGCAAAAATGATATTCTTAAAAACAACTCCATACTTTCCCTTTCAATTTTCGATACGAATACAGAACAATACACTGAAATGTATCATACATATGCTATTTTCTTAAAAACATTTCCATTTTCAAAAATATTCAAACGTATGTACATGATCTCTCTTTTTCTCAGAGGTAAAGAAGAAAGTTGCAAGGTGAAAACATTATACATATTTACTCCAATGTCGCTAAAATTTAAAAAATTATCTAGGTGCTCAAATGCACATACTTTCTCGTATTATTGGTAACGTTTACGTAATATTATTATATTGCACCTTGTATTCTATTGACACGTCAACCATCACTCAATAAACGCACACAATGTAAATAAACATTGCACGAAAACCATTGTTTTTTAAAAAAAGTTCCTCTTATGCTCATAATTTGAGACCGGAAAATATGTAGTATGAAAGGCAAAATATGTACATAAATATGTAATGAAAACAGTAAGAATATGTAATAAATATGTAAAATCCGATATAATATGTAATATTAAAATTCACTAATTATGAAATACATTTACATAATACGAAATTACATTGATAACAAATTCCCTAAACAAATTTTAAAAATAATACAAACGTCTTAAAAATCATTTAGAGAGCACACGTTGATGCACACTTTGTACGAGTACCATAGAAATTTCCCATCAATAGTAAAAGCTGCATCTATTGCTATCCAGAGCCAAAGTTTTGCAGCCAGATTTGACGCAATAGAAGACATCATACAAACTGGCGATATCTACGAGCAGCTAACAATCACTGCAGCGTGAAGCATTCTCATTGTAGTCTTGCACGTCGAGTATCGCCAATGTTTCTTCGAAATTAATGTTAATGATCACGAACCGCGGCGCCAGTGATACTTTTCACACCTAAAGTTGAAAATGATCTGTTAATGACGCGCATTTCTTGCCACTGGGATAACTGAAGCAGGCGCGCTGGACTGTGAGACCTTATCATCACGTAAGGTATGTGGAGTAGACTGCACGAAGTAATAATGAAACGGAAAAATGTTGATTTTTTAAAAAATATTTCTCTCCTTAAAAATATGCACTAAAACTGAAGAAAATTGGTAGAATAAAAGAATATTTTGTCAAAATACCAAAATATGTAAAATTTGTTATATAATAATAGTATGTAAAAATACGTACAAGTATGTAAAATTACGTAACGAAATAAATTGATATTGTGTTAGGACGGCAACGATTCGCCAAGATAACAAATTTGAGAACGGTAAGTAGAAAGACAAAAAATATGTAATTACATAAAAATCCGGTCTCTATTCATAAGGCTCCCACAGACCGGCGCGAAATATTCTCAGTGGGCCCTGCGACGAAAGTCCCGTGTTCTTTCACACCGCAGTATCAGTTGTGAGTTAGAGTTTGGAGAGAAGTTTTCCTTATCCGATAAAGAGGCGCTTGATACTCAAGCAGGAAATAGAAAATTTCAAATTACTCGTAGTATACTTCTGTCTACATGCGCTACTGTGCGTTTACCTCCTTTATTTACAACTTTCTCTCAAATTGTTAATAACTTTAGGAAACGAAGAAAATGTGTCCATGAAAAAAAAAGTAGAAGAATCTGTTGAAAATCTCATCATGTAGATTACGGTATGAAGAACTTTACTTCGAGGTCTGCGGCCTCAAACTTTTAGTTTTTAAGGCCCTGAAACTCTTCGTTTAGGAATTATTCAACGATGTAGATCCAAAAATCCTGACGTGCGTTGCGGGTTGCATTTGATACGAATATTTAGATGCGTTTTTTATATAAATCCTTCATATTTTAAAATTCAAAGTGCAATTCACCATGTCTCTGTAAAATTCTCTTTCTTTAGAGATCTCATTCATAAAGATTGATTGAGTGTGAGAGCCGCAAAGGGTAGGTATACTACTGAAATAATATCGGAGACAATAAAATGTGCTGGTTTAAAAAAAATGCAGTATGACCAAAAGACGCACTCGCGAATATTGAAGTTACGAATGTTAAAACTGGTAGCATTTTCTAATCGCGAATGTCTGGAACTCGCGAATGTACGGTACCAAGAGCTCACTTCTCAGATGTCGCCACGTAGATCTTCTAATGATGGTCCTCTGGGCGTCGCGTTGTCCGCTCTTCTTTCTTGCTACCACTATCTTGTCTAATACCTATCGTCGATATTCACTAATAAAGTCCCTGTCGCGAATACTTCTATCTCGTGCATCAGATGTGCACCTACCCACGAACTTATTCGCCTCGAACTCCACTAAACTATCTCTACGGCGCTAATTCTCATATATCCGTATTTCTGTCATCCCTTGATTTTTACCCAAAAATCACACGACTTATTCAAGTTTGTGACTTAAAGTCCTATCACGTCACTCACTGCTTTCACTATTGTCCTGTCTTTGAATACCGAGTTTTTAATAATTTCACAAATAGTCCAATTTGGTGGTACTGCACAATGTCAATCGTAAATCCAATTATACTATCGTTCAGTAACTAATTCAATTAATAGCTATCGGATTAATGTTTCCAATTTCAAGGTTCAAATTTACGATTCGACACAATCCTAAAGTTCAACTCTCCTCCAAGAATTATTTAAAATATTCTTCCTACCACACTAAATTATAATATATTAATCGTACCTGCTAACTCAAATTTTTAAGTTCCAAATTGCTCGTTACACGCAAGTATTTCTAAACCAACCATTCGCGTCGCGATCCCGTAAGAGAGTGATCGAGACGATGCCTTCTTCCTCGCAAGAGACAATCTTTCCATTGTTTTTCCCAGAAACCCTCTCACATCCGGTCATTTAACCATTATCGCACCAGAATCACACGATATCCAACCCACGACCACACTGATTACCACGTCTACGTGTGTGTCCTCTCCATGTCTACCGGTTCCCTAGCAACCACATGCGACTGTCTGATATTTTCCCTATAATGCACCTATATTCGAGCATTCGCCGTAAATATTGTATACCCAAGTTTTGGTATATTACAATATGAAATGACTATACGCACATATGCATAGAATATTTTTGTCACATGCTCTACATACTTGAAATTTCGGGAGAAGAAAATATCAGCAAAAATTGTACCTGAAAAGAATGTAAGCTGGATGCCAAGCCGTATCATGAGAAATTTTAAAACACATTTAATATTTGTATTAGGTAGTTGTTTATGTATTTGTCATGAACGCAAACTATTACTTTTTAATTTTAGGCATGAAGCCTTAGCTGTAGAACCCTTAGCCTGACATTTGGATTACTACGTCCAATGTTTTTTTGCAACATCTATCCCTTTGGAAACAATGCTTCAAAATTTCACCCCTCTTATAAACAATAGTTAAATTGATAATATCCACTCGCAGATTTTATATATAAGCCAAATATGCAAATGATGCAAGACAACTAAACAACAGACTGGCTATTTCAACACAATTACATTGAAAACTGTTAAATGGATTTACAGCACACGGTGAAACACATCAGAATTCATATATATATATATATATATATATATATATATATACATATATATATATATATATATATATATATATATATATATATCATATACATATACATATGAAATTCATATACATTAGAATTCATATTCACATCACAATACCAAATAGTAATTTTTCACTTACTGAAAAGGTCTACTAGAATATGATTGTCATTGCACGTGAAGGGTAAGGAAATAGATGGGACCAAGAAAATTTCCTAAAATATGGTTGTGTATGTATTCCTTACATTGTTTATTATTAAATTTTTAGCACTTACTCTAAGGATATAGGGTTACATGTACCCCAGGTTGAAGTCATAATACTTTAATTATTACCAAACAAGACACTGTACTAATTGATCTTCAAGTTAGATTTTTCTGTAAGAGACAGTTCTATATTTCAAAGTTTCTAATCAAGCAGCACTTCTTACATATTAGTTTTGCATAGCTTTAATGAAAACTAGTTTTTGTACTTTTCCAAACACATTTCATATGTGGAAAATTACCTTCTTACCTTTACAATTTAGTATTAAAATTCACTCTACCAAATTTAGTAGTAGAAGGGGAAATAAAAAATAAATACATTAATAACAATTTTATTGAAGTAATGTTTATTGATGTGATATAAGTGTATGCATCATTATATTACAAAATTTACTTGTGAAATTATATATCACTGCCTTTTGAATATCAGTTCGTAGACGCGAATGCAGCAGAAGACGTCACCATTTTAGATATAGCGAACACACAATGAAAGCACGAACAAAAATCCCCATAATATTCAACACATCTCAGACGCTCACTCCGCGTGTTGCCATACTAGTAGCCGACTTCCTTCTCTTCAATTTGCAGCCGCACACTAGCGCTGTTGCAGACTATAGTGTAGAATAGTAGTACCTCTATGGCATTTTACGAAATTTTCTTCTCCCGCTTTTAGAAGACTATACCCATCCTAGTGGCGGACAGTCACATCGACCACGTGGACGCCTTCTCGGCTTTTTATTACCAGGTCAAGTTTGAGTCTAACCCCTTCGGCAACAGAGAAAGTGGCTTCCGTGGACACCACAGTGTCTGATTTCCGGAGCATCTCCCCCTCTATGAAATTCTTGATCTCGTCATGGCGCTTTATTCTTGCTGGCTTCGTAAAAATGCACTGACAGGGGGTGTGATTCATGGTTTCTACTAATAGTTATAGGAACTACTCATGGTTAAAGGAAGTAATTTACTACACAATAACAACATTGATACACTTTTTCGTTATCAGGGACATAAAATACGAGTTTTGTCCCAAAAATTGGCCACTTTCCGCTATAATATTACAACACTTTTTCTTTACTTCTTAATAATATAGTAGGCGAGAAAGTTAAGTGGAATCAATCGTTAGAACACAGCTATCTCACCTGACCAGGCACCACAGAACAAACGAATGTTTCACCATAGGCTCCGAGTAATGGAAAAAGTGTGAATAGGCGGTGGGATAGGGAGGGAGAGCGGGTACGAAAAGAGAGTGGGTAAGAATACAGAGAACGCATGTCATGATTAAATGGAAGAAGATGGAAGGGAAGAAACGGGAGATTCTTTTTGTTAATTGTTGTGAAACGTTTTGTTTAATTCTTATTTTACTGATGATTAAATATAAAGCTATTATATTTTATCTGTATTGTCGCAAATACTTGGAAAATCTGAACATTTTATAATTCTTACAAAAACATTAAAGAAAAATATATTTACACTATATGGGTTTTGAACCAGAAATATGCGGCTGGAAATCGCGAGTGCAACCCCTAACACTACCTGCACACTAGATAAACAACAAAAGTTTACTGGGAAATACTAATATATTTGCAGTGTTTTGAGGTACGGATTTCTATTCGAAATTATGTGCAAACTACTACAAACGGTAAACAAAAATGTCCCAATATTCAGAAATATTTTCCATTTACACACAAATCCGTTGATTTAATGTTTAAGACGGATTGAAAAACATTAACTTGCAATTTTAAGAATTCGAGAGGATTTAATGAAAAAACACCATCTATTCCTTATTATTCCGGACGTTCGGGAAGAAAATGGCCGTTAGATTTGGTGGTCCTTAACCGAGACAATGGTTATTGAAAGGCACATACAGTCTACTTTTGACTCAAATGAAGTTTACTTTGCTCACATTTGAATTGCACTTTAAGTACAAAACCCCAGAAACATTTTTGCAGTAGAGCATTAAAAATCAAAGGTGCCGCCAAAGCACATACTTTCTCACATTATTGGGAGAACTTACATAAAATATTAATATTGCAATATCCACCCACACTTCAGAGATCACTTAAAAAGTTGAAACAAATTCAAACAAAACGCCTGCGGTGCATATCTGCGATGCATATTTCAATAGTCAGGAACAGTCATTCCGTACTGAGCCAGCTGATATGCTTTCAATGTTTTTAGAATTCTTCCTAAAGTAGGTAAAGTTACTTTCTACACTGGTTGCTTTATTCATTAGCAACTTCAAAGATTCATTGAACTGTTGTTATTTTGTAATTCCCGATGTCTAATCATAAATCCAGCAAAATTGACAGTTTTGAGGCTCTTCAATGGCTATGAATTACAACAAAACGACAATTCAAAGTTATAAGTAATTGTTTAATACCATTTAATATTGAGATTTTTTCAATTCGATTATATTTCTTCATAAACATTATTTTTGGACAGACTTGAAATATTCAAACAATTATAATAAATCAACAAATAGCACCAAATATAATTAATTTTTTATTCTAAGTAAAAATATCTGACGGATTTTTTAGTGTTGCTGCGGATTAAATTTTTAGTTATCTAGGATTCATTTTAATTTCTTTATTTCTTAACCCATTTTTCTAGTAAGACAAATTTTGATACATTTTATTTTCAGCTGGTTTTTATTATTTTCATTTCGATTACATTTTTTACGTAAATTCTTTGTGGAAAGATCAGAAATATGTAATCAACTTTATGAATTAATAAATAGTACCAATATAGAATTAAATTTAAAAGTTGTCACAAAATAAGACGCTTGCTTTTAATCTAATAAATATCTGCTGGGGTTGCAGATCTGCTGAACTGGGGTTGAAGAGCCTCCAATAATGCAGGCTCTCAACTACTCAAAATAATAATAGATAAACTTGAACATACTTACGCCATACGAATCAACACTCTTCCATACGACAGCAGCAAACATTCAGATATATTAGACATAGCAATAACTCACACAAGTACAATATATCGTTCAGTCCCAGTATTTGAGATGGATTCTGGAAATCTTCCAGTAATACTAACTACAAAAATAACATCTCCCCCACATTCTCTAACTCAGAGACTAAATACCCAAAATATAAATGAGTCAAAATTTAGGAATATAATCATAGCAAAGACACCATCAATTCAAAATATTAAACTCACTCCCTAAAATAGAAAAATCTGTCATGCAGATAAATGAAATAATAATAAATATAAAAAAGTACTTGCAAGACAACAGATTCACATATTTCTTCAAACCGACAAAACTACCCAAAGTAATATTAGACATAATCAACAAAGGCAATAAAACTAGAAGGCTATGAAGCAACAATAGAATTACACAACTGAAAAAATAATTTATCTCCTCAACCAAATAACAAAAAAGCAACAAACAACGCATCCAACAATCCTTCAACACCAAAATACAATCATTAAATATCTCAAAGAAATCATTATAGTACTTCTCTAAAAGCATTCTAAAAAAAAATATCTCTCAACACGACACAAGATATAAAATATGCTCCCAAATATAAGGCAGACGCGTTAGCACAATACTTCGTCCAAACATTTATACTTCGGTTTTTCTTTCTTGGCGCGTGGCGGGGGGTGTCATTTAAATGGAATATCTCACGGTATTTCGTGTCGTTCTCGGTTGTGCAGAAAGGAGTCGCGTGATCGCCTGCACTACTCGATACAGTCGCGATCATGCGAATCCTAGCGGCACAACCGAGAACGACGCGAAATACTGTGAGATATTCCATTTTGATGACATCTCCCCACGCGCCAAGAAAGAAAAACCGAAGTATAAACAGTGATACAACCGTATACCCACACCAGGCAATAATTGAATGACACGAAGCCCCAAATTATGACGTTCCTCACAAAATAAAATTAATTTCGTCCTACCGACAAAAACCTTATTAAAAAATTACCCCAAAGAAAAGCCCCTGGACATGACCTAATTAACAACCAAATCTTAAAAAATATACCCACATCCACAATCGCAAACAAATAATATCTATAATTCATCATTCAGAACAGGTTATTTTTCAATAACTTAGAAAATATCAAATGTTATTCCGATCCCTAAACCAAACACAAGTCATAGCCTTACAGAAAATTATAGACCAATAAGTTTCCTCTAAAGTATTTCAAAAATATTTGAAAAAATAATCTTAAAAAGACTCAACAGTCATCTAACAAAGTCAAATGCTAATCTAAATTATCAATTTGGCTTGAGAAACCTTAACTCAACTGCGCCAATTACTAAGGATAGCTGAATTCATTCATGTAGCCTTCGAAGGAAAGAAACACATTAGCAAAACTCCTTGAAGTATCCCAAGCTTTTGATAGTCTGGCACTCCGGATTAATCCATCCAAACTCAAAACAATAGGAACATCTAAATACTTACTAAACAACATCACTCAATTTATAACAGACAAATTATTGTAACCTTAGACAATCATTGCTCCAAAGCACGCACTATAGAAGCAGGATTGCCACAAGGCTTACCACTACCCCCGACGCTATTAAATCTTTACGCAGCAGATATCCCCATCCCACACGACACACAACTTGCACAGTTCGCTGTCGATACGACAATAACCCAAGTCGCACGCTGACACACAGCAGTACAAACATTCATCAACATTTAAACAAAACAGACGAATGGACAACAAAATTGAAGATACAACTAAACCCAAACAAATCCAAAGCAAAAATATTTTCTTTAACACCATTCTCTGCCCCCATCCGTCACTAATAATAGTAAAATAAATTGAACACCATCAAATCAACCCATCAAATACTTAGGACTAAATCTTGACACAAGACTCAATTGAAAAACCCACATAGACATTAAAATTCAACAGACTTTTGAACTTTTGCAATTTTCGAAAAATCAGTGATTTCTACAAAAATGAGATCTGCACTGTTCTCTTAAACTTCTTTACGATAGCAAAATGTAATAATAAATGTGTACCCACTTTTTTGAAAATTTTGAAATATTGGTTTCAAATTCAAGGAGCCGCGACATCAGCCAAATCGATTGGGGAGTATCAATTTTGGAGCAAATTGGGCACACCGTTTAGGCGCTAGCGTTGACAGCATACAGACGTTTTGCCGTCATTCGATTTTTTACTATCAAAGAGCCACAAAACATCAATTTTGACTACACAACGTGATAGAGCAGGGGTTCCCAGCGGGGTCTGTAACGACCCCCCTGGTGGTGAGGAGGTCCATTGGAGGTCAACAGCAGAATATAAATCGGTGACTGTTCGGTATAACCAATACTCCCATTAATTCAAGGAAATATGTCCATGAAATTAACAATTACGTAATTGTTTCCTGGAATAAAGTATATACATATATGAACGAGATTTATCCCGTTTTCGTTACAAGGGTTCGGCAATAAGGGTTTTTGTGTCGGAAATAAGCCATTTTCGGATGCACAATTACAATACTCTCTCATTTACGTAAGGATGAGAAATTAATAATAGAAAATATTTTAACTTCCAGCATTTGCACTATTGTCCTTTTCACATCGTAGATTCTTTCCTTTCATTCGTAGACTTAATTCCCCACTTGATTTTACACCTTCAGGAAATCGCAGAGAACGCCACAAACTTATTTGTTATGTGAAACGGAAATTAGCATCCACGCGAAGTACCAGCGTTGCCAGACGTCCCGGTTGTGGCGGGACTTAGACTAAAAGTGAGGGTCATTCCATATTAAATCAACACAGTTTTAATTAAAATTTTACCTCACCATTTTAGATTCAGATGAAATTTGACACATATGTAGTATGAATGGAGAATAAGAAAACTACAACTTTTGAGTAAAATTGTTCCACCCGTTTCTGAAATAAAGTCATGTAAAATTTTGCAAAATTGGGTTCCCGAAAATTTTAAAATTGATGTAGAACCTCACCAAATTAAGATAGAGAGCTGGAACAGGTGTCATTTTGCAGCTTTCTTTATGGCCTTTTATATGATATACAACTCAATAAGGGTTGCGTTCAAAAAGTGTTTCAAATTTGAATTTAAAATTTTGATTTTGAGTTTTTTCAAAATGCTCATCTTCAAAAAAATTGAAAAAATTCTAAAATAATCCTTTTATATTTCCAAACAGATGGTGCAAGTTTAAAAATGGGACTGCAATGGGTTCATATGGTAATCTTTATTTAAAATGCACAATATTTACCTACTCTAGATTTTACTGATTTACAATGCATTTTATTTCAAATTATAAGCCCTAATATATACAAATTATTAATTTAGTGTTTTTTATTGGCGAGCGTGTTGTGTTTTATTGTTATGATAATAATAATAATAATAATAATAATAATAATAATTATTATTATTATTATTATTATTATTATTATTATTATTATTAGACCGCGGAATGTCATGCAATTGCATATTTTTACTGACTGTGCATATCGAAAGGAAATGTACATAACTTTACCTATCACCAAAAATAAAACAAATCAAGGTCACCTTTCAGTTGATGAACCAGATACGTGGGAACTTCGTTGAGGTAAGAACACCAACTTTGAGCAGCGTCAGCTGGTTATTTACCATCATGCAAAGGGTTAATGATGCCCCAATTTTTGCAAAATGCCATTAATGAAGAAAGCACAATGAGTGACATAATCTCATGGTACATCAATGAATAGGCGACTGAACTGCAACACGGAGGAGAACGCCCGAAGACATTTTCTGATCGAGAAGAGAATCTTGTCGTGAAAATAATAAAGAAGGACCCTCGTATTAATGCACCAAAAGTTACTCCACAGTTATATATTGGCATTGACAAGAAAGTAAATCCCAAAACCGTGCGAAGGGTACTAAGGAGGTTCAATTTCTATACCCGCGTTGTTAGAAGAAAGCCATTTGTAAGTTAAGGGAGAAATACCCGAAAAGATCTGATTTCGATCCACTTCTCCACAAAACCCTGGAATATATGCACTAAAATATACCGCAAACATTAAAATACGCATTTAAACTAAAAAATGCACACATGCGAAATAAAAATAGGGTAGATTTGTTTTATTTTTGGTGACAGGTAAAGTTATATACATTTCCTTTCGATATGCACAGTCAGTAAAAATTTGCACTTGCGTGAAGTTCCGCAGTCTAATAATAATATTAATAATAATAATAATAATAATAATAATAATAATAATAATAGTAATAATAATAATTATTATTATTATCATCATTATAATGACGGAAGTTATTATAATAGTGACAGAAGAATGGGAAACAGAGGCATTGTTAGTGCAGCAAGAAGTATTGCGAAGAACACTAGCCAAGACACGTCGAATAACACAGACATGGAACTTCTGATGCTATTAAACATGACATGTGAGACACAAAAAATGTTAAAGAACTCGTGGAGAGGCAAACGACTCCACGGACAATATCTAAAAGAATGGACAAGGTGTAGATTAATAAAGATCAATCAGTTATGTGGCTTAAAAGGGTAAGAACGAAGCCAGAATCGGAAGCAGTTATAGTAGCTGCTCAAGATCAGGCGTTGAGAACACGACATTATGATAACGCGATTCTCAAAATTTCTCAAGATGACAAATGCCGAATTTGCCCGGAGCAAGTAGAAACCATTGATCATATTGTCTCAACTTGTCCAATTCTAGCAAAGACCGATTACTTTAAAAGACACGACAGGGTGTCCACTGGCTGATCAGTACCGCCCTCGAAGTTCCAAACATATGCCCCAAGTGTTACAAACACTCACCAAAACCAGTGACGTCTGTTGGATTGTGTACGATATTGTACGACCAACAAATTCAAACTGATCTCACGATAGCGGCAAACAAACCGGGTATTGTTATCCGGGATTTGAAGAAAAAATGGTGTTTACTTGTCGATGGTGCTGTACCTTGCGATCGAAACGTCGTTACCAAGGAAGCAGAGAAACGTCTTAAATACAAGAGTTTGGAAATCGAGTTCAGCCGAATGTGGGGCGTAAAAGCACAGGTCGTCCCGATAGTTATCGGAGCTCTGGGATTTGTTCCTCAAAATTTGAGTAAGAACTTGTCTAAACTCCCAGGTAATTCAAAAGACTGGGAAGTGCAAGAAATCGCTTTATTTGGAACAGAACCTTAGGTAGCTGGTGGCAACCTGGAGTAGATTTTATATTCAGCCTACTCATAACATCTTTAGTCGTGATGTAGTGGAATAATAATAATAATAATCATTATCATCATAACTATAAAACTCAACACACTCGCCAATTAAAAACACTAAATTAATAATTTGTATATATTAGGGCGTATAATTTGAAATAAAATGCATTTTAAATCAGTAAAATCTAGAGTAAGTAAATATTGTGCATTTTAAATAAAGATTACCATATGAACCCATTGCATTCCCATTTTTAAACTTGCACCATCTGTTTGGAAATATAAAAGGATTATTTTAGAATTTTTTCAATTTTTTTGAAGATGAGCATTTTGAAAAAACTCAAAATCAAAATTTTAAATTCAAATTTGAAACACTTTTTGAACGCAACCCCTATTGAGTTGTATATCATATAAGAGGCCATAAAGAAAGCTGCAAAATGACACCTGTTCCAGCTCTCTATCTTAATTTGGTGAGGTTCTACAACAATTTAAAAATTTTCGGGAACCCAATTTTGCAAACTTTTACATGGCTTTATTTCAGAAACGGGTGGAAATATTTTACTCAAAAGTTGTAGTTTTCTTATTCTCCATTCATACTACATATGTGTCAAATTTCATCTGAATCTGAGATGGTGATGTAAATGACTGTGTTGATTTAATATGGAATGACCCGTGAATGTCCCACGCGGCACAGCCAAACTCATGCTTTTGTAAAATCTTTCGCTTCGAATTGCCCAATGCAAAAAGTACAACAAAAAAGGAAACAAGAAAAAAGCACGCGAATGAAATCTCAGCGACAGTCGCGGGTGCCACGGTGAAGAAATATATCTTACACCGTGCGAATGCAGAGCGGGTGAAACGGTCGTCACAAGATGCAGTCGGATCGTCGGGTGAGTAGGTCATCGCATTGCATCATGGGTCGTCGAGCTAGCGGTGTCGACAGGCACCGTCGAAATAATAGAGTGGTTTTGCCAGCCTAAACGAGCTAGTATCGTCTGCATTTTTGAGTCTCTGCGCATGCGCCAACTCAAAATCGAACTCGAAGTGTTAGCGGGCCGCGCCAGGCCCCGTTATTTTGCCAAATTTGGCGGGCGACTTATACCACATTGTAATCGATCATTCAGCCATTTTATACGGAAATCGTTCCGATTCTGACTGCAGAGTGTGCTGCTAACTATTATTTCCATGGTGCTACATCGCCATACATCGCCGTGTCTTTTTGTGTTTGTCAACTGATTTGATTAGAGTTTAATTAACCTTCCGGTGAGCGCGTAGAAAGAGGGGGTGTTTTAAAACGTCCGTCCGTCCGTTCGTCTACGAACAACACTAGCGCCTAAACTATAAGTACGATTCCTTTCAAAATGGATATTCTCCGGTCGATCTGGTTTCACTCGACTGGCCACTATTTTGAAAAACTTTCTTCAAAATTTGGGGGTCCTTTACATGAATCCCCGAGGACATTTTCAAATTTTCTCAAAAACGGTTCCAATTTTTTTCTTTAAATTTCTTGTAATGTTAGAACTAAATACACTTATAAGTCCAATTTTCACGGTTAACTCTGAATTTTCGAAAATTGCAAAATTTTGAATTTTTGTCCGCGTTTTCCTACAACTACAAAATTCAAGATAGAGATGTTTTCCTCCAAATAAAATTTATTCCGTATAGTGAGTTCTTTCATTAAGGTCAAGTACATTTTTATGAACATTTTGGTAGTTTTCGCGAAATACTGCGTGCAATATGTGCAATTTAAAAAAATTACAAAACAGGGTTTTCTCAAAAAACGGCTCCAAACTTTTTCTTTAAACAATTGGTAGGCATAGTGCTATGAGATGACTCAATGAGATGTACTCTATGAGATGACAAACGCTATATTGCTCTATTCTTTTGTTTTTTTCAAAAATTACAAAGATGTAATTATTTTTATTTGTCTCTCACGTCAGTAATATTTGTATTAGTGCCGATTTGTTCACATTATTATATTTACGAGTACATGTGCTTTAAATAATTACCAGTAAAATGTTTCGTAAACTCAACTATTTTCTGTGGAAACTAGCTCAAAATTCCGACTTTTCAGAAGCGCTCAAACGCCATTTTCTCAGAAATGTCTCCAAAGTTTTTCTTCAAACTTTTCTAACGATAGTGCTAATTGCACTCTTTAATATGATGTTAAGTTCAATTTGAGGTATTTTTTGTTTTTTAAAAATTACACCAATGTAAGTTATTTGAAATATCTTTCACACCTTTAATATGCACATTACTAGCATTTTGTAAACACCATTGTATTTTTTAGTGTAAGTGCTTTAAATGACTTCGATGAAGTGCTTCGAAAACTCAAAAAATTTTTTGTGAAAAAGAGCATCAAGTTTCATATTTTTAGTAGCGCTTAAACGCCATTTTCTTAAAAACGGCTTCAAATTTTCAAAGAAAATTGCCATTTTAGGACGAGATTTTACTCTTCTTTAATATTCTAAAGTTAATATTTCCGTTCTAGTGTTAGGGAAAAAAATTAATAAAATGTCAAAGAAATGTACTTGGGGCGGCGACAGATGGCAGCTGGCACGAATATGTGGCAATTCCGATTAGCTAACCCAGACCCGAGGAAATAGAAAACTAGTAGGGAAATTCTGTTCCATTCTGTAGCACCGCTAGTTTCTTTATAAAATCTTCTCCTTAAAGACATCTTGAAATTAGGTCATACATAATTTTTATGGGAAATAGGATACATTTTTTCGAAATTTTGTGTGAAGTAAAGACAACTTTTATTTTCTCAAAAACGGCTTCCAACTTTTAGTTAAATTTTCTCCTCCTATGTATCAAAACACGGTAAGAAATTGGCGCTAGTCTCATTTCCGGCAAAGTAATTGTTTTTTCCATAATTGTGAATATTTAACGATTTAAAACTATAAAGTTGAAGATGAATATTTTTGCCTTAAACAAAATCTGTTCTAAAAACTTAGATCTTAAAAAATGTTATGTACAATTATTTGAAAAAGCAAGTAGTTTTGAGCAATTTGAGTTTGAATTAATGCAATTTAGGAAAAAAGCATTTTCTCGAAAATCACTTACTTTTTATTTCTTTTTCTTTTAAGAAATGGAATCGATCTCATTTTCGCTGAGGAAGGTTGCGAAATGACTATCCAGACCATGGCAACGGCACGGCATCTCCCGGCAGCCAAAAATCTACCAGTACCATGCGTTCTATAGCTGTGTATTCATTGCGATTGTACAATTAATATACTATTGGACGATGTGCATAATGTCTAAAATGATTTAAAAAACATATCTTTAGAATACATTAAAAATGTAATGAGTTTATCTTCAAAATGTCAATTGTATTGATGTCATTAAACAATTAATGTACATTAATTTTTTTGGATGAGGTGCTGATTGCGTTAGTCAAAATGTAACAAAATTAATTACATGTCTGAAGTTAAATACAATGTCATAAAACAAATTAAACGTGGATCACATTTAAATATATATGTAAAGAATTTATAAGACCATCAAAATGATTGTGGCTATATTAGATTTATGCAGATGTTATCGCTGGGTTTAATTATGCCAAGTCCATGAGAATGAGGATGATGTTGAAGAAGAACAAGGAAAGAAGAAGATAAGGAGATGCTTCTGTTAACTACACATGTGAATTCGATTTTATTTAATTAATACATTCTTTGATTTACCTTTTAAATTAATAATAAAATAATGAAGTTGTATATTTTTCCAATTACCTTCCATAAAATTTCTTCCACATTACACGTATGCACAACTTTCCAAATTTTAAAGCTTTCCATTAATCTGTGGGAAGACTAATGACCTTTTATGAGTCGACAATTTGTTCCTTTTGCATCCAAGTCAACAATACGGTCAGATATCAAGACTGTATTGCAAAGCTCTATGTTTGGAGAATTAGCCTGCATCACACACCTGTGCCTGTAAAAAATACCATTAGGGGTGGAAGTGAGAGACGAGCCGCGGAGAGAAAGCGAAGAGGCGGAACGTTTGACAAGTGCTCGGGGCGGCCCGCGAGCCTCGTTGGTCGCGCGGGGCGGTGGACGTTTGAGACTCGGGCGGCGCGGCGGCCATTGTGGGCGCAGGTGGACGAAGAAAGGCGTGGCGCGCCCGACGCCTCCAGCGCGCCGCCAGCGCTCCACCTGCAAGTGTCGCCCTCGCCTCTCCGCGCCAACACGCGTGACCCGCCGCCCGCTGTCCCTCGGCGGGACACCAAACAGCTCGTGAGGCACGTCGCCTTCGTTCAGCGCTCCCTGCCCGCTCCAAGTTAATCATTCGGCCATTACAGACTCCATACACTACAAACGAAACGGGCGTCTTCCCAATCAAAAAAAAAAAAAAAAAATAATAAATGGACGGATGACTGCACTTCAGCTCAAGGAGGAGCCGTGCCAAGCGTTTTCGACTCCCAGCTTTCGTCTACAACCTTCGTAGCACACGACCTGCGCCTAGTTACGCTGTTTACAATCACTAACCGAGGGCCCAGCGGCTCAAAAATCACTCTCTCTTTGCCACAAACTAGAAGCTCATATAATGACTTTTCTGATGCACTTAAAAGTCTTGAGAACTCAAAACTGGACTGATTCATTGATTCATATTTCGTGTTTCCGGAAAGTTAACTGGTTTGGTTTGATTGATTGATTGATTAGTAATTTCGGAAGCGTCAACTGGTAAGGTCATTAGTCCCCTGAGGGTAGTGCTTTTTATCAAGGCAGGAGGCGATAACCTTCCCCCGCTGGATTGTGAGATCCGCCGCCGAATTACCCGCCGGCTGGAGAGGTTTTCCCTAACCAGGAATCCTCAGAAACATTTCCAAAATGTCCTCAAAAGTGGGTCCTAATTTTTTATTAACTTAATTTTTTCTCTATTTTTTTCCAATATATGGGTCAAAAAATTATGAATATTGAAAAAAATGGAACTTTTTATTCATTTTCTAACAATGAATAGGTCATCCAAAAAATATATACATTTGAACAAGTGTTGTTATGCATATATGTGGGAAAAACATGCTGTATGAGCGAGCGGTCGGTTCGCTCTCTACGATGAAGATAAAAATCGTTACGTTTCACAGATTTTTTCGACCCACCCTTTTATATATATATGAGTAAATTACGTTCCGTAACAGTAACACGTGGTGTAGGCATATAGGCAGAATCCATGTTTTCTGGGTCTTTGACACCGACAAATCGATTGACGTCCTCTTTCCAAAATCGATATTCCAAAATTCATATTCCCCGATCGATCAGTTTCGAATGGATATTTTGATTTTTGAGAGCACTTTACTTGGAGCCTGAACAAACATTTTGAAAATTTTCTCAAAAATAATACCATATTTTTTCAGTAAACTTTGTCCTCCGATTGTGTAAAGGACGCTTATGAGAATGGTACATTTCTCATGTTAGTTCAAATCCCTGATTTTTCGAAAATAGCATTACTGCAATTTTTGGGGCAAATTGCAACAACTACATTATTGAAAATAGAAATTTTTTCATTAATGAAATTTGTTCTTTAAAAACAGTTATTGAAATAATGTGACGTTAAATTTTTCGAAAATATCAGTGGTTTTCGTGCAATTTTGCGCAAAATGTAGACAATTTTATTTTTTAAACAATTTTTTTCAAAAATTTTCTAATTTCTTTCTTTAAATTTTCTCTTTTTATGTATCAAAGAACGGTAAAATGTATCATGCTAGTCACATGTTAGGCAAACCTTCCATTTTTTCGAAAATTGTAGAAAGTTAACACTTCAAAATAAGAAAATTGAAGATAGAGATTTTTGCTTTAGACAAAGTCTGTTGCAAAAAGTTAGCTTTTTAAAAAGATCATGTACATTTATCTGACAAAACTAGTAGATTTCGCGTAATTTGTGTCTGAAATGTACGCAATTTCTACAAGCAGTTATAGTTTTTGATATACTATCATTATTTGTCATTTCTATCTTTGCTTCCAACATAATCATTGTGACATAATGATCTGATAAGTAAAAATCACAAACTAATGGATTTAGAGTCATTTCAAAGAATGGCAAAGAAATGGGCTTTGCAAAGATGTTGTCTACGGACCTATGATTCCAGTAGGAATATAAATCAAGCATTTATGTCCAAGTTCTAAATAATGATTTAAGTAATCATTAACACTTGAATTATCATTAAGTATATCTGTTCATATCGCCAATAATACAATCAATCTTCCCTTGTCTCTGCTGTCGCAAATAAATCAACAGATCTGCTATAAATTCATTCATAGTAAGACTATGAGTTCTATATGTATAAGTTATTTTGATAGATCGCAATCTGAATCTAGTTAGTAACTGCAGTGTTTAACGTGCTAATATTAAAAACAAAGTTCTTAAGTTTAATATTTTATTTTATAGAAATGCAGCAACAATAATTTTTATTATGTTCTACCATTTGTAATCTTAAGTTACTTTATACAAAGTTAAAATTTGAGAAGGGAATTTGAGAATATCCAACTGCCTCCGCCTCTCAAATTACTTTTACAGGCTGACACCATCTCAAACGAAGCACTGGTAATTCGCATTTACAATTTCAAATTATTTTTCAATTTACGCAAAAATACATTTTTTTAAAATTTGAACACGACTTTATGTGAAGGCATGTTTTTGATGAACACATTTCATTAAGAAAAAATGTTTATCCTCATATTTGAAGTTGTAAGACGTCGAAAAAGCTTTGAATTTTTGCTATTTTCAAAATTTGAATTTTCAACGAACATGAGACCTGCACCATTCTCTTAAACGTTCAAAACGCTATCCGAGGTCAAATTTAAAGCAAAATTGTTGATGCCGTTTTTGAGAAAAAATTCTTTAAACAAAATTAAAAATTGCCTATATTTCACGCAAATATAAGGGAGAGAATTACGCAAAAAAATACTAATATTTTCGAAAAATTGTACATGACCTTATTTCAAAATCTATCTTTAAGGAACTGATTTGACTAAGAGAAAGAAGTGTATCTTCAATATTTTATTTGAAGGAAGACGCAGAAAAAAATTTCAACTTTCGCAATTTTCGACAAATCGTTGTTTCAACGAACATGAGACCTGCACAATTCTCTTAAACGTCCTTCACACTATCCAACAACAACATTTAATAAAAAAAAGGGGGAACTTTCTATCGAAATTCTTTTGAAAATTTGGAATATTTCCCAAGGGCTTTATGTAAAATACCCCCCAAAATTAAAATATCGGTTTCAAATTGAAAGTGCCGTGACATCAGTCAGATCGATTGGGGAATCTCAATTTTAGAGAAAATCGGCTGAACGGTTTAGCCGCTAGCGTTGTTCACAAACGGACAGACGGACAGGTTTTTATGAAACTTGCACCATTCACTTAAACATCCTTCACACTATTGAATAACAAAATTTAATAAAAAATGCTGAAGCCATGAAGATTTTGAAAATTTCCCAGGGTCTTCATGGACAATACCCGCCAAAATTAAAATATCGGTTTCAAATTGTACAGACCATGACATCATCCCGATCGATAGACGAATGGCAATTTTGGAGAAAATCGGCTGAACTGTTTATCCGCTAGCGTTGTTCACAGACGAACAGAGAACGGACAGACGTTTTTCCGTCAGTCGATTTTTTGGTATCAAGGCCCCCCAAAACATGGATTCTGGCTACACCACGTGTTAGAGGATTTTTATTTCTATTGCAATTAGATTTATCAACTTTTGTCACCACACTGTCGGAAATTACATTAAATTTAATGTAGTTTAATGCATTAATGTACATCAAACTTAATGTACTGTGTACATTTAAACGAGATAAATGTGTCTGTACACTGTCGAGAAATTTCCGCATTACTTTTAATGTAAAAGTACATTAAAGCAAGTATCATGTACGTAAATGAAATTTAATGTACACGAGCAGTAACTTTAAAGTACGGTGCATTAAATGTAATGTACGTGTACAATTAAATTTACTGCATGCGTGTACATTAAATTTACTGTACGTGTAAATTAAATTTACGTATATGATACTTACTTTAATGTACTTTTACATTGAAATTACTGTATGTGTGCATGAAATTTACTGTACATGTACAAACTTCAATATTTAAAATTTGTTCGAATAATTGTCAGCCCGACCGGGATTCAAACCCGTCTCTCCTGATTTACGCCCATTTGCTCTAACCACTATCCTATCGAGACAATCAATCCTTTGAACATGTTCTTAGGCCTGATGAATTGCCCGTTGTCACATTTTTGGACGCGTTTACGCTCGGAAATATGTCCCGCAGATGTAAAGAATACCCAGTTCTTATCTTGGTACTAAGAAACAAATGTATTTTAATATTTAAATTTGTTCAACGAATAGACACCCCGACCGGGATTGGAAACCGGGACTTCTGGTTTACACGCAGATACTCTAACTACTGAGCTATTGCGACATACAATTTCTTCAGCAGGTAATTAAGGCCTAATGTATAGCCCTTTTTGATATGTATCATATATTCTTTACGTCTACGGAACATATTTCTTTAGACGTAATACATATATTAAATATATATTAACTCTACAGAATTATGTACATTATTTATAATTGTCACTACTTCTTCACCTGTTTTGGACGCGTTTACGCTCGGAAATATGTTTCGTAGCCGTAAAGAGTACTAAATTCTGACATTGTTACAGTGACAATTCTTTAAAAAAATTTAAATATTTCCGGAGAATTTGAAAAAATTGTTAACTAACGAATTAGCGTACTATGTACATCGCTACAATTTTATTATAAAGATTTTTACAATTTTATTTGTTATCAATTTCAATGTAAATACGAATTTTAAACATTTATATTTTTTGTTAAAAATATACATGTGGAAAATATATTTTAAATTTATTATACGTGAGTTCAAATAGCGGAAGAAAATATTTCTAAAACCTACCTCCCTAATGTAGGGAAAGGTGTATTAAGTTTCATGTACTTATGTATATTCAATTTACATTGATTTTAATTTATACATTAAATTTAATGTACAACACATTAATATCGGTTTAATTTAAAAGGTACATAACGTTTACTGTAGTCCTACATTAAATCTCAATTGATTTTAAATTCAGCATTAAATTTAATGCACAAACACATTAAAATAGCTTTAACGTACACGGTAGATTAAATTTAATGTACTGCAGTACATTAAATCTATATTGATTTTAATTTACACATTATATTTAATGTACAGTTAATGTATTTAATGTACATTTAATGTACATTACTATCGTTTTAATGTACACGGTAGATTAAATTTAATGTGAAAAGTGCATTAAACTACATTAAATTTAATGTGATTTCTGACAGCGTACATTAAATTTAATGTTTAAATTAAAATCAATGTAAATTGAATATACATAAGTACATGAAACTTAATACACCTTTCCCTACATTAAAGGGAAATTAAAATAATTTTCATTTAATGTTTAAATGAAAATTCACGCAGATTTGATAAATAATTGTGGAATGTATGGAAAATATATACTGTTTAAAAACTTAGAAATATTTACTTCCACTATTTGAACTTACGTATAATAAGTTTAAAATATATTTTCAACACATATACAAAAATATACATTTTAAAAATACGCATTTACATTCAAATTGTTACCAAATAAAATTGTAAAAGCGTAATAATAAAATTGTAGTGACCAACATAACACGGTAATTCTGTAGTTAACAACTTTTTTCAAATTCAGTGGAAATTATATTTGTTCCAAGCCATGTCACAGTAACAAGGTCTGAATTTAGTATTCTTTACGTCTACGGAACATATTTCCGAGCGTAAGCGAGTGAAAAAGATGACAAAATGGTAAAAATTATAGTCACTACTTTGCCACCTTTTTTTGACGCGTTTACGCTCGGAAATGTTTCGCAACAGGCAATACATTAGGCCTAAGAATCTGCTCAAACAATTGGTTGTCGCGATAGCTTAGTGGTTAGAGCTACTATACCTAAACTGGAAGTCCCGGGTTCGAATCCCGGCCGGGGTGATAATTCTTTGAACAAATTTAAAAATTAAAATGTATTAGTTTTCAGTAACAAGGTCCGAACTTGTTAGTCTTTACGTCTGAGGGACATATTTCCGAGCGTAAACGCGTCCAAAAAGGTGACACATAGGTGTGTGGGTGTGTGTGTTTTATATATAACGTCGAAAGCGGTAGCGAGATAGAAGAATGTTAACTTTGTATAATGAAATTAACAGAAAAATACAGAGCTCATACACAATACTGCCATCCCATAGTACATAATAAACATAGTACATAACAATTTTAGTTTTGAGCATAATTCTCTATTAGTAAGCTTTCTAAGAAACGAACACTCGTCAATGTTTGCTGAGATTCTTGGTAGAAAATTAAATATAATTTGCCATGTCTCTTGTAACGATTTCAAGATAAGGCTCTGAATATTGAAAAGAGTTCCTGGCATATTCAGTGCCTCGAATTTCATTTGGCATTCAGAATAGACAGCATTGTGTCCGTCTGTCTCTCATTAGTTGCAGGTCGCATCATCAGGCGCAATTCAATTGGGCCGCGAAAGCCCTGCGGAAAACCCAAGTAGAGAGCCGCGCAACGGAGCGGAGGTGGCCTGCTGCGGCGCGACTTGGCTTCCGCCCCTGATTACGCGGAAAACCGTCACGTGATTCGCCTCACCGAGACGCGTCGCGCGCGCTGATGACGGATCAGCTTGGCACGCAGCGCGGCCTTGCCAAATTCGCGACATATTTTTGTGAGGCTCCGGTGCCTCGTGTGATGGGAGTGCGGGCTACTTAGGAAGAAGATTTATTTGGTTATTCTCTCATACATTTACTTTTTAACTCACCCAATTATCTATCAAATATTACATGCCTCAAGCTTATTCTTAATCTACGCAATATTTAATGATTTTGTAAGCGCTCTCCCCGCAACAGGTGCCGCGAAGGCCACCATCCCCAAGGGAGACAGTTGCAGGGGCTGCTACAGGAAATATTGCACATTTAATTTAAAAACACACGAGAGAAAGTATAATTTTATTCTCAAATTCCTATCAAAACATGAACATATGTTACATCATTGCATTCCTCTTTTTATGATCTACCTATTGCTAATGAGAATAACACACGGTTCCATTTAAAAAATCAATAATGATTAAAGTTCTCGAAAACTGAAAATACTTCAAACAATATCTCTACGGCAAAATACTTTCCTCATGAATCTGCATTGTTGAGCGATCACCACATTTTGATTTTGTGAACCGTTTACAAGTTATAAGAGTGGCCCATAGTTGGTGAGAATCCTTGCACAAATACAGGTGAGTATTTTGGTAGTAATAGTGGAGTACAAAATTATATTTTTGACATGTGATTGTAAATTAAACAGACAATATTCCATATTCACTACACATTCTCCCTCAAATCCCTCTCCCCTCGCTCACTACTACCTCGAAAAACTAGCCACCACATATAAACTCCATTTAAATCAACTCTACAGATTCCTGTACGTTTGTTAAACATGGAGCAGGAGGGGCAAGTCTTACAGAGCCATACTTCTGTGACTTTATCGGTAAGACTGACTTAAAAGCCAGATCATCGCAGTGGCTACTTGACTATAACCATTGTTATACAGCCTATACTTTGTTTCGTGAACTGATTGTTCTTTGAAAAATGAAAATGACATTTCGGATCTGACTGACTCGACGCTACTATATTTGTTTGCACTTCTTAGTGTTGAACAATTATTTCAAAATTTATGATACTGTTTAATGTGTTGGTGAATCCTTAGAATTTATTTTTACTCAATATTTTGCGTGCGTCATTTGAGACCGATATTACTTATCTTTATATTTTCCTTTGTATCTTACTATTTTATTATTTGTGTGTATAACTTGGTTTTCCCATGTTCATATCTGTGATTTAATCTTATTCGTATGAATTATTGAAGGAGACCTAACATTAAAATATTCGTAATCCAGCGCAAGATTTCAGTGTTAAACTAACAGCGCTATGTTGTGCCCCTTTTCAAATTGAAAAAAATCACGATATCATAATATTAATATTAATAATAATAATAATAATAATTTTGAATTCTCCGTTCAAAGGATTAATTACGAGTCGTAGGTATGTGGGATATTTTTCGAAGCGGAAAGATGGAAGCGGGAGGATTTGGATGGAATCATCTGTTATTTGGGTGCGGTTCTAGGCGCAGCAACCTGCCCGTTTCCACCCATCCCGCGGCAGCCCGACACTCCACCTCCCTTGCAGAAGCCTCCGCCCCGTTCAAACACGTTTGCATTCCCGAAGTGACAGCTGAAGCAGCGACGGCTTTTATTTCATTCGTCGGAAGCGTGGCAACAGCAAATGAATCCTTCCAGCTTGTCTGCGTACGGGTAATTGCTGGGACGGTGCGCGCGCCCACCACACTTCAGCCGCGTCACGAAGTCCGCACGTGATTTCAAGTGACACGAATTAGTGGCGTAGCGTGACACTATAAAGCCTTAAGACAATTGTACGTAATTTGCAGAGAAGCTAGGCGTGCCCCGACTACGGCATGTCCCCGCGCGCGGCTGTAGGTTTGAGTCCTCCCCCCCCACTCGTCGATATCCACACACCCTCACTTCAATGACTACACTTCAAAGTTGTTTGGGTTAGGAATCCAAATCATCGAACCTAATTCAGACTTAACTGCAATGGTTTGGCGGTTTGTTCCCACCTGGACTTCCCGTCATCAACATTTATCTGGGCTACAAAACAAATTATTTGCTAGTTTTATTGGTATCGGTTACGCACTAATTTAATATTTCTTCTTTTATCCTATTACATTTTCCGTCATCACTCCAAATCTTCCGCCAACAAAAAAGGCACACATTTCAATGAACTTATTTGTGATTTGCAATTTTCGAATTTTAAGAAGTTCTAATAAAAATAGAATTTATACCGTAATTACATGTATACATTTTTTTTTATTCGAGCGAATAAAGCACAGACTTTCTCGCTTTATTTCTAACATGCAATTTCAAAAGCGGTTCAACTAAGCGATTGGTCGGAAAAACGTGTTTCAACTTTTTCCGGCATCTTCCTACAACTACAAAATTAAAGATAGAGATTTTTCCTCCAAATAAAATTTGTTCTCCAAAGTGAGGTCTTTCATTAAGGTAATGTACATTTTTTTAAAAAAATTAGTAGTTTTCGCGCAATATTGGGTGCAACATGTGCAATTTAAAAAAAATTACAAAAGAAGATTTACTCAAAAACGGCTCCAAATGTTCTCTTTAAAGTTTTGGAAGCGATAGTACTAAATATACTCTGTTAAATGACATAAACGCCACATTGCTCTATTCTTTTGTTTTTGAAAAAAATACAAAAGTGTATTTTTTCCTTATCTCTCACGTCGTAATTATTTACAGTAGCAGCGATTTTTTTACACTATTGTATTTATGAGTACATGTGCTTAAAATAATAAGTAAAGTTTTTGGAAAACTCATGCGCTTTCTGTGAAAACTAGCTCAAAATACCGCATTTTCAGAAACACTCCAACGCCATTATATCATAAATGGCTCCAAATTTTTTCTTCAAACTTTTCGAATAGATAGTGCAAATTGCACTCTTTAATATGACGTAAAGTTCAATTTGGGATACATTTTTCTTTTTCCAAAAATTATATAAATAGAATTTTTAAAGATCTCTCACACCTTTAAAATATGCAAATTACCAGCAATTTATAAACCTATTGTATTTATAAGTTAAAGTCCTCCAAATGACTTTAGATGAAGTGTTTCGAAAATACAAACACTTTTTATGAAAAAGAGCTTCAAATTTCGCATTTTTAGTAGTGCTTTTTCTTAAAAACAGCTCAAAATTTTTCAAAGAAAATTGCTATTTAGGACGTGATTTTACTGTTCTTTAATAATCTAAAATTAATATTTCCCTTCTATCCTTAGGAAGCCGAATAATTAAGAAAATGTCAAAAAAAATTACTTTTGGTGGCGATAGATGGCAGCTCGCACGAGTATGTGGCAATTCCGAATAGCTAGCCCTGACCCATGGCTAGCACGTAAACCGTTCTTCCAAGATAGAGATTTTCCTTAATAAAATCTGTTCCATAAAGACATCTTCAAAGATCATGTACATTTTTTCGAAAATATGAGTAGTTTTATCGTGATTTTTCGTTTTTCATGTATGTTTTTCATGTATATTTTTCATTGTACGTTTTCGTCATGTACAGTTTTTTTAACGTGTCGATTTCACGTAATTTTTGCTTGAAAGTATTTCAATTTATAAAAAAAAAAAGCATTTTCTCAAAACATGCTCCAAATTTTTTCCACAAATAGTGTAACATTTTTCGATTTTAACATTTTTATTTTAATCTTTTCAAAACTTATCAAATTATCACATTTAGTCGTGGGTTCTGACATACAACATTAATCGTCTTACCTGTTGCACGCGTACGCGTTTTTCTATACAGAATTACGATTACTGGAAGGTTTATGCGAGAAGAAACTTACTTTTGAACTGATGGCAATGAATTATCAGCCTTTTCTCTTTTAAAAACAATAAAATTTAACATTTATTACTATCATTTTACACAGTATTCGAGATCTCTTGAATTAAATGTTTGAACTTTCTCTTTGAATACATAAATGTACCTACGGTCATTTTCAAATAATGTTCGTAATCTTACGATTTCTTCTCGGACGATTTTCTTCTGAAATGCTTCACACGTCGAATGCTGTCCAGTTGATGTCTTCCGTAACTGTTGGCCGTGATTTGGCTTATTGGTATATAAGTTTTGAATACCCCCCTCCGTAATGTGTTTGATTATTTGATCTATTAAGTAATTTAAAATATTATCGCGACGCGACTGGCCGTCGCATGGTTTCGTATGAAAACTCTGCTCGTGACTATCTTAATAAACTTATTAATATTTTTCTACCCAGCTACGGAGCTATCCTAATAGAAAACCTTCGAAAAATACGAAATCCTTTTCAATTAAATGAATTCAATTGACTTTAACACCCAAAACACAAAAATCACAATTAAAATTTGCGATTGATAATGCTTCTGAACTGTAATTGTACACTATGTCGATCTATAAGAATTAACCATCAACTATTCGCCTCAATATCTTTTACCAAAAAACCCAGATTACAATGAAAACTTACAATGACACCTACCACTTATCATTTGATGTTCACAGCCCCACTGCTTTTTGTAAGACTGAGAAAATGTTACTTTCCACAAAATCAAGACTTCCAAAGCCTACTTGACATTTGTAGCATCTTATGAGAACCGAGCCGTGACGAAATGTCATATTATCACTCCTTGACATGGAATCTCTATATTTATTGACACGTTGCCTTAACAACGTCTATTCTTTGTCTCCGTAACGTTCCGAATACGCATGATCTCCTCGTAATAGCAGGCTTGATACCATTATTTTCATGCCAAATACCGTTGGGTGTTTCGCTTTATCAGAATAGACGTGGAAACGCCTAAAGAATGGCTCGGGTCTCATTTTAGTAGAATTCTAAATTTTTGAAAATTGCAAATTTAGAAATAACGCGAAAAAGTATGTGCTGTTGTGACACCACTAGTTTATTTATTTGTAGTCAAAACATAAATTTTGCTACCTGAACATCAACTAATTGCATATTGTTCATTTTCAATCGACCGTGCGATTGCGGATTTGAAATTCAAAATATCCAGTTTTTCCTTCGTTAACTAATCATACGAATAATATTTTGTTACAAAACCAATTTGATACTTCTTAAATCGTACTATTCATTGTTTCTTTTTTGCAAAAAACATTCATGTCATCGGCGAACAGACCTGTTTTTCTATTTTGAATGGAATGGACGAGGGTATATTGTTCACGTATAACAGAAAGAGGATAGGAACCTCTATCTTCTTTCCTAATGAGTCCGAACCTTGCAGGACTCCAAGCTCAATTGGCAAAGAATTGGAAGGATAAGTAAACAATTTTCTTTCGTACCAGTATGGCATTTCTATTTTTTGAGATTTATGTTTGAGGTACGACGTTATCCATTTTAGGGCAATACCACAAATTCCATATCGAGGTAATTTTGAGGGAAAGGTGTTATGGTCAATGACTTCAAAAGCATTCGTAAGATAAAAATATATGCACAAAGAAGCAATCAAAATGTAAGTTAACGGATGTATAACGGCAGGTGCACAAGTTTTAATAAACAATTCCGGATATTTCATTCAAACCAGGTGAATATTTATTTTTTAGTTTACTGACCATTCTGAGGATTTCATTGGAAGAAGTTCCATAAATAAACATCGTATCGAAAATGTTTTAGGAAGCGTATGATGTTGAAATTTTGTGGTTTTATTGTCCGTCGTGAGATCAGCCGCAATTCTAGGAGTGTTGGCTAAAGAATGAATTGACGTTGGTTGAAGAATTTACATAATTAATCTCCAATATTTCCATTATCAAAAATGTAGAGAGAGTATGTATTACAACTACATAATACTATGGGGTATTGAGAAAATGTGTAAAAACTGCTCAGTCGCTCGTGACTGTTGTCCGAGAAACATTGTTTTCAACTTGCATTCGGCTGTTCTGCATGGCTCACTTTCCGGCCGGAAGCAGGCTGCGACGCGTTCAACTGAACAATCTGCTGGGATTTTCCGAACTTTTTTTGGAAGCAAATACTTGGATGTAGAGTATTGTTAGTATTTGGTCGCACTGGTAAAGCTCATTAGAACATATAATGCATGAATACACAGTTGATGGGGCAGTGAGGCAGTAATAAGAAACAACAGTGAGTTTGGAAATGAGCATACCAATGCCCTCTGATTAGCGTATTTCCATATCGCATAATAGGATTCCATTTTCACGTCAGAGGACAAAATGACACATGAATATCTTCTTGAGTCTTCTACCTGGCAAGATTATGTGTAGTTTCATAGTTCAGTATAATGTCAATAACATAATAATTTAAGCTAAAGATCTGCAGCAACAAAACCTGTGCTGAAGTTGTCCACACAAAATGGTTTTCCAAAAAGTAGCATGCTCACTGCTCCGGATTCAAAAAACATGATAATTTGTAGCTACATTCCAAAGTCTAAAATAGTATGGTTTGCATAGTATACAAATGTATAATAAACACAAAAATGCACAGAACTATTGCATTTTAAAAGTATATTTAATGTCAAGGTCAATTAAAGGCCGGAAAATGGTTTTTATTTTTTAACTACAAACCAGCGGTCGAAAATCACAATTTGTGTTTATAGAGGAACTTTTGAGATTTTTTGACCCTGATCCAGGGCTGTAACAGTATTTTTTGCGTTTAACAAGAACATAGTTTTGCGTTTGAATTTGGCGCTGAAAAAATATCTTTTTTTTCTGATGGTATAAATGCGTTCCATGTTTTTCATATTTTTTCAATCAGATAAAATAGTGTTAAGTTGACGAAAGAAATTAAAATTAAAAGAACATGTTTTTGGCTGTAGAGAGGTGTGGGTGGTGGTACGGGGGCTACGAAACCTTTCAAAAATGTTATTTTTATACTAGAATTGCAGTGTACCTATTCATACGTTATTTGTTTCAGGGGAAGTTTTTACCATCTTAACTGGGGTACCCTTTGCGATGGAACACCAGACGTTCTGAGTTCAGGCATAGAATTCTATGACGCGAAAAATTGTTCTTTCTTGCAATCACCCCCAGTGGTAACGAGAAAATAATTTAAATTTATTTTTATCCGAGATGAATTAATAGAGATCATGTAGAAATGTTAAATTATACGTAAGAAACGCTGCCTATCTCACGGATGCAGATTAATCCTGAATAGTACAATGATATTGTATTATGATATTAGCACTATGATATTGTCGGTAGAAACAACTGAATTGAACTATAACACTGCGCAACGATGAAATTTTAATTGAACAATGAACTTTAATTAAAGCCATGAAGTAACGTTTTCCGTATTTTTTTAAAATTTCGGGTTTAAATGTGAAGTGCGGGAAGGTAATTACACGGTTTTTGTTCATGTGTTAACTTAACGCTTGGTGCTACTGCGATGCCATAACTTACAACCAGCACCCATTACCGTTTGAAGAGTTCAAGAGGCGTGGAATGGTAAGTTGGTTGCTTGATTGATTAAAGTGATTCCGGGCGCGCAACTGCTGAGGTAATTAGTCTCATAAGTGTAGTGCATGTTTTTGTCTTAGGAGGTGGCTGTGATCTTCCCCAGCTGGATGGCGAAATTCGGCGCAGAACTATCCATCGGTCAGTGGGGGTTTCCTCTAACAGGTATTTGCCACAAGCGGGGCACCGCCCCAGTCGGGATATGCTATTAGTTCCCGACTGGTCTCCCGTCATGTGTGGTAGTGTGGTGGAAGTGAGTGTGTAGGTAAGTAAGAGATCAGGATACGGCAAGGAAGAAGGAAAGATCTCGCGCGGTCCGTGTCCCGTTTGTTAGGATATTGCTCCGGCATTCGCCTGGGGTTGTTCGGAGAAACCACAGAAAACTACCGGTTAGAGTCACCGGCCTCTAGAGTTCTCCTTCAGAGAACACACACTCACCAACAAAAAACACTAAATTAATAATTTGTTTATATTAAGGCTTATAATTTGAAATGAAATGCATTTTTAATCAGTGATATCTAGCGTAAGTAAATATTGTACATTTTAAATAAAGATTATAATATGAACCCATCATGATCCCAAATTTGTATTTACATGGTCAGTTCAAAAACATTTAAGAATTGTTTAAGAATTTTTTCAAAATTTTTGAACATGAGCATTTTTAAAAATCTAAAAATCAAAATTTTAAATTCAAATTCGAAAACCTTTTGAAACCTAATACCTATTGCGTTGTATATAATATAAAAGGCTATAAAGAAAGCTGAAAAATGACACCTGTCTCTATCATAATTTGGAGAGGTTCTACATCAATTTAAAAAAATTCAGGAACTCAATTTTCTAAAATTTTACATGGCTGTATTTCAGAAACGGAAGAAAATATTTTACTAAAAATTCATTGTTTTCTTATTCTTCATTCATACTACTTATGTATCAAATTTCATCTTAATCTGAGATGGTGATGTAAAATTACTGTGTTGATGACCCACCTGTTGGATTAGGCGATTTTCGACATAAGCCCAATTCTTCTTATCACCAGCGCCCTACTTTGATATTTAATGGCGAATACACTGATGATAATCATATTTCCAACAGATTGTTCGTTTTCTTGAAATTCGCGAATAACTTACGTATAAAACGTACTTTTCCTCAAAAGGGTACTCTAGGAAGTCGCCAATGTTTAAACGAATGGTATATGCCTGATTTTCCGAAAGTTGCAAAAGTTCACATTTTTCGGCGACTTCCTAACACTACAATTTTGATGACTGAATTTTTTCTTTAATGAAATATGTTGCTAAAAGAGAGGTCTTGAAATAAGGTCTTATACACTTTTTCGAAAATTTGAGTTATTTTCCCGTGTCTTGGCGTGAATTCGGGAAAATACAATTTTTAATGACAATTATTTTTTCATAAACAGTACCAAAACTGAATTTTATCTTAGTACGAGTATTAAAGAACTGCAAATAAAATCTGGTGGAAAAACTACAAATTTGATGATAGTGATTTTTGTCCTGAATGAACCTGTTTTAGAAAATCAGATCTCTAAAAAAAGTCATGGAGTCATGACCTCCCCAAAATGCCTTCGTTTTGTTTACCTTCCTTTTTTCCCTTACCTCCCCCGAGTTTTCGTTTACCTTCCTTTACTTTGCAAAATTGATTTAAATATTTATTTATGTTCGAATTATGTAATTATTTAAACAATGATATTATATAGTATATCTACAGTACATAAATAAGCAATATAATAACAAATGTTTATTATTTAACAAACATCTACGATGCCCAATGATCGGTTGGATGCGCTCCTGGAGTTTTCATCTGTTTTTGCGCAATTGTTGCTTGAAATTGATTATATAATATAAAATACATTTTCTCAAAAACCTCTCCACATTTTGTCTTTACATTTTTGACAGCTAGAGGAAGGAAGACTTAAAGAATGGGGAAAGCCACATTTTCGTTGAACTCTAGGTATTTTGAAAAATTGTAAAAGTTAGAAATAATGTGAGAAAGTATGTTCTATTGCACCACTAGTTACACTCACCTTTAGACTCCTGGAAATTTTCGAAAAATTGAGTACTTTTTTGCCTTTTTTGGCGTAAAATATGATAATTTTTCCAACGGTACCAACAGTTTTGATTAAATTTTGACTTCGAATAGCGTCTAGAACTCTTAACCCGGGAGTGGTAGCGCGGGTGTCTATGGGACCCTCAGGCTCCTTTCTTCCCGCTTGTTGTATTTCCCATGTTGGCTACCCTGACTATTGCTTTAGTACCTTTCTCTTTTTGTATCATGATATTTAGTGTGCTCTCAGTTTGCCACTTTAGTGAGTTTTATCCGTGTAGCAAGCTATTGTTTTCTTTGGGGTGCCCAGAGACCCCCGCGTTACCTTCTACGTTATCAAAGGTGTCTTCAGTCTCGTACATTCTATTAGTTTGGGAACGTATTGCATGCTGTATTTTCACGTTAGGATTCCCCTGCAAAATTAATACTGAAGTACTACGAACATTTTAGGTCACTTTATATGTTAAGAAAGGAGTGGAAGAATACGCCAACTTTTGCTGAATGCGGGAACAGAATATCGTTACTCACCGCCCTGGAAAAAGCAGTCTGCAACGTAATTCCAAAATACCAGGATAATGTTTTCCTTGTTTATTGATTTGTATATGATTGAGAGAATCACAGAATCCACCAATATCAAAAATGAAATGGATTTAGAGAGGAATAAAAATGATCGCAGCACCAATAAGACTGAGAAAGGGGAAATGAAGGCAGTAATTGTGCTACGTATTTTGGCTGAGTCTATGAAATCAGGGCACCCACATCTTGCTGAATTGTGGAAAGTGACTACTATGGGTATTGAAATTTTCCATTGTACTTTGAATCTGAAAATATTTCAATTTCTGCTACGAAACATGGGCTTGGATGTGACAACACGCGCAGACCGGCAGAAAAATTAACTCCAAATACGAGATGCTGTCCTGATGAATTCTTAGAGTTGTTTAGCAACTAAATTCTTAGTAAAATGTTTAATTACACGCAAAAAATTGTTAATAATAGAAGAAGAATATTATATTAATTTATTTTTTAATAATTTAGCATATATCATGAAAAAAGTGTGGGGGTCTGGAGACACCCCACGTTACCACTTTTGTTTCAAAGAGTCACGTTACCACTGCCGGGTTAAGAGGTATAGGTCTCCTGTTCGTTAAAATACCTCATTTTTCGAAAATGGAAAAAATAATTCGGTGTCTTCCTTCACCTACAATTGTTGAATATACAATTTTTTTCTTAATGAAAAGTGTTCATCAGAAACAGATCTTCAAATAAAGTCCTGTTCAATTTTTCCCTAATATGAGTTGTGAGTAATTTGGCGTCGAACATAGTCACTCGCTTCGAATTTCCTGCGCTTCGTGAAAGTAATTTGAGATGTGTTTCGAGGCAGTTAGATGCTACGTAAGTTAAAATTTGTATATTATTTCATATTTCTTTGTTCGTTTCTTTCATTCGAGCTTTTGTTAAATTAATCCTTTAGAAATTAAAATCTATTTGATAATCCATATTTTGTTACCATGTTGCGAGGAATGTATTTGCATTTTCAGTGCAGTGTGTATTTTCTTTCAAGTAATCCGCAAACCTTCAATAGCCCAATTAGGTTTTGTTTTTAAAAAATACGATTTAAATGTTAGACGCGAGACGGTAATGAGAGACGGCTGCTGAACGTCTGTGAATTCCGTTTCATTGTCGGAACATGATTTAGCTGTATGAAAAGCAGTTACAATTGTCAAATTTGTGTTGAAATTTGCTTGAAAATATTAAGTTTTCGTACAAAATGTTCCACGATTTGTAATAAGTTTTACAAAATATGATGACTGAGATGTGTTAATTCGAAGAGAAATTGTGATATAAATAGTATTACACAACGAGGCGAGAATGTACGTTGGGAAGAATGTAACATTTCTAAGGGTGAGAGCTTATCACCACTAGTTTAAAACAAATGTATATGACCTTTCATAATGACCTGATATTTTAGAACAGATGTTAAGGGAAAAGTCTCTATCTTCAATTTCCTAGTTTTGAAATGTTAAAGTTTTGCAATTTTTGACAATACAGACTGCTCTCCGGAAGTGAGTCAAACAATGTTTTTGTCGTTTTTCGATAGGTACAAGGAGAAAATTTTAAGAAAACAATTGAAGGCGTTTTTGAGAAAAATTGTTTGATGAAAAATTAAAAATTGAATTCATGTAAATTGAATTCATGAAACTACTCAACTTGTATTCGAAAAGTTGAGCATGAACTTATTTCAAGATCTTTGTTTTTCAGAAGAGATTTCATTCAGAAAAGAAATCTTCGGAAGTCTGAAAAAAATTGGTTTCCCATCCTTGGTTTTCGGAAAACCAAGGATGCCTACGCCGTTTTCTTAAGTGTTCTTAACGCTATCAAAGGAAAAAAAAGTAAAACGAGCCATTTTCGAGAAAATGCTGACGTTGAGATTTAATGTAAAATACCCCCAAAATCAAAATATACTTTCAAAGTCAGAAGGCCTAGAGTTTCTGTAAATTGATGGAGTAATATCAATTTTGGAGAAAATCAGATGAATGGGCCTAGCGTCGGCGAAGGGGCGAGCGAGCGGACGGGCGGGCGGGCGGGCGGGCGGGCGGGCGGGCGGGTGCGCGGGCGGGATTCAAAGCAATATCCAACCTTCTATGTAATCGATACTGTAATTCCACTTCATTCTTATATTAGATAACACTTTTGAAAAAGAAAATTTTTAAATTTAAGACAATAATATTTTATACAATAGTTATAATACAACGAATTAGTTTTTTCTGAAACAATAATTGATGTGAGTAAATACGTAACAAATGTGTACCCGGTTGAGGTCACGTGAGAGAATTTTGACTCCGGGCTTGATTATTTTGATGTACAGTTTTGTTTGGGCATGTTGTAAATCCTCGTGCTTTTCATTATCTTTTCCATAAGCTTCAATCAGCAAATTCCTTTACTCATTGCATGATTGCGAACTATGTCAACTCTCAGAATTTGTTTTAATCTCGCAGATATCTCTGGGTCGCAAAGCTACGTAATGCATCTGTAGGGTGAACTCTTTAACATAATGTAGTTCTTTCGAACACACTGAACACTTCGCCATTGTTCCAGTAGCAACAAAAGGGAACCTTTCTTCCCTAATAGAAAGAAAATTAACGGGTGTAGATGTTGCCTGAAACATCGGCAAAGGCCCACTGCCAAGGTTTTCGGTACCGGTGACTACCGTCTGCCCCTCCCTCCTTCCCTCCCTCCTTCCCTCCCTCCTTCCCTCCCTCCTTCCCTCCCTCCTTCCCTCCCTCCCTCCTTTTGCTCGCACCGCTTCTCCGAGTGCCTTATCTCGGAAGGAAACAGTGCTCCGACGTCATTCCTTGTCCAGTTGGCAATAGCTGCACTAGAACGTCAACACCATTTTCTTAAGAACGGCTCCAAATGTTTCGATGAAAATTGCCACTTAGGACGAGGTTTTATTCTTGTTTAATATTCTTAAAGTAGCATTTCAGTTTTAGAATTAAGAAACCGAAAAATTGAGAAAATGTCAAAAAATGTATTTAGTGGGCGGCGATAGATGGAAGCTGACAAGAGTATGAGGCAAGTCCGAATAGCTAGCCCGCACCAAAGAAAATAGAAAACTAATACGAGAAAGTCTGTGCCATTCTGTAGCACCACTAGTTGAGATTTGTTTTATAAATTACCTTTATTTCAAGGTAAAATTACAAGACAATTCTCACATTTTCGAAAAATTGATATGGTCTTCTTTTTCAAGATTTTTGAAAAAGTAATTTCATTTGAAAAAATTCCCTATGAAAGCCCAACCCTTTCCAGAAACCTCGTGCATCCCTGGAACCCTGCACAGGTCAACCCGACAGTTCGTTCCGAGCGGGTGCTGAGTGCACTTCTGGTTTCTTATCGCTTTCGTAGTCATCCTCGGCGCGCAGCGGATCGAGTTGTCCTTTTTATATTTATTTATTCACGAAAGAATATACATAGTTTAGTATTTTTTTACTACATTATACGTATGGCAGACTTAATATTAAACTTAAATTCTTAAATTCTAAACTTACAATTATAGCTGACTACACATGAACAGGAAATTCACAGAGCACCTAAGGTCTGGGGCTAGGTCTCAAAATATGCTGAGGAATGAGTCTACAGGGCATCTAATTTTTATTGTAGTTGGGAGCTAGTGGTTGTCGGCTCAGTCGTAATGGGTTGTTTAGGTTATTGTATTTATTTTGGAGAAGAAATTGTTAAATATGAGTGCAATATTTTGAACTTCTAAATACAGTTCTTTGGGCAAATTCTATTCTTTGTACAGTTGAATGTTTGAGATGAACCAGGATGCATGAATAGCTAATTTGAGGAAATGGCTTTGGACAATCTGTAATTTGTTTATATTAGTTTTAGAGGCGTTGGTCAGGTAGGTCATGCATAAAGCATTAGGAGTTTCAATATTGATTTACAAAGGGTGATGGCATTGTTTAATGAGGGCGTCTAGTTTAGAAGTAGTTAGTTTTATTTTTGGCTTGCTGTGGTTTTACTCTTATGTAGTTTTTCCAATTTAGTTTTGCTTCAAGATTCAGACCTAGATATTTGACAAATAGATTGTGTGGGGTCCATGTAATTGGGTGATTGTTAATTTGGAGGAGTTGGGATTGAATATGTTCTTAATGAGAGTATTTTGGAGATGTTCTTATTGAGAGTATGAATTTGTAGGATTGAGTTAGATTTTCCATTTCATAGACCAGTCGTCATTTTTATTTCGATGTGTTTCAATTTGTTTACAGATTAAATAATTTGAGTGGTTGGACATGAAAATGGCGATGTTGCCACCGAATTGAGGTATGTGCGTATGTTCAGTTATGGGAATGTCAGCTGTGTACATTATGTTGAAAAGCATGGGGATAGTGGTGACCCTTGAGGTAATCAACTGATTCTGCGGGGGTTCAATGTGTGATTATCCGACTGTGAGTGTTCTGTCTCGGAGGAAGGTATTGATGATATTAATTAAATAGTTGGGAGTCTTTTTTAAAAGTTTGAATGTTAAGGCAGGAACGCTATTTTGTCAAATATTTTGAGAAATGTCCAAAAAGATTCCTATTGCATGAAGTTTTTTTGTGCAGAGTGTTTGTGTTCTGATTCTTAATAATTGATGCGATATTGAAACTTTATTAGTGAAGCAAAATTGGATCCTGGATTATATACTTATTGCAATTATTTTATTCCGCAATACCAGTTATAAATTATTTACTTCTTAGTGAGCTCCTTGAAGACGCCACCACTCCTGTTACCACCAAACCACTTTTTTACTAGTAATACGACTATCGCTGTGTTATCGCTAGTGTTTCTCTGGCGGGCGGGCTGCCCATCAAAATGGGCAGAGGTCTCCGAGAAATACTTTTACTCCCCCCCCTTTTCTCGCGCTACTACTATGCACGCTCTCTGGTCGGTGTACGTTTCCAGTATTCTCTGTTAGTTGACGCACGGACTGATGGAGAGCTAAGTGACACATCGCTCCTCGCTCAACACGATTTCAAAAGCTCATTCGGGCGCATTATGAGGAGTAGCAGGCTAGCAGTCACACGACTATATAGAAGTATGAAAACGTCGAAAAAATGACACAATTTGCAATTTCCCAAAATTTAGAGATGAACAAAAATGTCACTTGCGGAATTTTTCAGCATACTTTACTCTATTCGAGGAAAGGTTAAATAAAAAATGAAAATGTTTTTGAGGTTTCGTGAAAAGAGCTCGGAGCGGTGGGGTAATATCAATTTTGGAGAAAATTATTTGAACGGTTTATGCGCTAGCGTTGACTACAAACGGACAGAAAAATCTTTTGCTGTCAACCAATTTTTCGGTATCAACGACACACAAAACGTTGATTCAGACTATACAACGTGATAGAAGTTATTTACTACATATAAAAATAAGTTTTATCCACTTTCTCGATACGAGGACCCCAAAATACGAGATTTTCTGTCAAATAATCGTCGATTTTTGCCGCAGCATTATAATACAGTATCTTGACTACGTAAGTACGTAGTATGGCGAAATATTAAGAATAACATTTCACTCAGGTGATAAAGAAGTACTGTAGCAGCATATTATTAGCCAAGAAGAAGCGTCTTTATCATAAAATGTGTAAAACACACACAGTTTCACAAAGACAGAAGAAAGGAAAACAAAGACAGAAAAAACGAAAAAAACTTTTCTCTACTACTCGTAACTAGCGCCAAATTTATCGAAGTCTACGTAACTGAATTCTGGATGAATTGAAAAGGGAGACACGGTGCAGTTGTTACGCACTGTGGAGTTCCGTATTGAAAAAGAATCTGGTCTGGTTGGTGAAAAGCGATAAGAAGGGAAGTGGGGCGCGATTGGCGGGGGCGTGCGCTTGAGCGGGCGAGCGCCTTGCCTGTCGCCACTCTGCCGGCTGTTTTCGCAAAAGTTGACGTCACGGCGTGCGGCGGCGCAAGGGGAAGCGAGTGCGTGCGGCGCGTCACGGCAGCAGAGCGGCGCCAGCCATGGGCAGCCCGGGCTCATGGGATGCGACTCATGCCAAAAATTAGTCAAAATTGAAGAAAAAAATCGAACTTGAGAAAATCGTTAACGTCATTTTATGAGTCGTGGTACAGTAGTCTGATATTTCATAAAATTTTCAATTGAATATTTTACCTTAAATAGTTAATTATAGTCATTACTCATAACGTAGGACTTTATGAAATGAAAAATGTCAAACAATTCTGAACATTTTACAAAACAATGCTGTAAATTTTTTTCTTCTTGGCATCCACCTATATATAATACAAATATTGACTATTTTCATTGAAGTTAAGGACAGAATATCACGAATTGAAATAAAATTACTCATATAGTTTCGTGATACAACTTTCACATTTTTAATTTTTTCCGGGGGGGGCTACGTTTTAGCGTTGTCCCGGGCCCAAAATTGTCTGGCTCCGGCAGAACGGCAGCGCGCCTCACTCACGAGCGCTGACGCTGCCGCCGGCGCCGGCCCCGAGCGCCTTCAACTCCCCACTCCTTCACCCCCTCCACGTTGGGAATCCCTGTCCGGAGAGTTCGCATCCTGCCCAGTGGCGTCACCACGAGAGAAAGCAGTCAGCGAAAGCAAGCGTTCCGATCGATCTAGACACTGATCCGGGAAGGTGAGGTTCAGAACAAGTACCACACGCAAATGGAAACATTTTTGCTTGCTTATACAATTGTTTAAAGTACATTTTCCCACTTTTGCAAATCTAGAATTAAAGTTTCAGAATTTACATCAGTTTTGTATTACTAGTTCAGCAAGGCGCCTCCGGCGAACATCTCCATACGTTAAAAAAGTTTTTTTTCTTCTATGCAAGTTCACAAGAAAAAGAAATGTTATATATTTCAGTACCCTTGCTAGTCCATCCTAGACCATAGCATGTTACATGAACAAGTTCGTAACTATAAAACTTCTCAAACTTATATTGCAGAGTAATTCTGTCTCCTTCTCGCACATTGGTTGTCCCAAATTGCCTTCCTTATATAAAAACACTGTTCCAATTTCATGGAAATCGAAAAAATTCTGAACTTTTGAAACAGCTATTGGAGTGGTCGTACGCGTAATAGTTGTCTTGTAAATCCTCCGAAAATAATTAGCAAAAACTTTGTTATTATTGAAATATTGAAACGCCCGATTTTTAAATGGACATCAAGGGAGACACCTGGATAGGGAAACTGCTTCATGAAGTACCCGATTTGCCAATTTCCTACTTGTTATTCCCGTTCATCGTACTACCAAATTCGAGGCATCCTTTAGCTATCTTGGTCCACACTTCTACAATTTAATCCCTCATAAGCTTAAAACCCTTCCCTACAAATCATTTTGTGAAAAACTTTGTAAATTTATTAAACTTTATTTTTAATCTTTCTTCAGTGTTTCTTGATGTATTATGTTAAATTTATTGTAACCTTCTTGATGTATATGTTTAGCATTACTTCAGTGTTTCCTGTCATGTTATTTTGCCTCATATTATCTGCTATACACTTACAATTATATTGTACTTATGTAACTTTTTCCATTTCTAACTCTCATGTACTTACATTTATGCTTTTTTTTCTACTTATGCTTATTCTCTTTTGATGTTATGTTTATTATCTTCTGTATTTTTCTTGTGGTTAGTCTGAAAAGCAGTAATTTAATTACTGAGACTCGCCGTTGTACTTTTTCTGCAATAAAGTATTATTATTATTGTTATTATTATTATTATTATTATTATTATTATTATTATTATTAAATATTACAAGTCAACGTGTCGGTCGGCGCTGGACCTCATCATCCAGCTGCAGACGTCGCCACATCCCGTGACATAAACATGCACTATACTTACAGGACCAATAACGACTGTTATTATCACGCCTAGAAATAAGAAAAAGTCAATCAACATTCATTTTACTATCTAGCCCTTTTTTAAAACAAAAAGTATTGTAATCATGCGCCGGAAAACTGCGAATTTTCGACAGAAAATGTCTTATTGCCGGGTCCTGGTAATGAAATAGTGGTTAAATCTTGGTCGTAGGTTTACTAGTAAATTACGTACTCTAATACGTTGTGTAGCCAGAATATTTGTTTTGTGGGCCCTTGATACCGAAAAATCGATGGATGACAAAACGTCCGTCCGTCCGTCCATCAGCCCGTCCATCCGTCCGTCCATTCGTCCGTCCATCCATCCGTCCGTCCGTCCGCCCGCCCGCCGGCCCGCCCGCCCGCCCGCCCGCCCTCCCGCACCCCAACCCAGCACCCACTGCTCGCCTCCGCAAGACACATTCAGCCAATTTTCTCCAAAACTGATATTACTACATCGATTTAAAGAAAATCCAGGCCTTCTGACTTTGAAACAGATATTTTGATATACGTTGTATTACATAATTCTTCATATTGTTTCTGAATCACTAACATTAAAAATTATAATTACTAGTTAAAAACATAATTGTTTTTCCAAGCGAAAGCACTTCCGTACCATCATTGGAAAACTGTGCGCCCGCCGCATCATCGGGCAATACCTTTTCTATGCCGCTCGGTTGAGAGCAAGAGAGCAGATTTCTGGAATGTCACAGAGCATTGAGTTGGCAACCACTGTTCTAGAGTGAACGCGAAATTTCAAACTCTTTTTCAAAGAAATCTTTTGAGTTTTCGAAAAACTTCTTGGAAGTAATTTAAAGCACCTCCACTCACAAATGCAAGAATGTATACAATTCGTTGGAAATGTTTACATCAAAGACGTGAGAGATATTTCAAAATTATTACATTAGATTAATTTTTCAAAAAAACAAAAGAAAACAGCAAAATTAGGTTTATGTCATCTTAAGTTGTGCAACTGGCACTATCCTCAGAAAAGTTCGACGAAAAATATTGAAGCCGTTTCTAAGAAAACAGCGTTTGAGCGCTTCTGAAAATGTTGAATTTTGAGCTCAGTGACCAACAAATTCAAACTGATCTCACGATAACGGCAAACAAACCGGATATAGTTATCCGGGATTTGGCGAAAAAATCGTGTTTACTTATCGATGTTGCTGTACCTTGCGATCAAAACGTCGTTACCAAGGAGGCAGAGAAACGTCTTAAATACAAGAGTTTGGAAATCGAGATTAGCCGAATGTGGGGCGTAAAAGCACAGGTCGTCCCGATAGTTATCGGAGCTCTGGGATTTGTTCCTCAAAATTTGAGTAAGAACTTGTCTAAACTCCCAGGTAATTCAAAAGACTGGGAAGTGCAAGAAATTGCTTTATTTGGAACAGCCCACATTTTGCGTAAAGTATTGTAGAGGCACTGATATTCACCGAATCTGCTCCTTAGGTAGCTGGTTGCAACCTGGAGTAGATTTTATATTCAGCCGACTCATAAGATCTTTAGTCGTGATGTAATGGAATAATAATAATAATAATAATAATAATAATAATAATAATAATAGTAATAATAATAATAAAGGCTCTAACCTGATAAGGGGTGTTTCCCGCCTTAGTTTGCAATTCGATTCACATTTTCCCCACATGATTGGATGTAGAAAATATTATTTTCAAAAGATTAGGTTAAAATATCTACATGGTGAGTACTTACAGGGAAAAAAAGAATTTTTCGAGTTTAAGAAAATAATCATTTTATGGCATTTGTTTTGTTGTTTTCTTCAGATATGAACACAGCTGCAATAATTGGTTAAACACTTGTCTTGTAGATGCTTTTCAGTTCATAAATAGCATAATGAATTGATTATAATAATTTTTTCTATAAAAATATTAACCAAAACTTTATTTTTTTAATAAAAAATCACCTAATTCCTAAACTTCCAGAAGGAGTTTCAGATAGTGCTACTTATGAAATGCAGACAGTTTCATATGCTTTTTAGTGGTCCTACCAGCAAATGTCTAGGATTTGATTTACGACTTGGCGGGCCGATTTTGTAACCATGCTTTATTACGATTTCCGTGTCTTAAATAATATGTGTTTCAATAGGTTTATAAAATATGTAATATTACGAAAAATGATAAAAAATAATAGAAAATGTCTTAATATTGTTGCAAATCTTTATTATACATCGAATAATATTTTTTATTCAAAATAAAAATAATTTATATTTCAGAATAATAAATCGGGAGCAAACTGGTCAATTCTCTTTGTCAGAAGAGCGTTTGTTTATATTTACTGGATTCAACTGGAGTTTGGAAACGTTCCTACAACAGGTAATAGTTTATTACCTAGCTGATGGTGCAATAATTTAAAAATTTTCCCCATAATGCCGTGAACGGCTTCTAGAACCCATCATAGTTTTGTCGGGTTTCGAGTTGAGATTTGTTTGATTTTTCTGCAGTCAACATATATCTTTTGCATTTTAATGTCGGCGTAAGTACAATAAAACATTATCGAATAACGTTTGTTGTATGTCCCTAAAAACCTTTTCGAGTTTCTTAGTCGAGAATGTTAGAAGTACAGTACTCCCTCGACATCCGCTAATTCGCTGTTCGTGAGTTCCGAACATTCGCGATTAGAGAAATGCTACCAGTTTTAACATTCGCGATTTCAACATTCGCGAGTGCGTCTTTTGGTCGTACTACCTTTTCTTTGAAAGGGAGCACATATCATTTCCTTTTACATCATCGCCTGGGAAGCGAACTCGGCAGATCTCGGAGCTCGAAGTATCACTTTTCTTTAAAAATTTCACAGATGAACACATTATAGAATACCACAATTATAAAATAATTCAATTAAGTTGCGTCAAATTGGAGGTTTGGGAGTTGGCCAAATGAACAGGAAAGCCATTCAGGATCAGTGCAACTCTCATTATAATGAGCTCATTGTAGACGAGCTTCGGGATATCATCAGTGAAGAAAACCTCCTAAACAGTAATGATGAAATAACAGAAGCGGAACTGCGTCCAGGAGCAACTCCAATGACAAAACTGTTGATAGCGTTCTAAAATCAAAACACTTGGTGGAACTGGCATTCGAATGAGATCCGCTCATGGAAATAACTCTGAAATTTAAGAGAGAACAGAAGCAGCGACAGTTGCATATTTGGGTATTAGAACGAGAAGGATGATGAAACCAAAAATTTATCAAATCCTGTATCCAATCATTTTCAACTTTCAAATAAATTTCAAATATTATTTTATTTCATATTGGAACGTTAATTGTGAATTCTGCTTATAGTAGCTCTTAATCAGTTCTACTGTAATTGATTGTCAGATATTTTTTCTTCCTTTTTTAAACAGCTTTTCGATATCCAGGAACAAAATTCACCTTTCTTCATTACAAGATAGATTCAACATTCGCGGATTTAACATTCGTGACGTTTTTTGGGAACCTAACTCTCGCGAATGTTGAGGGATTACTGTGTACAAAATATCCCGACTCTCCGAATATGAGGTACGCAATTTCGAATGTACAAATACGCAAGACGAAATTCTTTGGATCCATTATTTGAATTGGTAATCCTTGGGATGTGGCCTCTTGTAGGTGTGTATGTGATTACAGGAATATTGCGCGAGGCAGCCAGACGTGGCTTGCCTCATTCGAGGAAATAAATATACTTGCAGGACGTAAGCTCAGTTCATCAGAAGTCTTACGCCTTTCAGACAATATTTCCGTCTCCAGGACAGTGTGAACCATTCTGCCCACTGAACCATTATATCCGTTTGAAAGTATATACAGAATCGGAAACAAAAGTAATTAGTGGTGCAAAATCTCGCCAATACTTTCAAGAAAAATTACGCGAAAAGTACTAATATTTTCGAAAAATTGTACATGACCTTATTTCAAAATCTATCCTAAGGTTACAGAATTCATTAAGGGAGAAAATCCTATAACTTCAATATTGTAGTTAAAGAAGACACCGAAAATTTAAATTTTTGTAATTTTCGAAAAATTAATTTTCAACAAACATGATACCCGACTGTCCATCCGACCGTCCGTCCATCCGTCCGGTTGTACGTCTGTGTCTCGTCGGATGGACAGTCCGGTAGGACGGACGGTCGGACGGACGGTGGGTCGGGACGGACGGACTGTCGGGACGGACGGACGGACGGACGGAGAGATGGACGGAGAGACGGACGGAGAGACGGACGGAGAGACGGACGAAGAGACGGACGGAGAGACGGACGGAGAGACGGACGGAGAGACGGACGGAGAGACGGACGGAGAGACGGACGGAGGGACAGACGGAGGGACAGACGGAGGGACAGACGGAGGGACAGATGGAGGGACAGACGGAGGGACAGACGGAGGGACAGACGGAGAGACGGATGGACGGACAGACAGACGGTAGACGGACGGACAGAGACGGAATGAAGAGGGACGGACGGACGGACAGATAGACGAACGGACAGACGGACGGGCGGTCGGACTGGACAGACAGACCGAACGACGAACGGACGGGCGGTACGGATAGACGGACGGGGAGACGGATGGACTGAGAGACGGACCGGGAGACGGACGGAGAGACGGACGGACAGACAGATGGGCGGACGGACAGGCATATGGAGAGACGTATAGACGGATGGACGGACGGACAGACGGATGGACGGACGGACAGACGGATGGACGGACGGACAGACGGATGGACGGACGGACAGACGGATGGACGGACGGACAGACGGATGGACGGACGGACAGACGGATGGACGGACGGACAGACGGATGGACGGACGGACAGACGGATGGACGGACGGACAGACATATGGAGAGACGGACAGACGGATGGACGGACGTAAGACGAACGGACGGACGGACAGATGGACGTTTGACCGTCATTTGATTTTCAATATCAAGGATCCACAAAGCTGATTCCGGATACACCTCGAGTTAGAGGATTTCCCCCTAAATTTAGCAACTGGACTTATCCCCTTTTTTGTTACCAGGTCCCTTTAATCAGAGTTTTCAGCCCAAAATGTACCGTTTTTTCGCGCAGCATGGATAACTTTCTCGCAAGAAAGTGAAAATGAACGTTCCCTTACGTCACACGTACTCTTTACTTTTTGGCAATAAATAAAAGTAAATAAACTTGCAAGATACATTCTGATTGTAACATACAATTACTAATAGTGATCATGTTTCTTTTCTAGGATAACGTTTGTTCGTGGAGATGTACATTGACGAAATATATCCAAATGCTAATTGTAACTATTTGTGTTTTAGGTGTATAAAGGGAAGAAACGAAATTAATGCTATTTATCTTTGGGAATTTTATTACCTAAGGGAAACATATTTCTTCCCGAGTTTTCTACTCGTGCAAGGCACGATATTCGTAACTATTTCCTATGCAACATTAAATATAATGTACTTTCCTCGCCGCTTCTGTGATCATTTATTTCCTACAGAATTCCCAGCAGTACAAGCTGCCTGACGGCAACATCGAAGGCTATACGGGTATGTAAGGAGCTACAGCGTACAGGAAAGCGTTTTGCGGTGTCTGCGGTCTTCGCGCCACGTCAATGATAATGTTTTAAGGAACGCCTCTTGATTTTTATAGTGAATCAGAGGAGAAGGGACAATATATCTCAGGTCTTCCGTCCCTCGAAATTATTCTGCGTTCACGGTGGCAACCCGCAGGACATTGCTGCCGGTGTATGCGTATGCGATAGCTATCCTTTTTCGCCCCTTACATCAACACATTTTATTTTCACTACCTCGTGTTACCACGTACGTAGTAAAGAGAAAGAATTATTTTGATATAGGCTATTTTTTGACATAGAAAACGTATTACAACCCCTATTAAGAAATCTAGTGGTGCTACACGATCTCATTATTTAAATTTAAAACGTATCTTATTATCTATAATACAATATTGTATTGTTAATGTTTTGCAATTATAGAAAATACAGTGTGTTCGCCGAAAATGGGTCCATCACCAATTTTTTACCGTTCTTTTTTACTTCTCAGGAAAAAGTTTGAGAAAGGAATTGAAGCTGTTTTATGGAAAAATAATTTTTCCAGATACAGTACCTATATTTCATGAAAAATTACACCAAAACTATTCACATTTTCGAAATGTACCTAACGGTACTTCAAGATCTATCATTGAACAACATATTTTGTTAAGGCAAAAAGTGTCAATCTTCAATATTGTTTTTGCAGGAAGACGCCAAATATATTTAACTTTGACAATGCACCTTATCAAATATCGCTTCATAAGGAAACTTCATAAGGTATAAAACAAATTAACCCTAAGAAATCACCTGGCTACGATATCATCACCGGCTTTATCCTGAGAAACCTGCCAAGAAAACCATTATATTGGTGACATCAATTTTTAACGCAATCATTAGAATTGGACATTTCCCATCTCAATGGAAGTACAGCCAAATTACTGTCGTACCAAAATCGGGTAAACATACTTCCGAAGTATATTCATATGGGACTATAATTTATTATCAATTTTGTCGAAAGTTTTCGGAAAGCTTCTCAAATGGATTCTTCCAATCATAGCAGAAAACTGTACTCGTATTACCTCAGACTTTCAATTCGGCTTTAGAACGAAACATGCGCCCACAGAACAAATACACAGAATCGTGAAGGTCATCAATAAAGCGTTGGAGGAGAAACTTCTGGCGTCTTTTTGGAAGTCGTCCAAGCTTTTGACGAAGTGTGACACTCAGGACTATTATACAAAATCAAACTAGTGGTGCTACAACAGCACATACTTTCCCTCATTATTGAACCTTTAAAAAATGCCGGGAATACGAATCAGCCAATCACAACGACCCACTCAAAACGAGTAGTGAAAAGGATCCCAGGGCCACTTCCAATATTGTTTGTCTTAACTTTTGAATTTAATTATAAGTACATATAATTTGGAGATGAATTAAGAACAAAATAAATGTTACAAGATTTAGGAATTTGAAGGCAGAGAAAGATAGCGAGGATAAACAAGTAATATAAAGAAAGTGATTTCACATTTTAATATTTATTTTAAATTAAATATTAGTTCCTAATAATACAAAGACACAATACATATATATTGTAGCAATTACACATTACACACATCATCACATCACACAAAGCGATTGAAGCAATTTGGCACCCAACCCCTCCGTTGTTGCATGTTGCAGGTAAGAAACAAAGGTTATCCACAAACCATCTCAACGAATTTCCTCTTTAACGAAAAACGAAACTCTTAACCTCTAAACAAAGTTAACGAAGACGGTATCCACAAGAAGGTACGTACGCAGCCACACTTTCTGTATGGTTCACGATCGAAACGATCAAAACTTCCAAAACACAGAAACAGGAAGTTACGTTCTCTTCGGTAGTTGTCAGAAATGGTCGCTAGAGGGTACTGATGATCCCAGCAACCGTTCGTAATTTCCGGGCCCACAGATGGCGGACACAGTCAGGTCCCCCACCAGCGTATATTCGAGAAAGTGGTGGGAGGTGTGGGGCTTATCCTACCCTGTGACAGTCCTCTGACTATCCCTACCAAAAGTTAAAAAAAGTTGTAGACGTAGCCAAAATCTCGTTTTTGTAAGTTTTCAAAATTGCACATATTGCACAAAATATTGTGCAAAAACTACTAACATTTTCAAAAAAAAAGTGCATGACCATAATGAAAGAACTCACTTTGGAAGAAATTTTATTGGGAGGAAAAATCTCTATCTGCAATTTTGCAGTTGGAGGACGACGCCGACAAAACTTCAAACTTTTGCAATTTTCGAAAATTCACAGTTTTCAACCGACATGAGACCTACGCCATTCTCTTAAATGACCTTCAGACTATCCAACAACAAAATTTTGCCACAATTGTTGGAGCTATTTTTTTGAATATTTTGAAAATGTCCCAGAGGCTCCATATAAAGTACCCTTCAAAATTAAAATATCGGTTTCAAGAGGCCGCGAGTTCATTAAGATCGATCGGGGAGTGTCACTTTTGGAGAAAATCGGCTTAACGGTTTAGTCGCTAGCGTTGTTCACAGACAGACGGACGGATGGACGGACAGACGTTTTGCTTTCGGTATCAAGGACCCACGAGATGGGATTCTCGCTGCATCACATGTAAAATTTTTTTTTCTTAATTTAGCAACTGTATTTATCCACTTTTTCGTTACCAGGGCTTTATAATAAAAGTTTTTCTGCAGAAAACCCGCCGTTTTTTCGCGCAGCATTACATAACTTTCGCTATACTATACGTAACGTACGTACGTATAGTATATGGGAATGTAAAATATATTACCCCACCCATTCTTTGCACTAGTTCGCTCCTATCTGACTGGAAGATATTTCCGAACAAAATCAAAGGAAGAAACAACATCATTCTATCCTGTCGCCGCCGGAGTACCGCAAGGAACTGTGCTCGGTCCGCTACTGTATCTACTATACACGGCCGATCTACCCGTCTCATCATTTCAAGACATCACGGCAGCCATGTTTGCTGATGACACAGCTTTTTAACCTCCAATGAAAATGATTGCTCTGCAACAGAAAAACTACAACACCTCACTCTACTGTAGGAAGGTCCTATAAATTTATTTCCATAGATCAGCGTATAAAAACCAATGAAAGTAAAGCTGTCCACGTAACGTTTGCACTCACACCAAATTGATGTCCTCCAGTTAAAATCTATAACAAGAAAATAACCCAAGCAGATTGCGTAAAACCCTTTGGCCTGTATCATAATCGAAGTAGTGGTGCTACAAAATGGCACAGACTTTCCCGTATTAGTTTTCTATTTCCTTTGGTCTCGGCTAGCTTTCCGGACCCGGCACTCTTGACAGCTGCCATCTATCACCGCTCGCATTACATTTTTTTGATATTTTATTAATTTTTCGGTTTCTTAGTAGTTGAACGGAAATATTTTTTTTAAGAATATTAAAAACAGTAAAACCTCGTCCTAAATGTCTTTTTTCGTCGTAAAATGTGGAGCCATTTTTAAGAAAATGGCGTTTAAGTGCTTCTGTAAATGCAAAAATTTAACCTCTTTTTCATAAAAATCTTTTGTGATTTCGAAAAACGTCATTATAAGTCATTTGAAGCACATTAATTCACAAAAACAATAGTGTTTACAAATTCCTGAAAATGTGCATATTAACGGTGTGAGATAAGTTAAAACTAGTGGTGCTTCCAATGCACATACTTTCTCGCACTGCTTCTGTATGGTCCTAAATGCTATTCCACTACTTCATAAACCAGCAAAAGTGTTTTCTACCAGCAAACGCTTTTCCTTCCGAGACCCGAAATCCGATACTTAAAGTTAACAAACCGGCACTTATACCACTACGCAACACTAGCACGGTATGGGTCGAACAGAGCCATCAATAGAATCGAACCGAGCTATAAAATGGTAAAAGCATGATAAAGAAACAATTGATACGATGGCACATACGTTTTACAAATCCAAGAACAGACGTGAACAATTGTTAAAAGTTAAAAATTCGAAAAAATATATACCACCACGTCTAGTTCATTTAACGTAATTATGAATATTTGAGATTCAAATAGCTTCACATGGTTTTCAATAAAGTTTCTAGAATTCTCAATTATTTCCTGAGACAACAGAAATTTTGACAAATAATATTCCCCGACCAGGACTCGAACCGGCGAAGCTTCCCACGGAAGAGCTGTGCCAATGCTCGCTGATAAACGATTGCGACCACAACGGATATGCATGGCATTTACACTTATATAATAGTAATAGAGTATGGCGGTTTCATTTCTCGCGTCAAGAAAAAGAGAATGTAAAAATATTTTTTTTAGCCGCTCAAAGAAGGTATCTGGGATGATTATCATTCATAACAGAAAAACAAGTTCAATTTAGAGATTAGAAAACAAAGATCTCCGATAAAGTCTGTGAAATGCACCACTAGTTTCTCTAAATTTCGCAACAGGGTTTTATCCACTCTTTCGTTATCAGATCCCAGCTATTAGAGCTTTCTGGCGAAAATTCCCCATTTTCCGGCGCACAATGTCATAACTTTCTCTTCTTATGAAGTTTTCGTAAGGCGCGAAAGAAATAATTTCCGAACCGATAGAGATATGTAAGTTGATCGCATGCGTTCTGGTTATTTTGTATTTTAATTTAACGTTGAAATACTCATAATTTTACTCAAATTGGTCATTACAGAAATACACAAGACAACGATTGATTTGACATGACATACGTTTCAGAAATCGAATAACAGAGTTAAAAAATTATTTAAAAGATGTAATTTGCGGAAACACAGACAAGTCCTGTATATTTATCTGCATTCATTCTATTCCTGAGTAGAAGTACTTCAAATGATTTAAAATGAAGTTTCTACACTCTTCAATGTTTTTTTCTGCAACAACACATTCATCAAATTAAAATCCCTATCTGGGATTCGAACCCGGCATATTCCGAGGTGAAGCGCCCCAACCCCAACGCGCTTTAACCAATTTCGCCATTGGAGTGAGATGGAAACTAAGTACTTATATAGTAGTCAAAACATAATTGTATTTGCTCTATGATTAGGAAGCCGCTAATTGTCAACATGCGAAAAACATGTCTTTCAGGCGACAAAGTAAGGCAGCGGGGAACGGCTTACTCCAAATCCTTTTCCGACGATCGACATTAGAAAAATAACTTCTGCGTGAAAGTCTGTGCCATTCTATAGCACCACTAGTTTATTTATTTTCCGTCCCTTATTACACAGGTGGAGAAAATGTAAAGAAAAACATTGGAGCGGTTTTTGAGAATTTTTTTGTAAATTTGAACCGTAATTTACGCAAAAATTAATCGTTTTTCCAAAAAAATGGTACATAACCTTATTTAAAGTGCTAATTTTGTACAACCGACTTTGTCTGGGGCAAAAATCTCTATCTTCAATTTTGCAGTTTTTAAATAGTTGTTTGTGCAATTTTTGAAAAATTGGGGATATCAACGAAAATGATACCTACATCATTCCCTTAAACGTCGAATCTTATTGTGACGTAAGAAATAAGCAATACACATTATTAAATAGTATAAAACTTAAGTCATCATTAACAAACACTGCCGCTGACCAGGAGGTAGAGTCGCGGCGGTGGCAATATTTTCGACACTAGCTACATCGAAATCAGTCGATGTCTGGAGGAGAATCCTAGCGGCCGGGTGCTCTGATCGGTAGTTTTCCGCGGTTTCTCCGATCAAGGCGAATACTGAAGCAGTACCCTAACAAATAGGTCATGGACCGCACTTTATCATTCCTTCCCCTTCCTCGTCCTATCTTTACCCCTTACTTACATAGGCTTACACTAACATGCAGTATACTACCACACATGTGGGGACACCGTTCGGGAGTTTTGAGCTTGTCTCGCCGGGGGCTGTGCCCCTCTGGCAGGAGATACCTGGTTTAGCAAAATCCATCTAGGCTACGATAGGTCGGCGACGGATTTCGCCATCCAGTGAAAGATCACCGCATCCCAAGGCAAAAACATGCCCTACACTTCCGGGACTAATGACCTGAACCGTTGACGAGCTCTGAATCACTAACAATCAATCAAATCTCAAAATATGACTACGAATTTTATAACCAAAGCGAAATGCCCTTGATGTGTTTCAGACCATATCGTCCGTAGGGTATCATCGCTTCGTCGCAACAAGGCTCCCAAATAGTATGCTAAAAAAATGAATCACAGAGTAATATTTTTTTTATTTTGGAATAGTATATATTGCACTATGCCTTACTATAAATTGTAATTTATCATCTGAAAAAATAGACTGAAGAACTCCCGTAGAGTTTGCGGGTACTCAATAAATCAATAAAGTACTCAATAAACATTAGTATCAACATCATTGACTAATTACCATTTACTTTATTCACTTCGTTTTTATTTGGAAGATCATCTTTCTTCCATTTCCTACAATCATAATCATCGATTTGTTTTTTTCTTCCTTCATTTTCATTTTGTGACATGCTGAAGCGCCGATGGCTTGAAAAGAATTTGATATTTCTATATATTTACTATTCTTTATCATTCCTTCATTTCTTTTTTCCTTCCTTCATTTTCATTTTGTGACATGCTGATGCGCCGATGGCTTGAAAAGAATTTGATATTTCTATATATTTACTATTCTTTATCATCAGTTCCCTTCTACAATTAGCTGTTTACCTGTCAAATTGTTGCATGTTCCAACAAGATCTCCATCAGTACTCTTATCTGTCTTCTATCCTAACGACAGGAGGATAAAAAAATACAACAAAGTTATCAGAATTTTCATATGCCTTCAAATTCTTTTACAGAATAGCTCAAAATTTCGTCAGTCGTAAGTTCCTTGAAAAAAAAGTGTTGCTGCCGGTAAGAGGTGTCATATATGCCCAGTGTTGCGTTTTCGCAACATTCATAATTCAAGACCAATAATTTTCGTGTAATTGTAGATGTGATCAACTAATAATATTCACGTGTTCCAATACACAATAATACACATAAATCATTCAGCTAATAAAAATATGTCATTAAATTCGGAAAATAATACGTTTTTTCAGTTGGATGGCGTCTTTTTTCCTCCATCTTCAAAGTCACAAATAATACAATTAAACCTGAAGCAACAATTACACGAATATCGACCAACACACTTTACCAATTTGTTCTCCAAACCTTTAAGTTCAAGCACCGAACATAGAATATAATGTTGCCCCACACAGAAATTGTTGAAAATTAAAAGTATGCTTTGTTGCGCCTTGTTGCGAAAACGCAACACTGGGCATATATGAGTTAGCTCGAATACGGCCAATTTTACGTTAAAACTATAGAAATAGACACTTTTCAAGCTCCGTTAATTTTTAGCCAAAATACTTTTAATATAGATAAGATTAAAACTTGAAATCTCTACTTTAAGAACTTTGCTGTGCGGAACAGTTTTCTGGGCCTTGTCGGGCGCACCCTGAAGACTTTCAACTCTTATTTCGCGCACTTTCAACGCTTATTTTTCGAACGCGAGACTTCGCGCAGTAGTGGCAGATTGCAGTGAATTACAACACTTAATTGGCGGTTCGTAGTAATTTTCCTCTTATGCAACAACAAAAACTACGAGGAATAACAGATCGAATACCGACCTTTGTCCGTAGGCTATGGTCTCACCAATCGATCCCAGCAACGGACGGTGGCAGCGTCACACGCACCCAGCACCAAAATGGCTTCAGCGCAGAACCAACTCCGAACAGAGCCCAAAGTCCAAATTTCTCTAATGACGCAGCGGGTCAGTGAATCGTCTCCATCGCCTGTCTTCCTATGCGAAAAATTCACTTCCTATTCTGCCCAGCGTTATAACTCCTCTCACTGCTGGCGTTCTCTCCGAGTCTCCAAACTGTTTTCTACCGCGGCCTCACGAGTTCTGCTTTCAGAACGCCTTCTCGCCCCCTTCCCCTCTGCGCGCATCAAAACCGACCCCACCAGCTGCACCCTCTTTGCACTGGTGGTGGCGGTGGCGGCGCGGCGATTGCCTAATTCAAACCCGTTCGTTTCGGCGCGGGTAATCCTGTAATTGCCGCATGTTATCTTATACATGTACGGTTACAGTACATGCAATTAAAATCAATATTCAAGTTACTTCTAAATACAAAGAAAAGCTGGTATTGTCTTTCTTCAATTCGGTCATTCCAGATTATACAACTGAAAATTAAACATCAGTAAATAGTCCGCTCCAAGGAGGTAATAATATATAATAACTTCTTTGGTCTTTCCAATAGACACGTAATTCAGAACATAGATAAATTCAATCGTAGATATCAGTCGTCGTGGAGCGCAGCAAAACAATTGCACATTGATGCACTCTTGAGTCTGTGATATAATGGTAGGCGAAAAAGTCCAGAAAATTAATTATTTTGTAAATATATTAAGGTTTGTGATTGTAAATCATAGCCTGTAGTACTCCAGACCTTTCAAGAAAGCTAGCCCAAATGTTTCATCGGCATTGGTTCCGTAGATTCAAAGATTATCGCGCTGTAAGTCAACGCAATTTTGTCTTTATATGTTAGTATAGATACCGATTATTACCATGTTCCGTGCTTTCGAGATATCGTGTTTTTTTGTTGGTTATTAGTTTTACTGCTGTCCAAAGTAAAGAAGAATTTGATTGACGTTGAAACTTATCAAAAGGTGAGAATCTATACTGCTCTACCTCGTTTATAATTTTGTGTAAAATATTTAATTGTTCTAATCGAAGAGCTTAGGGTTTTCTGCCACTACCTGAGTATTCTATGTTTATAATCAATTAAATTACTGATATGGGTTAGTAAGGGAATTATTTTTATTTTGAGTTCTTTCTCCAATGGTTGATAATTTTAATTCGTTTTTGCTTTCCCGGATACGTACGTGGATACGTACGTATATACGGAGTATACACGTAGTATAAGGGAAGTCATGTAATGGTGCGGAAAATCGATTTCGAGATTTCAACGGAAATACACGTTTCGGGTCCCCTGATACCGAAAAATTGGTTCTTTTCAAAATGTCCGTCGGTCCGTCTGTCTATTTTCTGTCTGTCTGTGAACAACCTTAGCGCCGATACAATAGGTACAATTTGTTCCAAAATGAATACTCCCCGGCCAATCTGCTTCCACTCGAGGCGCCGCGATTTTGAAAAACATTCTTCAAAATTTGGGGTAATTTACATGAAGCTCCTCGAACTTTTTCAGAATTATCTCAAAAACGGCTCAAATTTTTTCTTTAAATTTCTTATAAGAATAGAGTAAAATTCACTTATTGGCATAGGTCCGATTTTCACGGTTAGCTCTGAATTTTCGAAAATTGCAAATGTTTGAATTTGTTTCGAGCTCTTCCTACAACTACAAAATTGAAAATAGAGATTTTTTCTATAAATTAAATTTGTTCACCATAGTAGGTTCTTTCATTAAGGTTCCGTACATTGTTTTGAAAATTTCAGTAGTTTTCGCGTAATATTGTGTGAAATATGTGAAACTTTAAACGTTATAAAAACACGATTTTCTCAAAAACGGCTCCAATTTTTTTTCTTTAAACTTTTGGTAAGGGTTGTGACTAATGTACTCTATGAAACGACATAAAAGTCATGTTGGTATATACTTCTGTTTTTGAAAAAGTTTACAAAATTGTAATTTTTTTGACTTCTCTCACGTCGTTAAAATTTACATTGGCGGCGATTCGTTCATATTACTACATTTATAAGTGCATGTGCTTTAAATAATGTCATATAAAGTTTCTCGAAAACTCAACTGTTTTCTATGAAAACTAGCACAAAATTCCGCATTTTCAGAAACGCTGAAACGCCATTTTCTCTTAAATGGCTCCAATTTTTTTCACACTTTTCCAACGGATAGTGCAAATTGCACTATTTAATATGACGCGAAGTTCCCTCTGGGGTATTTTTTGTTTTGTGCATATTTAAGGGGTGAAAATCGCTCACACCTTTAATATGCACATTAACAGCAATTTGTAAACACAATTGTATTTGTGAGTTAATGTGCTTCAAATGACTTTAAATGGAAGTTTTCGAAAACTGAAAAGTTTTCTTAGAAAAAGTGCTTCAAATTTCGCATTTTTGAAGAGCTTAATCGGCATTTTCTTAAAAACGGCTCTAAATTTTTCAAAGAAAATTGCCATTTAGGACGAGATTTTACTGTTCTTTAATATTCTAAAATTAATATTTCCGTTGTACCATTAGGAAAGCGAAAAATTACTAAAATGTCAAAAAATGTACTTTGAGCGGCGATAAATGGCAGCTGGCACGAGTAAGGGTTAATTCCGAATAGCTAGAGCTCAGACCCAAGGAATTAGAAAACTAATGCGGCTGTGCCACATTGTAGCACCACTAATTATATTATTTTTAAAGGTTTCTATGCTTGTCCACCATGAACATGATACATTGGTCACAAACTTAGTAACATGTAATAAAATATCAATCCTTAAGTTTTTACTTTCTCTATTTACGAATACTTCGTAAGATGAGAAAGTTATGTAATCGTTCGCCGGAAAACGACGAATTTTCGCCAGAAAAACTCTTATAGCTGGGGGTCTGGTAACGGAAAAGTGGATAAAACCTGTTGCTAAACTCAGAAAATAAATCCTCTATCTTGTGGTGTGGTCAAAGTCCACGTTTTGTTGCGTCTTGATTGCAAAATCGATTGACGGCAAAACGTCCGTCTGTACGTTTGTCTGTCCGTTTGTGGTCAACAGTAACGCCTAAACCATTCTGACGATTTTCTTCAAAATTGATATTCACCATAGTTTTCACTTATGTGAAGGATTTTGGAATTTGAAACCCATATTTTAATTTGGGGGGGGTATTTTTCATGAAGCCCGTTGGAGATTTTCAAAGCTTAAAAAAAAGGACTCCAATTTTTTTATTACATTTTGGTGTTGAATAGTGCAAATGACGTTTAAGGGATAGATGTAAGTATCATTTTCGTGGATATCCCCAATTTTTCAAAACTGCAAAAAACAATTTCAAAACTGCAAAATTGAAGATAGAGATTGTTGCCTCAGACAAAGTAAAGGTAAAGCTTCAAAAAAATAAAGCTCCAGCATTCACGTGTGTGGATTCCGAACTGTCAGTATTGCTCCGGGATCAGATTTTTCACACTTCGTTTTGCTACTGCAGCCTATTAGTTTTAACATATTAACAGATTGACAGCAACAAGGATAGTCGCGTGAGTATAGTGAGGCAAAAATGATCAGCAGATCAAAACTTCAATCAAGTTGGTGCGGAAATACTACGCGGGTGAGAAGGAAGGCTCATTCAAGAGAGGCCGCACAACATCAACCAGGCTTCGGCGCGGGCGTTTGGTTGCTTGCGACATTGGAGTTACCAAATCCGGGTGACATGCGGCAGCAATTACCGAGGAGTCCTTCAGAAGCATGAAGTTCGGAGCGGCGCGGGCGTCGCGGCGGTCGTCCTTGGGCTGCGCGGCGGCGTGGGGTGCCGACCGGGACGGCACCGCTCGCGCGACGCCAACCTGCCATCCACCGGGCTCCGGGAGGGCAACTCGCCGACGCTGGACGCCTGCCCGCTTGCCACCAGCATCATTGCTACAATGGCGGGGCTAAACGATGCAAGAGCAATAATCGACAATTTCATGCTTAACTCGCCAGTGTTTGATGTTCCAACACAGATAGACACAGGGAAAACAGGGAGAGAGAAACGATATTTCATTTGGGTTTATTACAGGTACGTCATCATTGTGTGTACAAAACACGTAATGGTATTATTAATACTCTTGCGGGCCTTTCTGATCCTATAAGCCTCGCGCGGTTCTTTTCAACAATGTATGTCCCCTCCGCTACCAACACAACAAATAACACATTTTTATGGATTGGATTATTAAAGTTAAGAAACAGGAAAATAGAATAAATAAATGGCATCGTGCTCAAATAAGAATAATAACTGTATATAAACTTATTTTATGTTCATTCCTAACCTAATGGTTTCGTTAGGCATACCCTATGGAAAATTGTATCGTACATTTAGTGTGTAACTAGTGGTCCGCCGCAACAAAAATGCTGAACAATACAACACAATAAGGTTTTCCAAGTAGTAGTACACATACTGCAATAAATTACGTTTAAAAAACAACAGGCTTTACAAATACTACAATACCATAGTATAGTATATTTATATAATTAATCAGTTCTTTTAATACCATTCAAGAAAATCAAAATCTACGGAAACTGCCATTTTTTCTTTTCTTAAAGATGTTGCTTCATCAATGGACGAAAAAGAGGCACCCATCTGAATATTTTTAGATCTTTCGAAAGCTTTTGGCGTTATGGACATCTTGCTCTCAAAATTACCTTCATATGGAATTCGTAGTATTGCCCTAGATTGGATAACTTCGTACCTTAAAAATTGGACTCAAAGAGTAGAAATACCGTGCTAGCACGAAAGGACATTATTTACTTATCTTTCGAATTCTTTGCCAATTGAGCATGGGGTTCCGCGAGATTTGATCTTAGGTCCTATCCTCTTTCTGTTACACGTAAATGATATGTCCTTGTCTATTAAAAATGGAAGAACAGTTCTGTTTGCCGATGACACGAATGTTCTTCGCAAAAAAGAAGCAATAAGTAGTATGATTTCAGAAGTTTCAAATTGGTTTCGCAATAACAAATCAATAGTTAACGAAGGAAAAACGGTTTCAATGCATTTTTGCATCTCAAATCGACAATCACATGTTCCATTGAAAATGAACAATATGCAATTAGCTGATGTTGAGGTAACAAAATTTCTAGAACTTTCAATTCAGTCAAACCTCAAATGAAATGTGCATATGACAGAATTAAACACTAAATTAAGTTCATTATGTTACGCATTCAGAAGTCTTTTCAATTCTGCCAGTCTTCATGCAGCAACTCGTTGCGTGTATTTTGCAAATGTATATTCCCGGCAGAGATATGACATAATATTCTGGGGAAGATCATCCTGTAGTACCCAGACCTTCAGATTGCAAAAGAAAATTATTCGAGTAATGAAAAAATGCTATCCACGTGATTCCTGCAAGCCTCTTTTCATTGAGCTTGGAATCTTACCATTTCCTTGCCTATTTATTTACGAATCTGTAATCTTTGTCAAAACTGACTTACTTAACGGTGGGAACATATTTTCATGCAATACTGGTATTTATAATTACATCACATGTAAAAATCACGTTCATAAAGTGTCAGTATCAACAGCTGACTACAAGAAATCTACATAGTTTACTAGATGTACGTTATTTTACGACGCATTGCCAGATGACATTAAACAATTAAAGTCGGTACACAAATGTAAGTTAAAAGTAAAATCTTTTCTGCTGTAAAACTGTTTCTACACAATTAGAGACTATACTGATCGTGAAAAAGAAAAATAATGTTTATTGTAACAAAACAATGATATATAAAAACAATTAGTTTATGTCTGTATTGTATACATTAAAAAAAATTTAATACGCCTGTAACAAGTAACGTACTTCAGGTTCCGGATCAATGACCCCCATCTCGATCAGGTTTTTGTTCAGTTTCCCTGATCCATTGAGCAAATGCTGAGATGGCCCCTTGTTTTACTTCTGGACATAAATGTAGCTTCACTGTGCGCACGTTTCGTTGAGCACTCCTTTTGATTTTAGTGGTAGGAGTAGAGCTGAGGGTGAGTTACTATTTTGTTAGCAATGCAGAAAAATCGCATCTGCATTTCGTTTACCGTTGCAAGTATGTGTTCTATAACTCGGGAAAGAAATATCTAGTTTTTCAAATGTTGCTAATCTCGCGCTTTTTAAAATTTTCTTGTTATATCTTTTTTATATTTTATTCGTCTTTCAACCATCGTATTTACAGTTAAAATGTTGGGAAGGGATTCTGGAACTTAGGAAAACGTGCGCAAATATTCTTCTCCCCCATACGTCATATACAGTTTTCACACTTTTTTGACCAAATAAATCAAATAAAATCAAATCAAATCAAACGAAGAACATGAAACAATGCTGATCCATAACGCAACACGTGAACAGTAAATATTGAATTACGAGAACCTACTTCCTTGAAGCCTTGCTTTTGGATGATATCAGCTGTGTGTAAGCATTGAGTAAACGACGTAGTTGGTACGCGAAGTATAAGAAAGAGCGGATAATCACAAACGTTTGCATTTTCAGTCAAAATCAAAAATGCCTCATTGTTTTCGGATTTTTCTCAAGTTTCTGCTTGTCTAACGAAACCATGGACACCTCTCATTTCGCCAGAGACTGGTATTTTTCTTTCAATTTCTTTCTCAGATAGGTAATTAGTAAGAAAGATGGTGCTTTATTATTGTTTCTGATCAAAATGAATTCCCAGAAACTTATACGACTTTCATGATAAGGAATTGTCATATCCATCAATCACGGTGTGTCGCGCACATTCGGATAAAATATTGAAGTTACTCATTACACGATTGCTGCTGGCGAGATTAGAAGGAAGGAAATGCACGACGCTAAATTATGTTAGAATTTAAAATAATGTTAAATGTAATACTGTATACTGCGATTTTTCTAACTTTGCCCCTCAAGGACCGACTTCACAACGGAATATGTCACTGTTTTTCGCAGCCGACGTTCTCAGTCGTGCCGCCAGACATCGTATGATCGCGACCGTATCAAGCAGTGCTTGCGATCATGCAACTTCTAGTGGCGTTACGGTGAATTATGTTTTTTTTTTTCAATACAGCCTCGTGTATATATATATATATATATATATATATATATATATATATATATATATATATATATATACGAGGGATTATAGTCTTATATAACTGTTGTTGATGTTCTGGACCGCGTAATAGAAGAGTTGCCCCAAAAATCGATATTTTCACAAACTCAATAAGGAAATCAACAAATAAAAAGCTAAATGTCTGAACGTCTATTTCCACTATCTGCTACATGGACGTTAAGCACATTCCTATTAATAACCTACTACCATTGGAGATGAATATATTAATAAACATAAAAGCATCAAAAGAAACAGTGAATAGTACAATATATGTTTTAATTGTTGTGGCATAAATGTTAATTAATTATTCGGTTAAATAATAAGAAAATAATTGTAAATTAATTAAAATCTATTTCAATGTAGTTTCCCATTTCAAATAAACAAAATGCTTATTCCATTGTGCATAAACAATGTGCAATTGATAATCTAAATGTAAAAAAAAATTGGTTACAGAATTACAAAATTAAGTTCATTATGATAAGAGTTCAGAATTATTTCACATTCAGCCTCCATAAAGCTAGTTCGAACGTTCATTCCCGAGGAATATCGTCTACAATATTCTACGGAAGCAACCAACAGCTCCCAGATCATTAGATGAAAGAACAGAATTATACGAATAAGAAGCAAATCCCTCTCAAATCATTATTGTAAGACTTTTTACTAATCTAGGGATTTTACCAATGCCTTTCCTCTTGATTTACGTATATTGCACAATGTTTTGTTAATAGTCGACATATCTGCATCCGAGACATATTGTGTATAAATATAACACGACGTAAAAATTCATGAGGTACCTGTGTGGAGACATATCTGCATCCGAAACATATTGTGTATAAATATAACACGACGTAAAAATTCATGAGGTACCTGTATCAAGAGCTCACTGAACAAATACATGTTTTGAAAGAATGTACATACAATATACGTACATTATTTTACATCACATTGCAAGATAATACTAATCAATTAAGAGCGACACACAAGTTTAAGTGCTAAGTAACATCTTTTTTGCTGCAGAACTGTTTATAAACCATTAGAGACTAGTAGAGGCCTGCATCAGCAAAAATGCTGCTGAAGAAACAGTACACAAAAATGATTTTACAAAAAGTAATACGCACATTGCTTAAGGACAAAAAATTGAATACTTTCATCACACTAAAATAAATTAAATATTTTAACAAAAATAGTCTTTGTAAATTCTGCAATACCTTAGTATATAGTTTTTTTCATACCAACCCGTCCGTTAATCTTTCGCTTCAGGGTATTTTACTATGTGAAGGCATTTGATACGGTAAAGAGAAATAATCCGTGTGTATCTTACTAAACAGAGAATACCGAAGTTTCCTAAAACACACAATGAAGAATCTGTATGTGCAAAATTCAGTAATGGTACTCGTAGATGTCGAGGGCAGACTATCATCCCAAATAAAAATGAATCAAGGTGTAAGACATACAGCCTTATTCTCAGATAGCCTTTGAAGAACAGATTTTTATTAAGGAAAAAAACTCTATCTTCAATATTGTAGTAGGAATACGGCGAAAAAATTAAACTTTTGCCATTTTCGAAACAGAGATTTCAACCAAAATGAGACCTATACCATTCGGAGTTATACACGCTGGTGCATTTGGGTCTGGAATTTCACGGTCGTCGCTTTCCACTACTTCTATTTGTTTGGTGTTGTAGAGTTAATCACTTATTAAACGACTACGCTTTTGAGTGAAAAAATTATGTACTGTGTAGACTTGAACTAATCACACTGCTTCACCTTAGCACTACTTCTGGTACACAGAGAGTAGCGCTTCCCTTACATGTCCGCTCGACCGCTCGCACCGGAATGCCTCTTCTGTTATGTCATGTCTCTCTCGCCCCCTCCCGACCTCCCTGCCCGCTCCACGCTCCCGCCAGTCACTGCCTGCACCATCAACACCGCGCGCCCCCCGCCCCCCGTCTCCGAGTCCCGGGGCCACGCTATCGCTGCTAGTCGCAGCGCTGGTGATCCATCTCAGATGGCCTGCCAGGAAGTGCGGGAGCAGTGATTTGCAAACAGGAAGGATAGCAAAGAGCGGTTTTGCCTGCTAATGCTCTTGCCGTCGACCATAGCCAGCTCAGATTTTCGATTTAGAACCGGTGAAATGTGTACAAAATGACTGGGTAACAAGAAGAGATGGGGACGCCAAGTGAGAAAAACGTCGGGAGACATTATGGCTTCGACGCAGGCTCGCGTGCACCGGCGGCGGCGGCGGCGGCGGCGGCGGCGGCGGCGGCGGCGGCGGCGGCGGCGGCGGCGGCGGGCAGCGACCGCGACCCAGTGGCCGCGGCCGAGACCTCGCCCGCCACGGCCCTGGCGCCTGCTCGCTCCCACGCCAAACGCGCTCTAACACCAACGGCGCTCTTCAAAATTGCTCGTACAGCTTCATCAGTCCATGTCCAACCATGTATTATTTAATACTTGTGTACACGTCATCCCATCCTAATAAATTTCATTCATCTCAGATAGTTGCGTTTACCGTTTATTTTTCCTTATTATAATAACAATCGTCATCATATACTGCAGGCTAAAGGGCCTGTTTCTGGTTAAAAGATAAACCTAAAAGGGCTCTTAATTGGGCGAAGAAGAGATACGGCACAACTTAAACAAGTCGCGTAGTTTGCACACCACTCAAGCGAAGGGGAAGTTGGTGGAGGAGGAGGCAATGGGAGCTTTCGAGGGTCGAGGAGGGTCGTCTCTACCGTGTACCGTCTTGTTTAATCTGTAACGTTATGGAATTTTAAATGTTTTAATTTTTGTGATAGTCGACAAAACAGTCAGATGGATGTAATTCGATTTCTGGAATTGCCAAGAGTGTGCTTTCCATAAACTAATCAAAGATATCCGTTTTTACCATCCCACGGATTTAGGAGGCGAGTTTTCGGACTAAAAGCATTAAAGCGTAAAATACGTTGAACAGACTCAAGATATTTTATGTTATACGCGTCGTCGAAGGCTCGAACCTCATTGTCATCTGGGAAATACATAGACAAGCGTCAACTTGGCCGCAAAAGTAAATTGGCATTAAAATGCAAGTGAATTATACGGAGTTTTGTAGATAATTCACTTCTGCTGTGTTGAAACGCAAGCTTTTTTATTGGAATCTCAAAAGACCCAAGTGCAGAATCTGTAAGTTTTATTACATTTCGAGCAATGTTTACCGCAATTTTTCGTCAAGTGTATCATGACACACGCACTCCTTCCGAACTCCTTTCCATCCCCCATATCCCTTGCTTTCCTGCTTCCCTCTCCCACTTCTTCCAGAATATCAGACTTATAGAATATAAAACAAAAATAACAATGCAATAGAATTTGGAAACAAATTTTCAATAAAAGATTTTTCAGCATTATAGAGAGATGTTCTTGGAACAATTCATACTTCTTTAAAAACAACATTTGAAGAAATTATTCAATCTTACTTGAGAGTCAGCTTTTAGCTTTCCTTGGTAGTCACAAAAATAATAGAAAAGGTTTTTACTCTTGAGAAAGCAAAGTAAAGTAGTGCGAAAATACCGGCACGTACAACCCTATTCTTTGCAATATTATTTAACTTTTCTTGATTTGTTATGAGGAACAGAGGGGGTTTTGGAGAGTCAGGCTGCCAGCTTGCTGGAGTGCGAAAATTGAAAAATTATTTGTATACTAAAAAGTATTAGATTATTTTCAGCGTTCTTACGCACTTCAAGAAAAGCAATTCCGAGCCAAAAAATAATCAAACTAATATTTTCACCTTTGAGTACTAAATACCGGAAATACCGGATTGGTATTTCCGGTATTTTTCCGGTTTCCGGAAATACCATTTGTTACCATTAGAAACAATATAGTAGGCTTAGACTTTACTTTGGTACATGAGAATGTTGTTCAAACGATATTTGCGTATTGAATATCTTAACAAATCGACACCTTGAGTTTAATATCAAACGGTGTATTATTTACAATATGAGTTTGCAGCTGGGCGTTGATATACATACTTCCAGATAACGCAAACATTTATATAATGCATTTGGACTGCGATCGTTGGCAGTTGTCGAGTGACTTGACTTCTTTCTATAATTTTAAATTTACTTGTTTTTTTAAATTAATTCACGTATTGTTGTACGCTAGCGCGCTTTTATTTTCTTTCATTTATTTCAAGCTATTTTACTTAAGCTAATTTAAAAAGTTTATTCTTTGTTTTGTGCCATAGCAGAAGTTTTCCCTACTACCATCCGCGTACCCGTGCGAGAACTCTCGCATGTTAGACCCCACACTCATCCCTATCCTTCTTTTTCTGTTCTAAGACAGAAAGTAGTTAACGAAACGTGTTTATTTGTTTAACAATATAACATGTAATGTATGCAATGCACTAACATGCAATGGTAACATGCAATGCACTAACACAATAACAAATAAGAACAGAAAAAATGCAATTAATGTTTAAAAGAAATTTTCAATAAATATTTATTCAGTATCATGGAGAATTTTCTTGGGACAATTCACAACACTTCCTTACAAACAACATTTGAAGTTATTATTCATTGTCAGTATTACTTGTCAGCTAGTTTTTAGCTTTTCGCGATCACATAGTCACAAAATATTAGCTTTTTACTTTGGAGAAAGCTATGTGTCTGAACCCGCTGACTTGAAAATTTCATCGAATGAGAACGAAAATACTGGTACAGGTAGAACACAAACACAGTTTTCACTCTTCACTGTATACCTACATCCCTCCACAATTATTTACAGACCACGGTAAAACGTTAATAGAATGGTTTCACTACACGCATCAGAAACAATCTTCATAGGTATCAAGCAACTATAATAGTACTTCTAGTTTTTGCTGGAGAGCAAATCTTGAATTAATGATTATGCAAATAAACCCCGTCAGACTGCACAAACCATGGTGTATACAGAAAGCGTAAATATAAGATTGAGGAATCTAAGCCTTCTAAGCGTGTCGTCACAAAAATGGCTACCAGCAACATGGGCTGAAATATACAGGTTATATTAGTAATATCGAAGCGCCGAACCGAAAGTAAAGGTTCTTATGGCTGTAAAGAAATCTTGTTACTGAATAAAGTCATCTTGAATGATGTAAGAAACGAAAACGTAATTTGAGCATGGCTTGTATTGACTACCAAAAGGCCTTTGATAGTGTACCACACAATTGGATTTTGAAGACCCTGGAGATCTATCGATTTCATCCTAGACTTATTGAATTTTGCAAGGCTAGTATGAAGTTGTGGAGTACGTTGTGACGTCTGTTGGATTGTTATTTGGTTGGATTTTATGTTCGACCAACAAATTCAAATTGATCGCATGATAGCGGCAAACAAATCGGATATAGTTATCCAGGATTTGGAGAAAAAATTGTGTCTACTTATCAATGTTGCTGTACCTTGTGATCAAAACGTCATTACCAAGGAGGCAGAGAAACGGCTTAAATACAAGAGTCTGGAAATCGAGATCAGCCGAATGTAGGGCGTAAAAGCACAGGTCGTATTGATAGTCATCGAATCTCTTGGATTTGTTCGGCAAAATTTGTGTAAGAACTTGGCTAAACTGCCAGGTAATTCAAAAGACTGGGAAGTGCAAGAAATTGCTTTATTTGGAACAGACCACATTTTGCGCAAAGTATTGTAGAGGCACCGACAGTCTCTAGATCTGCTCCTTAGGTGACTGGTTGCAACATGGAGTAAATTTTATTTTGAGCCAACTCATATCTTTAGTCGTGATGTAATGATAATGATGATGATAATAATAATAATAATAATAATAATAATAATAATAATAATAATAATAATAGTAATAATTCATACAGCGGGGACAAAGTTGCTCGCGTCCGTTGTCTACTGTCCCCTTATTAACGCTAAATGAGCAACGGTGATTTGCCACTTACGTACTTCACTATTGTGAACGTGCGAATCCGCACACGCTGAGGGAAACTGCACGTCTACACTGGTCAGCGCGTCACCAAATGGCTTACATACCAAGGGTGGGCGTTTAAAAACAAACAATTTTTAATCCTTACAGCATTATGCACTTAGTTGGACGCTCATTTTAATTCACATTCCTTGAAACCTAGAAAGACTTAACAGGAAAACTATAATATATCTCGTCCACCATGAAGTTATCTCAATATTGTGTGGATAAACGTCATCTACGGACTCTCACATGACAAGACAGAGGTTATGGACTCATTTCAGAGATCGTAATGAAAACGTCCTTCTCACTTCCCCACAATGAGTGTCGTGATCTTCTATCACTGCGTATTGTGATAAATACACAGTATTATTTACTCCACTGCCAGACGACTATCAGAGAAGCAGAATCGCGCGCGCGTGCGTGTTCACACATACGCTTAGATCCGCGCACGCACTCACCCGTGTATGTTTACTGGAGGAACGTGTTGTGCGTCATTCGTTTCACAAAAAAGCTTTCTCTGCTGTATATCCTAGAAGCAGATTTCACCTCAACCGTTACATCTACCAAACGTCATCCGGGGAAACCTTAACCCTCCAAGCAAGCGAGTAGCATCAGAGAATGCTACATGGTCAATTCTGCATGACTAAGGGTTGCCATTGACGTTGGTGGGCCGCAATTCGTGGTATTCACAGTTGGCTGTAGTGACTTGCAGATTATATCATCCATTGTTATATCTTATCAGAGATCAGTCGAAAAGGATGTGTTATTTAGTGAACATCAATTCAATGCACGTTCTGCACGTACCCGCTCGTGGAAGTAAATTTTCTTTTCGTAGTCCCATACTGTTGCAATTTGTTTTACAGTTACCTCCCATTTTCAGCGATAGGACTATGCGTTATATTATATTATACTATATTATATAATGTATTATATTATATAATGTATTATATTATATCATATTATATATTATATTCTATTGTTAATTATGTTATATATTCACCGTCTTATATTCACACATCTCAACATAGTTTTTTGGTTCCTTTTTATCACGTCTAAATAATATTAGTAAAGCAAATTACAGTGACCCACGGAATGCATCTGCCATCCTTGGCAATGGAGATGGCTCGGCAAACGCTTTACATTAGCTCATCTACGAATCGTTATACACGTTACACACGTAGTGCAAATTGCGCTTGCGAGAAGATGCTGTATAAATAAAAAGCAGCGAGACGTTTCCCCGAATATAATTTACGAGTATCATGTGTGACTATTAAGTTTGTATCTTTCTATATGTGTATGCCTAGTTTATATTCAGTGTTTAATAATCTCTCCTCACAACCACTAAAATGCACAGATCAAGTATATCTGCATTTACGTCCTTTTCTCCATGAAATGTGACAGTTCTGCTAAAAGCTGGTACAACGTATTGGATGATAGTGCTTGTTTCAGATTCTGTGCTCTGTGGTGCTGCACTTAATAATTTTGTGCTATTCTGCTGGCGGGTGGAGTTCATAGTGCTCTGTGGTGTTTATATTTCGAGCAGGATGCCAATACGAAAAGCCTTGTTTAATGACTTACTTAAATGTTCAAAGCGTTTGTTGCAAGGTGCAAAGCGACGTTTTAATTCTTGCGAGAGATTGCATCGCTCACCACATCGCGCATCTGGTATAAAAGTAGAAAAGACGGAAATGATAAGGAAGTAGGCCTCTTGTGAGAGTGGGAAAGTGATAATGATTGAAGTATTTATTTTGTCAGTACTAAGTATTTTGTTTTTAAGAAAAATAAATTATATAATAATAATAATAATATTTATTGTTTCATGAATAATTTCAAAACCTTAGTTTGCCTGCTCTAAAGTGTCGGGTGATAAGAATTAAATTATTAATGTTCTAGAAAGGAAAACTGTAAATACAGCGTTTAGGATATTTGAATGCTTGGTGTTTGCGTAATGACCACAGTATGAATATTCTTAAGTATATTCAAGTGCATGAACTATGGTATGGTCAATTACCAAAAGTATGTATGGATTTCAATAAGCAAATAATGCGTACATTGACGCAAGAATGAAAATATGGTTATGTCCGTGTGATAAGATTATTTTGTTTACTTGTAGAGGATAACATAATTTTGTTAGAATACTTACAATTTATTTACATTTCAAGTGGTACATTTATTTCTAGAAAATTGTGTAAATAAAACTTTATAAAGTGGTGTCATGAAGTACAATATATCGTGTTACTCTATTGCATTTATTTTTTTAATTAATAATTTTCTTACAAATTAATATTTAGAATAATTTCCATAGGCTCTATCAAAAACGAAGATACATGTATTTGAGACACTGTGACCAATAAATATGTCAGTAGTAAGTTACTATTGTATTTCAAATGAATGTTTTTGATATTTTTTTAAACTGAAGCATGCTGCATCACTAATTTCCCAAATTTTCAGAATGAATGTCACGAAAGTACTACACATTATCGGCTAACGTTCTCACCATCGAGAAAAAAATTAGCACTTAATTGCAAATTTAATACAAATATGGGTAAGTTTTCTGTTGTGTATATGGATAATTTATGTATTTGGAAGTGTATTGTTCTATCTCATTGTTTAAAATTTAAATTTCATGTTAATCGAATTACCTTCAGAAGCTCATTTCTAAAAGACGTGTAGCTCTTGCTGGTGGTTTTCCATTATTTTTAGAAGTATTTCTGTGTTTCAGGTAAGAAAGAATATTAGTTCAATGTTTCCAAAATATGAGTAATGTTTGTGTAGATTTGCTCGGAATATACGCAAATTTTAGTTTTTTTTAAACATTTTTTTCACAAACATCTCTTCAAAATTTTCCCTTCAATTTTCTCCTCATATGTATCATGGGATGGAAAAAATATTGTGCTAGTCCCATTTTTGGAAAACTTGCTATTTTCATAAAACAGTTAACATTTCAAAACTACAAAATTGAAGACATAGATTTTTGCCTTAAAATCTGTACAAAAATACTAGGTCATTAAAAACGGTAGGAAGTACATATTTTTTAAAGAAACGAATAAAATTGTGCGATGGAAACAGTAGGGTGAGACAATTACATTTTTAAACGTCGATCTGAGTTCGAAACTCAGCGTTTCATAGCGTAGAGGTAAGGCTCTCTGCGAATTAAGCCGGAGGACCTGAGTTCGAGCCTCGGTGAAAATTGTTTATTGACAACACTTTAGCAGGTTTATGTAATAGTTATAATACAGAAACAGTTATAAATAATGCGAGAAAGTATGTGCACCACGAACTCAATTAGGAAATTTAATGTAAAATCGACGAAAAAATTAAAACTAAGAAAACGTTTTTTGGATTTGGATGTAGGAGAAAACGTTTTTTGGAGATATGATGGTAGGGTGGGAGGGAGTCAAAGAAATCTTTAAAAACTTTTATTTATGTGTTAGAGTGATTGTTTAACTAATCATGTGTCACTGGTTTTTAGGGCACTTTTCATCATGTTATCCGAATTTATTCTTTAGATGTTTAAATAATATTTGATTTATTGCTTAGCAGAAGCTATCGTAGGCGCTGTTTCTGAGAGAAGAATTTCGATGTTTTATTAAAATTGCAACTGCTTCATTCCGATGATGCAATTCCGGCGCGGCGTTTGGCGATGATCCGTTGCTCAAAACCTGCTTGTATGACGCTGTATGTGGGGAGGATGAGAGGCGACGTGCTTACGAGGACGTTGCAGTGCGCGGAGTGTGTGTCCCTTCCCGGGAATGGCGGCGGTGGACTCGCAGGATGTGGAGTCCCGAGGCCCGAGCACTTCCGCCGCGCCGCCCTCCGCCCCACTCCCGCTCCGCAGTGGCACGCCCCCGCGAGCGCCCACGCGCCCACGCGCCCACGCGCTCACGCACGCCCACGTGCGCGCAGCGGCGTCTCGCGCTGCCTCCAGCGAGCGCTGGCTCACCGCCGCTGGCGCTGGCCTTACGCTCGCCCCGTCTTTCCAATTCGTCCACGCTTCTTAATGATTGAAGATTTTCTCGCATCCTAAAAGAAAATACGTTTCATCAACTCGCGCCTTTAACGCTACGAAACCTTTATGAAATAAGTGGTGCTTATAAAAATGCGATGGCCGAGATCGCGAAGACAAGAGTGCAGTGGCGAGATCGGAGCAAAGAATCGCGGGTTCGAGTCCCGCTTCGGGCATGAGTGTGTTTGTGTTTGTCTATATGTGTGTCTCGTCCTTTCACCCCCTCAATATCATCATCATTTCATCTTCCATACCTCCAGGGCTAACAACCCTGGGGGATAAAAATCGGATCCAGCTAAATGCTGATCTCTTGATTACTTACATGCACCTGCCACCGAGATAATGTTAATGAGCCCTAGCAAGTGCAGGGTGCATGCAGGCGGCCTAATCGCGACCATGTAAGTCGGCCTATTCGCGAACACAAGAAAAGGTGCTTAGACTCTTGTATTAATAATTTTCTATTTTTCTCATCTATTTAGAGCGCTTTTCACACAATTTTTCCGATTTTTATGGAAATGTTTATCTATAGGAGACTTTCAAATAAACTTTGAACTCTCAAAGGAATTGAAATAAACAAACATGTTTAAAAATGTAGCAATAGCTTCTTGACGTCATTGTCATCAGAGTTGTAAGTTGCACTTAAAATATAACATCACTACACCCAGTAATGTCTATAAAATATTAAACACATTTGATGATGAATTATGATTCTTTTAAAAAGGATAAAATTAATTCTCGTATTCATTACATATGAAAACAAACCGTGTAATGCATTATCGAATCACTGACACTCATATGCTGCCACTACATGGATGCCTTTCAGGAACCTCTCCAGAACACATCATATCTCTCCATCATGATTTCAAAGACTGCCTAATTTGTACAACCTAATACTGTCAGTATCCAGACTTTTATTATCTTTGGAATATGAGTGCAAGAGTTCTCCATGATTGCGCTACCGACACCACGGAATGCAAGAAGAATGGCTGGCACGCCACTCCACTCCACTCTGACGCACCGCCATGGTGGCGCGTGGGAGCCTTCAGTGGGAATCTTCAGTGGAAGATTCCCTTCTGCGCTCTCCGGTGTGCGGCTTGAGGGCATAAGCGGAGGTGGGATGTGGGCGCGGGGCTGGTGCATTGGAAATGTACGCCATGAGACTACTTGGCTCTCAGCGCACTCATGCTGTATCAGGCGTCTGGGAAGAGCCGGCGACGCACGTGCTTTCCGCGGCCGCAGCTCTCGCTCCCTGTCACAGCCCAGGCCCCCTCCCCTGCCCCTGCCCCACCACTGCCCGGCCCCTGCCCCTCCCCGGCCACTGCCCACATTCCATTCTGCCCCGTACAAACGTTAAAACTAAGCGGGTGGGTAGTGCTATTAGGCGATATTACAGACATTTCATCGACAGTTTAATCTAAAAAAAATGAGAATCAATTGTGACCGGCCAGTTATAAAGAGTTCATAACAAGCATGATTTCCCCAACAACAAATTGAACAACAATTTTGCAAAAATGTAAAAATAAGCATGTACAATAGTATTTCAAGCTATGCGAATATGATATTCCAGTTCGTTCATTACACATCGACGCTTTGAAATTATGAAAAAAAGCATTTTCTTAACAACAGCTCCAATTTTTTTTTCATTTAATTTTTTCCACGGATAAAACAAGAGAAGTTGAAATGAATGACGGAAGTCTCTTTTTCATTAAACTCTCTCACATTTAGAAAACTGCGTGATGGAAATAAAGGGAGAGACAATTCGATTTTTAAACGTCGGCCGAAGAGTTTACGACAGAGTGACTGCTTGGTGCAGCGCTAAAGCGTACGGCGATTTAACTCGATGGACCTGACCTCGAGTCTCGTCGTGGAAAAAAGTTTTGGTTGGGTGAAAATCCTTTTGCAGGTTTTACTTCGATTTTTCTTTCTTGGCGCATGGGGGTATCATCAAAATGGAATATCTCACAGTATTTCGCGTCGTTCTCCGTTGTGCCGCCAGAAGTCGCATGATCGCCAGTACTGCTCGATAAAGTCGCGATCATGCGACTCCTAGCGGCACAACCGAGAACGACGCGAAATACCGTGAGATATTCCATTTTATTGACACCACCCCGTGCGCCAAGAAAGAAAAACCGAAGTATAATGTAGTAGAATAATGTTGCGGATCCGTTACAAATAATGAGCATTCGTGAAGGAATCAATTTGGGCAGTGTCGTCGGAAAGTGTATAGCGAGAGGTAAGAGTAACAGATTTGTAGGGGTTAAAAATATGGGGGAAAATGGGGATCCTTGAGAAAGCCTGCTGTAATTTTGTAGGAATTGGAACCGTGCTTATCGACTATTTCTGTAAATTTCGTGTCTGATATACAAATTTTAATGACTTGCAGGTAGTTACAGGAGCTTCTGTGGCATTGAGTTGTGTAAAGCCTGAGCACCAATCTCAATGGAAACCCCGTGAAATATCTAAAGAGGTGGCTGTTGTTTGTGTTTGTTGTGGAAGGGAGTATGGATGTATTCGGATATTCTTAGTAGGTGATGCAATGGGGATTATGGACTGAACGTACCACTATTTATTTTGACTTTTGATTTTCACTGTTCTAACATTTCCGTCCGAATCAGGGAAAGTTTGATTAGTCCGCCCCATAGGCCAACGACGCGCAATTGCAAAATCTTTTCAATTAGGACTAAATCTCCAATTTTAAGAGTTGGTTGAGAGTTTATCCATTTAGGACTTTGTCAACAGTTTTGGAAACTATGGTGTTTTTAATACGTAAACATTCTACAACAAAGGCGAGTAGTACACTTCCATTCGCATAATAATATGGGCTTTTCTGGAATGAAATTAGACATAGGGATAGATTTTAATGAGCAACCGATCAAGAAATGTGCTAGAGTTAACGTAGTTACATTACTCGGGTTGTCTGACTACTGTATTAATGGACGTGAATTGAGACAAGCTTCTACTTGACAAACTAAAGTACGCAATTGTTGTTAAAGTATTATTTTCGACAGATTTCCGAAACAAGATTTAAACTGTTTGACCGCGGTTTCCCAGATCCCACTTACTGACAGGATGCTGTAATTCTTCTTATGCCATAATTATTCTCATTTTTACACCAGTGACTTAAAGTCTTTTATTGAGCGAGAATCTTTTTTTCTATAATTCGAGTAATTCAGAAAGGAAATGCTGCGAGACTAATGCTTATTTTCAACGAATTATTTTAGTTGCATATTTGGTGTGTATTTGACTGGTGGTGTGTTTAATGGTGGCGTAGTTGTTTACTTTTTCAGGACATTTTTGGTAAATTGCCAAAACTAATTGTTTGTTGTACTCACTGACTGTATTAGTTGAGTGGCTATATAAGTATCCAATATATGGGATACTTACGAACAATTTCTTTTGAGAGGAGATATTTTGAGGGAAAACTTTCTTAGTTATTAATTTAATTTCTTTTTCTTTAATGAATTTCTTAATGGTGGAAGGGCTGTATCCACTATTTTGACCAATACACCTTTCCACCATTAAGAAAAAGAAATTAAATTAATAAATAAGAAAGCCTTCCCTTAAAATATCTTCTCTGAAAAGAAAGTGTTCATAAGTATCCTATACATTGGACCTATATCCCAAAAGATAGGTAGAATGTTTATAAAAAATGACATAAACGTATGATATAAAACCCCCAACACCCTTCAATCATTAGTTCCCAGCAACAAAACGCCTTTACCCTTAATGGAAAGAAGTGGTGTTTATTTGTTAGAGTGCAACAGCAGTAATTCAGCATATATATAGGACAAACAGGTAGGATGTTTACCTGTAGATTAAAGGAGCATTTAAGATCTTGGAGACTCAAACAAGATTTCTCCACTTTCTCCAACCATCTCATTCAAAACAATCACTCTTTCGACCCAGATATTAACTTTAAAATAATACATTTTGAAAACAATGGTACTAAATTGAACATTTTAGAAAATTTTGAAATTTTAAAATTGTACAAAAATCCTAATATAATTTGCGTCAATGAACAATCCCAATTTAAATCCAGCCCCATTTTAAATTTATTTATTTGACTAGCTTCTTATTTTCTTCCTCCCTCCCTTTCCTTCAGTCTGTCCTCGTACCACGTGCGATGCACAAGATGGCGGCATCCTTGGTCGGAGCACTATACTAACATTTAATTATGGGTGTTTAATCTCTGTTACTTGGGTAAGTAATATAATTAATTAGTTTTTAAGCTGAATTGGTTTATGTACATTTGTAATTTTCCTTTTGCTAACTTGTGAACTGAATTTTCTATTTTATAGTGTCACTGATGATGGGAAAATCACTCCCGAAACATATGTATGACGAAATTATCTAAATATTAAAAAATGTTATCCTCTATTGTGGTTGATATATCATTATCCTTGGAACTTTATCATGGATTACCACAAAATCTCTGCTGCCACCACAGAATGATTAAATTACTTAAGTGCGAGATTTCTTCGATTTCTAATGGGGTATTTAACATTTTAAATAGTGTTTTGTTAATGATTATTGCTTAAAAGTTTTCCAATTAATGTGTGTGTTTAACCTGAAAGTGGGTATGTGAGAGAGGTTATTGGGTTGAGTTGATGATTGTCGAGGGAAAATTATCTGAATCCAGTTCAAACAATTTAAATCCGTTATTATTTTGGACAATTTTAGGCATGCTATATTGTATGTTCTGCAAGTACAGTTCAGGTTTTTGGCATTAAGATCGCCAATGAATTGAATAGGAATGTTTTGTTGAAATAATGATGCAAAATTGGAGTGGTGATTTTTTGTTTTGGGAGATTTGTGGGTCAGTGTGAGGATTGTTATTGTTATCTAACAGAAAAGTTTCACGGGCGTGCCCATAGTTTCTATTCCAGGGGTGTGGAGTAAGTTAGTTTGAAAATATGGCATAGGTTTTCCGATTATGATTACGACACCGACTATATTTGAATTTATTTTGTCTTATCTATGGTTATTACACGTAGGGGGAAGTGGGGCAGTTTGAATTGGGCAAGGGGCATATTGATACATCCACAATATTTGAAACCGAGTGACGTCATTTATATAGTGACGTCACTAAAATGTGTCTATACTTGTGTTAGTTCTGCAGCTGCGATCGGGCCGCCCTCCATCCAGCCGTTGACTTTTGAAGGCGATAGATATGTTTTCAGCGCAGCCAACTAAAAAATTGTGTTAATTATGAAACTGTTCTAACGCTATTTTATGTTCATTATTCAAGATTTGAAAATACCAAAGATAAGTATTTTCCATTAAGTATTCTGTTTCATACATGATTTTTAAATTCGTTTGGTGGTTTTATCAGTGCTTGTTAGGATCATGAAAATGTCCGTTGGGGCACTTTGATACACAGAGACACGGGGCACATTGATACACGTATCAATGTGCCCAGCGAGAGTATCGCAGAGACTCAATATACAAGTTTGTGAGTTTTCCTTTTATCCAGAAAATGGCGCGAACTTATAAAAAGAAGACTGATAGAGGTAGTAACGATGAAGAGAAAGTGAAGTCTGCAATATTCGAAGTTTTATCAAAGAGATTGTCAATACGGAAAGCAGGTGACAAATATAGGATCAAAGCTGCAACTTTGCAACATCGCAATGAAAACGTTCGAAATACTTTTGAAGGAAACGAAGAGCCGTCTAATAATATATATGGATCCAAGTACACTGTTGCGTAAGTTTTCTCAATTGAACAGGAGAAAGTGTTTACTGATTATTTATTGAACTGTAGTAAAATGCACAATGGGCTGTCATTGCAGCAAGTCTTGGTTATGACTTTGGAATATGCAGAATACTTGGGGTGTAGATACCCGGCATCCTGAAAAAATATAGATGTCCTGGGAAAGATTGGGCTGCAGGATTTAGGAAGAGGAATCCACATCTAAGCCTCAGAAAGCCAGAAAATACCAGTGCAGCCAGAAGTTTTGCACTTAATAAAACTGCAGTCACTGAAGTTTTTGACAATTATGAATGTGTAATGGCGCGCTACAAATGTATGCCTGATCGTGTAATAAATCTGGATGAAACTGGAATTAAGTCTTACCTACAATCAAAGTATTGGCAAAAAAAGCAGAGAAAGTAGGACAAATAGTATCAGGCGAACGAGGAGAATTAGTAACGTGGTATAATGACTGCCACCGGCGCTGCTATTCCTCCTGTGTATGTATTCCCACGTGTACATTTCAAACAGTGGCGTGCATTCCAGGTAAGCTAAGTAAGCTGCGCTTACCCTAAAAAAGAACGTTAAATGTAATAATTATTATGAGAAATCGCGACTTTCACCATGTTGAGAACTCAACTACGAGTTTAAATTTCTGTCAAGGAAGGGTACACTGCCTTACGAAAGCGCCCGGCCAGAGGGTGGCCCTACATCGAGCATACAACGCAGATGCAGACGGAGACGGAAAGCGGGTGAAAGAGACGGAGTTAGTAAGCGCCGTCACCCGGCCCGAAGTGAGCATTGCGATGTTCTCCATCTAAATGCATTAGGGAGTTCGCGCATGCGCTCTTGACTTTTAGGAAGCTCCATTGGGTTGTATGTAGCCCTCTGGTAAGCGCAGCAACCCAGGCCTGCGCGCACAGCACCATCCAGGGTGGCACTGAAATGAGCTTGCAGACGTGTTCGCATATGACATAGTCTGGACACAGTGGTAAGCGCCGCCTAGTGAGTCTAGTGTTGTAAGTGAAAATACGAACTTGTGGATTTTTTTTCATCTGTGCGTATTATTTCTGTGTGCGTTCTTGTGGAAATTTTGTGGAAAATTTCCCCATGATTTAGTGAAATGTCAAATCACCTCCATTTAGCATTTGCAAAATTGTACAAGTTTGCCTTACTTGTTTTAACTATACTCAGTACATTACCATCGGTTGAAAGATCGTTATTTGCCCTCAAACGCATTAAATCTTTCCAAACATCAACACAAGAACGAGAAACAAACTTCAAGAAATACGAAGTTCTATCACATTTTATGATGATGTTACTGAAGAATTTGCCAAACACGAGAGGAAAATGGAGTTTATTTTCAAATAAATCAGGTAAGATTACTTGTTTACTTTCAATTATTTATCCAGTAGATATGATGTAATAACATATAAGTCGTTCTTTATGCTTTACTTCAAATGTTATAACAGCCTATGTATGTCTTCAGTTGCCATTGTATTGCGGCTCAATTGCGAGTGGTACGCAGAAAATCGTAACACAGTACCACCTGTGTTCTCGGTTGCTTCATCTGTGATACTTTTCGTTTTGTCCCCTGATAGGCTTAAGGCGGAAGAGTCTTGTCTCCAAATGTTTCAAGCTTCTTTGAATTTTGCAAAGTAAAATGTTAAAAAATTATTAATATAAAATATTAAACAAGAGTTAAAACATATTACTATCGAATAATTTCAAAGTGGAAATATGTGAAAACAGTGTAATGAATAATTCCAGACTCCTCCTAGCCATTCCGCGCCATATAATCTCCTAAAAGTGCTTTCTCACATCAGACGCAATGTCGTGGGACGGAGGGCACTACCGTTGCGGAGGCCGCATCCTCGAATCGGTTCCGACGTGTGAGCGTTGCCGTATCAGCACAAAGGATAGTGTTTCAATTCAGCGTTCATCACGTCCCGACAGATACGAGGAACTTCTTTTCGACGTGTGGATCGTTCAAATGCCAGCGACTGTTGGTGACTGGTAGTTGTTAGAAAATTGTGTGCGCATATGCTGGGGACTCGCATTCTTCCACAATAAGCTATAATAATAATAATAATAATAATAATAATAATAATAATAATAATAATAATAATAATAAACTCCCAGATAATTCAAAAGACTAGGAAGTACAAGAAATCGCTTTTTTTGGAACAACACACATTTCGCGCAAAGTATTGTAGAGGCACCGGCAATCCCTAGATCTGTTCCTTAGGTAGGTGGTTGCAACCTGGAGCAGATTTTATATTCAGCCGACACATAATATCTTTAGTCGTGATATAGAGAAATAATAATAATAATAATAATGTCATTTTTGATATATTGATATAATTAAATATTTATATACAGTAACTAAATGGATTTTTCGTTTTGTCGCCTCAAACACATCAAGTCGCACCCTTGCTTTTTACAGAGCTTACCCATAGGAATCGGTCACCGCACGCCCCTGATTTCAAATAACATTTTTGAAATGTTTTTTTTTTGTTTAAACATTTTTAAACATATCTTAGAATGTCACAGAATATATGGCAAATCATATATCACAATAAAAAGTTTATTTTTCGTTAAATGTTTGAAAGTGATTACCCTTCTCAAACTTTGTATACTTTGTATCAGAGTATCCCATCTAATGTATCAAAGTGCCCCGTAGGTGGGGCAGAATGATACAAAACTCGTTTTTTACTAAAACAAATATATTCTGATTATCTTCTAATTTTAATGGTTCCTTGGGTTGCTATAGTAATACTGATTAGTTATGCCATTCATTCAACAACAAAAATTAATATTTAATTCATTTTTGATACATATAATTAACGATTTAATTTTTCTTTATCAATGTCTCATTTTCCCTTATATGTCGAAAGATGCATTTGATTTAAAGTGAGTGTTGCTAATGCATGGTAATTTGATCTCTTTGGCTTTTAGGACGATAATTCTGATTTATTATTATTGATGCATTTCAATTAAACTGATTTAGTTTGTTTTTAGGATATTGTAGTGACATGATTGCTATTAATAAGAGACCATTATTATGAGGTGTGCATATTGCTGATTGTTAGGATGATAGAGTTAATTATGATTACGATGAGATTGTAATTGAATTTAAAGAGTGTATGATTGAACTATAATCATGATCATCATTACGATTGTTGTTGTTATTATTATTATTATTGTTATAATAATAATTATTATTATTATAATTATCATCCTCTACATCATGACTAAAATTGTTATGAGTCAGCTGAATATGATCCAGGTGACAACCAGCTAGGGACTTTCCGTGCTTCTACAATACTTTGCGCAAAATGTAGGCTGTTCTTAAAAAAGCAATTTCTTGAACTTCTCAGTCTTTTTAGCCAAGTCCTTACACAAATTTTGCGGAAAAAATCTCAGAGCTCCGATGACTATCGGTAGGACCTGTCCTTTTACCGTCCCACATTCGGCTGATCTCAATTTCCAGACTCTTGTGTTTAAGCCGTTTCTCTGCTTCGTTGCTTTCGACGTTTTGATCTCAAGGCACAGCAACACCTACAAGTAGACAAGATTTTTTTTCTCCAAATCCCGGATAACTATATCCGGTTTGTTTGCCACTATCGTGCGGTTTGAATTTCTTGGTCGTACAATATTGTGCAGAGTCCAACACTTGTCACAGGGGTTGGTAAATGTTGGAACACTTGGAGATTGTGTTTGGAACTTCGAGGGCGTTACAGATTTGCTTGTGGAAGTAACTACACTCATTGTCGTGTCTTTTCAAGTTTTCGGTCTTTGTTAGAATTGGACAAGATGAAGCGATATGATCAATGGTTTCTACTCGCTCCTGGCAAATGCGGCATTTGTCATTTGGGGAGATTTCTACTTGGTTTCTACTTGCCATGCAAATGCGGTGAGATGCGATTGCAAATGCGGCGTTTATCATCTTGGGAAATTTTGAAAACCGCTTTATCATAATAACAAAATTGTTAAACTCCTATTTGGTCATAGGTTCCAAATTATAGAAACTCCAAATTTTAGCCATTCTGTAAAATAGAACACCACTAGTAACAAATATGGATGTCAGAATATACCGCACAAATATACGCATACACTGAGCAAATGTAAAAGGGAAAAAAATATTTTAAATATTTTCTAAGTCCCAAATATTCGGAAAACTAAATCTATTTAGGGATAATCTTACATTATTAAACAATAAATTTAATTGTTTAAAAACGTCCTTAAAATTCATTTTTTTCACAGGACAAAAAAATATTTACGATTCCTGACTACACCCTTGCAAATATAAATTAGAAAAGGCGCCCGAGAAAAATATGGGTGCTACAACAAAAGTGAAGTTGCAACTTGCAGCAGCCAATACCTGAAGGGAAAAGATAGTTTTTATTAGTCTTTACAGTTTTTGTTACAATTTAGCGAATATTTTCTTACAAATTCTTGCTCTTTGCAATTCTTGCTCTTTGCAGATTTATAATCAAACTTAATAGATCTATGTTAGGTTGGGGATCACGGGGCTGAAGGAAACGCACTTATTACATTTGCACCTATAGTAAGCCACTCATTAAAGTTTACTGTTTTTGACTTTAAATAATAAAAAATAAAAAATGTGTTCTGTAGGAATCTTTAAGTATTTTTTAATTGACTTTGATATGTATGTAATATACCCAAGTTATTTTTTCTTGTATTGATCACAAAAAATAGTTTATCTTTTATTTTTAACATTTAAATTTAGAAGATTAGTATCGATGAATACATTTGGTGTTCTTAAAAATTTGTTTTATCTTATAATTTCTCGTGTTAATTTTCTACTTTCACCTTTTTTCCACCGAATTGCTCGGCACAATGTAAACCGAAAATGATCCCTTGTATTTTTCATGTTGACAAATGTAGCTCTTTCTCAGATTAGTTTGTACCGCTCATTCTCACAATAAAATAACAGCATAGCAATAAATTCCGAGCTGCCTGTAGTAGGAATACAAGCAATTGCCTATATTATAATTATCATTACATACTGCGTAAGTTCAACATCAAATTTCCAGTTACTAATGTCAATTACAAATAATATTAAGGACAGACGTAAGTTGTAAAGAATTCTGGATGTGCTTAAGGTTTATTGATACAGTGATAAGAAAATTTGTGGTCAATTTTAATTTTGAGGAAAGAACAAGAATAGTTTTGAATGAAAAGTTTAAACTCTTAGAAAGGAAAAGTTAGTGATTACCTACAAAGTAACTTATCTACTACCTATGTGTAGAGATTAGTGCGAGCGAATATCATGGCGGAAAAATTATGTGGCAGGAAGTTGTTTCCGGGTAAATGTGGCTTTGTCGACTTAAGAAAAGCAGTGTAGAAAAGAAGGTCAGGCTGCAGACGTAGCGGCAGATGTGATGCAATATCCTTAGGCTGCTGCAGACATGTATATTCCTCACTTTGTTTGTGACTCACGTCCTTTCCCTCATACTCTTTTTCCCTTTTAATTACTTCCGGATCAACATTTTTTGTGAAGTAATAGTGAAAAATACAGAGCACATTTATTAATCTGGAAACCACAGAATACAATTCATTGGAAAATTCAAGCGAAAAAAACTTTAACATGATTCGTGTCCGTAGGTTGACGTGTGTTCTAGAACATACTAGAATTGAGTTGTAGAACAGTCGTTCTAAAACATTCCTGTGTAGTGGATCACTATGCGAGTGTGCAAAGCAGTGCACGTATTCATTCGAAACCACACAAAGTCTGCAATAGTCTGCAAGCATCCGGAAGCTCTTCATCTCACGACAGCAAACACAAGGTTTAACTCCACGTAAGTCCAGAAATTATTCAGTTATTTTCAAAGAGGCAATGCATTAAAATGTGATAAAGAATTTGTAAATAAAACTACGAAAATAAACGTCCAATCTACTCCAAGAAGTTGAAAGTCGCGTCAGCGAACGCGGCTATACGTATTACAGGGCGACAACGTTTTGGATGTTGTTCCAGTCCTCTACCTTTTACACGGTTCAGTTTTCGTGAAGAATCTCATATAGAAACTGTACAAAACTTCAATATCCTAAACTAGAAATATAAGAAGCCAAATGTCCAGTTTACACGGTCTACGAGTACACGTTTTCTGTACGAGTTGCCACGAGACGTCACCAGGGCTCTGCCAGCACACAAATTAATTGCCGAATTGCTCTGTTTTAATACATTCGCAAATCAGAGAAAAGTGCAGTCAAACGCGGATTATTCCGTGTGCCAATCCAGCAAGTGCAGTGTTGTGGATTTTATCCTTTTTGTTTTTTTATTCGCGTGCGATGCCACGATCTCATTAGAGCGAGGAGGCGCAATATGGAACATCACAGTAGCCCCGATACGGGGCTACGCGCAACAGGGGCGCTACTAGGTGTATCACTCAACGTAATGCATGACACAAACTCCACAAGTGTTTGCGATCTGCCATTGCAACAGAAACAAATTGAGCAGTTACAACAACAAATTCAACATCAACAAGCTCAAGGACATCGCCCCCAGGACCCACCGGAACAACTTATGCATCTTGTTGAAACGCAACAACAAATAATACTTCAGCTACAACAACATATACAAGAATTGCAACACCAATTGAATCATGGCCTCCCACAGCAGCCAAACGTTAACACCCAGCCTTCAGACCAGCCCGTCCTTATCATCCAACAGCCTTATCAAGATCTGTAGCCTTCACAACTAAACACCTCAAAAAATCCTTCAAGTGAGTTGATTTCACTTGATTAAGTAACGCAAGTAGTGCGTTCCCCTCAAGTGATTCAGCCACCTGTTCTGACCACAGCTCTTCCAAACGAAAAACGTTCGGATAATAATGAAGATTACGCCCCTTTAACTTATAATGTTCCAACTGGTAACCAATTTCAACTATTTTCCAGTCAGTCTGAGACCACAGCAAGTTCTCCCTAAGACTGTTAAAAGTAAAGTTAAAGTTAACAACCCACCTATTAATATCTCTAAAAATGAAGCCACTTTATCAAATTTCAGTGCATTCATTTCAAATATTAAACCAATAGCTCGATCATAATTTTCTGCTCAGTTTAAAAATGATTATGTCTCAATATACTTTACGTGTATTGACTTCAGACATTTTCGTAAAATTTGTGACGAGCAAAGTATTCACAACTTCAATTATCGAGATCGAACAACAAAAGTACATTCTGCCATAGTTTATGATATCCCAATTTCATTTTCCAATGAAGAAATGAAGTCTGTCTCAATCTTTAACAATCCTTTCTGTTTATAGATTCTTTTTATAGAACAAAAAACGTGAACAAATTGAAATGTGTATAATTGAACTTCCGGATACTGACAAAAACAGAAACATTATAAACGTAGATTCTTTATTTAAAGTACAGTCAAAATTAAATTTTGTGTTAAATCTAATCTATCAATTAAATGTAAACACTGTCAACTATTTAATCTTAACTGTACTTTGGCAGTCAGTACGCAGGCAAACTGTACTTTGGTGTCACGATGTGTTCGATGTTCAGATAATCATCACTACTCAAAATGTAAACTAGTGGTGCTTCCAATGCACATACTTTCTCGCTCTGCTTCTATACGGCCCTTTTTGTTATTCCACTACTTCATAAACCAGAAAAAGTGTATTATACCAGCAAACCTTTTCGGTACCAAGGCCCGACAACCGAAACTCAAATTCAACGAACCGGCACTTATACCACTACGCAACACCAACACCATCACTGTCGAACAGAACCATGAAAGAATAGAACCGACCTATAAAATGGTAAATGCATGATTAAGAAACAATTGATACGATTGTACATACACTTTACAAATCCAAGAAGAGAAGTAAAAAATTGTCTAAGTTAAAAATTTGAACAAATATATACAGACATTTCCAGTACATTTATCGCAATTACTTATATTTCAGTCAAAACGTAATTGTATCGGTTTTATCATTAGGAGCCGGTAATTTTCAACATGCGAAAAACGTGTCTTTCAAACATGACCAAGAAAGGCAGCGATAAACCGCATTATGAAGTATTCGTAAGGCTAGAAAATAATAATAATTTCGAAACCGTTAGGGATTGTAAGTTTATCCCATGCCTTCTGGTTATATTGTATTACAATTTAACGTTAAAATGCTCATAATTTTATTTAAATTGGTTCATACAGATATATACTAGACAACGGTTGATTTGACATGTCATACGCTTCAGAAATCGAATAACAGAGTTGAAAAATTGTTTTAAAGACGCAGTTAGGGAAAAACAGACAAGTCCTGTCTATTTATCTGTATTGAATCTATTCGTGAGTAGAAGTACTTCAAATGATTTTCAATAAAGTATCTACACTCTTCAGTGTTTTTTTCCTGCAACATCACATTCACCAAACTCAAATTCCCCACGGGGGATCGAACTCGGTACCTTCCTTATTGAAGATCTCAACCCGAAGGTGCATTAACCAACCGCGCTACGAGACCGACTTGCAGAACAACTGCTAATATTTCAGTCAAAACGATCTTGTATCAGTTCTCTTATTAGGAAGCCGGTAATTGTCAACATGCGAAAAACATGTCTTTCAAAAAACATGACCAAGAAAGGCAGCGGTGAACTATTTACTCCACATAATTTATCGGATGATCGGCATTTGGAAAATAACTACTGCGAGAAAGTATGTGCCATTCTATAGCACCACTAGTTTATTTATATATTTACCTTCCATTCTTACACACGTGCAGAAAATTTAAAGAAAAAATTTGGAGCGATTTTTGAGAAAATTTTTTTTGTCAATTTGAATAGCAATTTACGCAAAAACTATTTGTTTTTCCAAAAAATGGTACATGACCTTATTTGAAATGCTAATTTTGTACAACCGACTTTGTCTGAAGCGAAAATCTCTACCTTCAATTTTCCAGTTTTTAAAGAGTTTTTTGCATTTTCGAAAAATAGGGCCTATCAACGAAAATGACGCCTACGTCATTCCCTTCAACGCTCTTCGCACTATTCAACAACAAAATATAATCAAAAAATTTGGAGCCATTTTTTTTAATTTACAAAATCTCAAAATGGGCTTCATGTAAAGTATCCTCAAATACTTAGATATCGGGTTCAAATTCAAGAGGCCTTGAGACGAGTAAGAACCATCGGGGAATATCAATTTTGAAGAAAATCGACCGAACGGTTTAGGCGCTAGCGTTGACCACAGACGGACAGACGGCCGGAATGCCGTCAATCGATTTTGAAGTATGAAGAAGCAACAAATCATGGATTTTGACTACACCACGAGATAGAGGATTTTTTTTCTAAATTTAGCAACAGGTTTTATCCACTTTTTTGTCACCAGACCCCTGCTATAAGAGATTTTCTGGCGAAAATTCCCCGTTTTCCGCCGCACGATTACATAACTTTCTCTTCTTACGAAGTATTCGTAAGGTGAGAAAGTAAAAATCGAAAAACTCAACTCCTCAGTGTGCTGTCTTGGAAATCATACAGCTAATTATCGAGGTTGTGAATTTTTCAAGAAAGATTATTTCAATATTATTCTCAGTTCAAACAATAACTCTTCCAAACATTCTAATAATTCAAACAAAAATGTATCAGCCAATTTTGCACAACCTCCAAAATCCTCCTCTAGCTCTTCAATACCTTCTCCCTCTACCCTTTCATTTTCTCCACCTAATTTAAATTTCCAACACTTTCCTCCTTTGTCCTCCTTGTCTGTTAGTTCTCAGCATTATCTTAAAAATAACTTTAGTTCGTCTTCGGACTTTGCATCTCTGATTCCTATTATCACACAACAAATCCTGAATTCTCTGAATCAATATATTCACAAAATACTTCAAGATACGCTCTCTCAATTAATTAATAATGGATTTTAATAAAATAAAAATGATTAATTGGAATGCAAATGGTATTTTTCAGTTAAATGAATTCAAACATTTTCTCAATAGTCATAAAATTGACATTGCATGCATTTTTGAAACCCACTTCATCCTTGCTACAAACTTTCACATTTTCACTTCCACAATTATACAGTTTGTTGTGAAGATAATCTGCGCTATATCCTGATGGAGGGGTTGCAATAATTATTGAGAAAAATATTCAACACATGCAAACATATGTACACCCGTGGAAACATAAAATTTCGGGTCGGAAATGCCTCGGCCGGGGGCTTGATGGCCATGGACATCCCTCACTGTCGATAGCGACATCTAACGGTGGGTTTGAAAACTACGTTCTCTCGACCGAACTATGAAGATGAAATTCATTTGATTGGGGCGTAGGAAATATTTTAACGTCCATTGAGAGCTAAAAAGTAGCACAGAAGTAAAAGACTTCCGTGATTTCTGCCCATGAAACTAAATTGATATTAATTTTTGTATACGTAATGTTGCATTTAAGTTGCGTTAATTTAAAATGTGTTGTTATAAGAAAGGTAATCGAGGAGCGAAAGTACAGCTCAGTGGCAAAAATGTTGTTCCCAAACTGGAAAAGTGGGTTCGATTCCGAGTCTAGGTAAATAATTTTATCATATTGCCACAAGATCTTCTAAATTAAAATATTCTACGTTTGTCTTGTCAATGTTATGCATAAAGCAGCCAACATTTGCATTCGCGAACAAGGCGAATTTTTGAATTCTGAAGAAATGACGTATTTCACGATTACGTAATATCGATTTAATAAAACGATTTCTATAACAAAATTAATGTAAAATACGTCTGCTTCTAGTATTGTTATACGACCATGACTTTCTGCTGGCTAAAATTTTATAGTTCAGGAGAGTTGAATAGATTCGTCTTATTTGTTGAGAGACATTATCGATCTTCTCTCATTTTATGCAACAGGATTTCAACAGTCCTTGGTAGGTTCGGCTCCTGGGCAGAATGAGATAAGAATGCAACGTTGCCACAAAGAAAAATCAATATTTTCACTCACAGGTAAGCAAACGAAACTTTATTCTCATTATTATTCAACTATTCTATTTTTCTATTCTATTCAATTTTTCGACTGGTCCATCATGCCATAAGAGAGCCAGTTATCGCATTAGTGGGAGAGAGGACACCTATTTGTCTCGGAGATGTTTTTTAATTTCCTTTTTAATAACGCGTAAAAATTTATTTATGCAAAGGAGAGAGAACTACAATAGTCATAAAATTAATTTGACAAGAAAAAAAATAATATAATAATAATATAAAATATATAATATATAATAATATATTAATATAATAATAAATATAAAATTAATTTGACAAGAAATCACGGATGAGCAATGCGTCTTTCACCGGATTCGATTATGCTGCCTAAGGTTCCGGAAGAAAGCTTTCTATCATTGAGCCAAACGAATAGTGTTGTTTTACAATTGATCGGATTAAGTATTGTGCCAAAGTTTGGTCATTGTTTGAAAATGTTCCAAGATATATAGAAATTTACAAATAACGTTCATATGTGGCATGCATTTTGCTACACAGAATTTAAGGGAGGAATTTAGAGGTTTATTTTAGTTCAACATTTTGAGTATATTGTTCACACAAACAACGATTGAGTGATGGGTGACATGTAATCTTGAAAATTAATTCATATTCGAGCTGCTAGAATTCTTCCTCGCTAAGTGATCCCCTTCTCAAGGTATCTTCTCCTATGTTGTCTTCCCGTTGCTGGTGCACATTCGTGTGAAAGTAAATTTAATAGCGCAAAATATGAAAGTTTTTCTGGCGATTTACCTATGCATCGCGCAGGCGGACGGTTTTTATATTGCATTCTCAACACTTTTCCCTGCACAATCTTTCGACTGTATTTAGGCAGTGAGAGGCCAGATATTTCTTAGGGACATTTTTACTCATCATTAAAGAGAAAATTTTCATGCACAAAAACTCGATACATACCATTAATAAAAATATGCATTTATGATCTAAAAATTCTGAAATATGCAATTTAATATCCAATTCAAATTAACAATATTTCATTTCCTCTATAAAACTTTCTTGATAAAAATCAGAAGAGGCATGTTTGAAACGAAAAGATATACAATTTTTGTGCAAACATAATATAATTTGGCATTCTTCGCGAGCAAAATAATTGAAGTAAATAGTAGTTAAACTTAGTGAAATATAATATATGTCTTGTTATATTTCTTCTGACTGGTTTACAAAATAAGTTATCAAGAAATATCCTAAATGTGCACAAGTATTTTATCATCCTTATAAAAAACTCGAACTGTGACGTCTTTCGAATCAACGAACCCTCACGAATAAATAGATTCTATGAAAAGAAACATTTTATAGACAAGTCTCTATTTTAACAAAATATGCAAACTATGCGCCTCTAATTACAGGAGAATGCACCAACAGGAAAAATCGGTAAAGTATGCACTAACATATTAATCTACATAGTATCTTATTCTAATCAAATGACAAGAAATTTCACATAGCTATGCACTGAAGCACGGACAAAATTATGCAAATCATATAAATTCGCTCCCTGCTCATCATGTAGTGCTCCCAAGGGTTCTTCAAATTTCGTGTGTGGAGTGATTTCGTTGACGTGTGAACGACATGCAGGAGGCGTCTTAACACTTCCCCGCGCCGTAGAACGGAAATACAATATTATTTAAGAATATTAAAGAACAAATAATAATTCTTCCTAAATAATAATTTTCCTTCCTTCGTCCTAAATAATAATTTTCTTTGAAAAAGTAGGAGTCATTTTAAAAAAATGCCGTTTGAGCGCTACTGTCAATTCGAAATTTGAAGCTCTTTTTCAGAAAAAATTTTAGTTTTCGAAAATCTCCATTGAAAGTAATTTGAAGCACATTGACTCACGAATAGAACAGTGTTTACAAATAACAGTGAATGTGCGTATTAACGGTGTGAGAGACAAACATGATTCAAATGTAGTTTATACCGTTCACACGAAAGCTAACATGTTAGGTAAATATCTGCAAAACTGATTTACTCCAAACCCAAATACAAATATTTCCTTTAGTAATTACATTACAAGAAACTTTCTGTTACCAGACTATAATGTTTCAGATAAAATAAAATGTATATCCTCATCCGAAACTTCTAAAATTTTTCAGCAATAAAAAGCCCGAAAATCGGCAGGTCACGACCATATTAACAACAAATCTCTTAAGGAATTACTCAAAAGAATAAGAGCCATATTAACCGCCTTATTTGATTCTTGTCTCAGAATGGGTTACTTTCCAAAAAATTGGAAATTTTCAATAATTTTACCCTTTTGTAAACTAGGAAAAAAATCTCGACTTCCTACAAGCTACAGATCGATCAGTCTCCTCCCCTCAATCGCAAAGGTATTTGAAAAATTAATTCACAACAGAATATCTTCATATCTAACAAAAATTAGCGCTATACTGGACTTTCGGTTCTGATTCAGATCATAACATAGCACCACCCACCAGCTGCTGCGATTAACTGAATATATTCGTATAGCATACTCTTTCCATAGGAAGAAACACACAATTGCAGTTTTCCTAAACACTGAGAAAGCTTTTGATGAAATCTGGCATGAAGGCCTTTGTACAAACTGCACTAACTAGGAACTCCCAAGTATCTGTTCCGTCTAATTAGAAGTTTTCTAAGAAATAGGCATTTAGAAACTGCTCTTTCCGCTGATGACACAGCAAATTTTACTTCTCATTCAGACATTAACTGCGCCTTCAACATCATATAGATCGACCTAAATAATTTCACCAAATGGGCCTAAAACTGGAAAATACAGATATACGCATCTAAAACCCTAGCCACAATTTTCACTCTCCGCAAACTTCTGTAACAAATACACCAGCTAAATACTTAGGAGTACTACTTGACACCAAACTAAACTAGAAACAACATATCCAATCTATAAGAGAGAAAGTTTATGCATTTGTATATTTTGTAATATACTGTATTTTACTTTCCCGTATACTATACGTATGTACGTAGGATGCGGATACGTATAGCATATTACGTATAGTATTGGAAAAGTTATGCTGAGCGAAAAAACGGCGGATTTTCGGAAGAAAAACTCTTTATTACAGGGCCCTGCTAACGAAAAAGTGGGTAACTTAGTTGCTAAATTAAGAAAAAAAATCTCTTAACACATGGTGCAGCCACAATGCCTATTTTGTGGGTCCTTGATACCGACAAACCAATTGAAAGCAAAACGTCTGTCCGTCCGTCCGTCCGTCCGTCCGTCCATCTATCCGTCCGTCTGTCCGTCTGTCAGTGAACAACGCTAGCGACTAAACCGTTCAGCCAATTTTCTCCAAAATTGATACTCCTCGATCGATCTAAATGATCTGGCGGCCCTTTGAATTTGAAACCGATATTTTACTTTTCGAGGGTACTTTATATGAAGCCCCTGGGACATTTTCAAAATTTTCAAAAAAATGGCTCCACATATTTTGATTAAATTTTGGTGTTGAATAGTAAGAAGGACGTTTAAAAGAATGGCATAGGTCTCATGTCGGTTGGAAACTGTGAATTTTCGAAAATCGCAAAAGTTTGAAGTTTTGTTGGCGTCGTCCTCCAACTGCAAAATTGCAGATAGAGATTTTTCCTCCAAATAAAATGTCTTCCCCCAAGTGAGTTGTTTCATTATGGTCAAGTACTTTTTTTTTAAATTTCAGTAGTGTAATAGTTTACAAGATTGCAACTCCCAAATACCCCCAATTGCAGTAAGAAGCTTACAATGGGACTGGCTAGGGTGTGCGCAAAGACGAAAAGTGTCAAGAAGCAGCGTTGCAGTAAACAGTTGAAACGAGCTGCATTTTATTAGTAATTAATCTTGTGGTTTCGAAATACTAACGGGGGACGATATAGTGAGTTAGAACCCAAAAGCACCCATAATTTGAAACATTTTAGTGTAGGTTTCACGTGAATCCGATCACGGAAACCCAAGTTATCAATAAATAAAGAATTGTGGTTTTGACAGACGAGAATGCGAGAAAAAACATGGAGCGCTATTACGTTATGCCACATCGAAAATGTTAAAAATGCAATTATTAAAGAATTGCGTGAATAAATGATGATGGGACTAAGGCAAATAAATTACTTTATAATTGTAGAAATTAATGGGAATGGTAGCGTGAGTGAACTATTTGTTTAAAAGGAAGCGTTCCAGGATTAATTGGGAATTAGGGGAATGAAAGAACAATTTCATGAATTATTTTTTTTTGGCAATAGAGTTTAGATAATGGCCAGAATGTAATTAAAACATATGGAAAAATTGTTATGAAGAAATCGACGGTCATTTGCTTTTTGTAAAAGGGATATAGCGGCCAGACAACAATGGAAAAGGATGAGGGTTTGTTTTGGTGTTGTGGTGAAGAGGGGTCAAGCAAGTGAGGCGATGTTACGCAGTGCAGAAGATTTCGGTGAATACTTAATAATTTTCGGGTTTTGATATAATGAATTAATTAGGAAAGTGAGTTTTATTACGGATAAAAGGAGATAGAAAACTTTGGTAAGAGTGCGCGATAGTTGCGCGAGTTTTAAACGAACGGTAATTTCATCGTGCTGACTGAAGAATTTATAGTAGTATGAATTATTTTGCCATGTTAAACTTATGATTTGCGAAGACGAAAAAAAATATAGTTTATCGCGGCAAGAAAGTAATTGCACGCGTATAAGATAAAAATAGTTAGTAACGTGAAGGTTGTTAATAATTTCGTATTTAAACATTAATGTGCAAGAATATGCATAATTCATTTTTCATAACGGACACGCGCGAAGATGCATGCCAGAATTAGTTTGTTAAGACACACAGTGCGTGATGTAAATAATTAGAAAATTTTAAGTAAGGGATAAGCGCAGTGTAAGAAGAAGATGGCGGGTGCTGCAACGAAGATGCCTGAAACACGATGCGAGTGGTAATCGTCGTGTAGTGACGTGGTAGGTTGAAGCCCTGCCAACGGAAGTGTTATGTATTTGAAGTGTTTATGTGTGTGTTATGAGTTATAATAAACGCAAAGAAGCCCTGGTTGCCTCCTTTGGAAAATAATATCACTGTGTTTTGGGATTGTTGCCATATGATTGGGTAATTTCCGGGCAAAGGGCATCCAAGAAAGGTTTACGTTTACATCCGTCTTCGTATGAAGGGAATCGCCGAACCACACTCTTAAATAAATTTAATGTGTTCGGGTTACGCGATACGGTACGGGGAAGTTGTATTATTAGTATTCTGGTGAAGAATAATAGAGATTATGATAGATTTTGACGAGTCAAAAGCAGTAGTGCATAACGAAGGGTGACAGTTGTTGCTATTATTATTAGAGAGTAGGACAACCACCGCCCCCGTACGTATATACGAGAGGTAAATAGAGCAGGACCCACCGCAGTAGTGTTTGCACAATATTGCGTGCAATATGTGCAATTTTAAAAAATTACAAAAACAAGGTTTTCTCAAAAACGGCTCAAACTTTTTTTAACTTTTGGTAGGGATAGTACTAAATGTACTCTATGAGATGACATAAACGCCATATTGCTCTATTTTTTCTTCAAAAATTGCAAAAATGTAATTTTCTTGACTTGCATCTCACGTCGTTAATATTTACATTAGCGTTGATTTGTTGGCATTATTATAATAATAAGTAGATGAGCGTTAAATAATGCCAAGTAAAGTTTCTCGAGAACTCTACGATTTTCTGTGAAAAGTAGCTCAAAATTCCACATTTTCAGAAACGCTCAAACGCCATTTTCTAATAAATAGTTCCAATTTTTTCTTCAAACTTTTGAAGCGGATAGAGCTAATTGCACTCTTTAATATGACGTAAAGTTCATCTGAGGATATTTTTTGTTTTTTTCACAAATTACACAAATGTATTTTCTTTAAATGTTTCTCACACCTTTAATATGCACATTACCAGCAATTTGTAAACATTATTATATTTACGAATGTAAGTGCTTCAAATGACTTCAAATGAAGTTTCTTGAAAATTCAAAAATTTTCTGAGAAAAAGAGCTTCAAATTTCGCATTTTTAGTAGCGCTTAAACGCCATTTTCTTAAAAACGGCTAAAAGTTTTAAAAGATAATCGCCCTTTATGATTAGATTCTTGGGTTTTGTAATATTCTAAAATTCATATTTCCGTTCCACCATTAGGAAACCGAAAAAGTAGGAAAATGTCAGAAAAATGTACTTTGGGCGGCGATAGATGGCAGCTGGTTTTCTCAATATTTATCAAAACTACAGCTTCAAATAAGGTCATGCTTAATTTGTTGAAAATACCAGTAGTTTTTCTATAATTTCCTGACAAAACTTCCTGATAACCCGCTGCAAATTTACTGCGCTTTAGACAGCCGGATGCGTCGTAAATAAGAATTTGCAATTTTGTATATTACTTTTTTGTTCGTTTTTACATTCGACCTTCTGTTATACATTTACACAATATTTAAAGAATTAATTTATTTTCAAATATTGGAAATAAAAATTGCTAGCTCTTTAAAGGAGTATCGACAATGCAGGAACGCAACAATTGAATTCCGTTACGTTGTCGCGAATTTCTGTGAATTATGTGTCATTGCTGTGCCTTTATAGATGTGTATGGTATCAGACTTCTTTTTCCAATACAAGTTTACAAAACGTTTGTATTATGTTTTTATGCAGTTGTGGAATTCACATAGTTTTGACAACACTGCGATGGAAATGGTGAGTTGTTCGCACTGTGTAAGATATGTAGGTGTGTTCACTCCCAGTCTAAGACTGAAGCTCATGTGGGGCTAGTTCTCACAGTTCTCGCATATAAGTGCTGCGATCTTTGGGTCTCATTTGGGCAAGGTCGTGATTGGTCCTGTAATGTGTAACAGCCAGAGTTTCAGATGTCGTCTCCAGATGTATATCTTACACCGCGACCCACACCGATCGTGCCGGACAAGCGAGAAACTAGCCCCAAACTGGAGTCAGAAAATTTGTCTCAAAGGCGGCTAGTTAACACACCTATATATCTTACACCGTGGTTGATCGCTTCTTGGTTGAATTGGACGTTTTCAAATAAAAGCTAAGATGTTAGTAGGGCAGAAAGTGCAATATTTCTATTCTACATAGCTGCTATCAATAATACGGGAAAGTATGGGCTGTTGTAGCACCACTAGTTTGTATTTGTGGTCGCCAATGACCTAGCTGTTTCTATGACGACCTTAAATATTTTTAAAAAAGTTTATGCAAAAATATCTAAATTATATCCAATAATAATTACAAAATCTACAGTTAGTACTGACTGCGGCTTCATCTATAAAAAAGTAATAAGACGAACCCTCACATAGGCCTGCCCGATCTGGAACAATGCCGCACGAATCAACCTAAACAAAGTAGAAGTAATACAAAATAAATTTCTGAGAAAAGCCATTAAAGCCCCTTGGTTCGTAAGCAAAATGTAAATCCGAAACGAATTAAATATATCATTCATTAACGACTTTATAAATTTTTATCATCCCTCCCCCAATCGCGCAATACAACAATATTCCAACTTGATAAAACGTATAGTTCACCTAACAGAATAAGGTCGCGATTCCCTAAAGACTCCCTTCGACCACCTTAAATCATTTACTCATCTTCCCCTGAGCTTCTTTCTTAAAATCCCATCCACTAACACCACCCTTTAAAAACTATCACAAATAACTCCAAAAACTGACCTCTGCAGCTTCTATTCTCTTGCTAACAAAATTAATTATCAGACCCCGTAGAAATGCGGTAACGCATGCCGATGTCCATCCCTAAAAGTTATTGTGTAAAATGTATGTATTATGAACACCCTGAAAGGCAGAAATGCCAAGCAAGCAGAAATATTATTTTAATCTATTATCTGGAAACGATGTTTAATATGAAGTTCCTTAAAATGATATTTATGTTTTAGCACTGAGGATTTTAGAAACTGTAAAGTTACAAATGAGAACACTGACATTATAATGGAACTCACATTCTCACTTGAATGTACATAAACACATCAATGATGGCACAAAAATTTTCACTTTCCCTAAAAAGAAAATTCATTTCCACATGCAAAAACTAGTGGTGCTAGAGAATGTCACAGACTTTCCCGTATTAGTTTTCTATTTCTTTTAGCCTCGGTTAGCTATTCGGAATCGCCTCCCAAAGTACATTTTTTGACATTTTATTAATTTTTCGCTTTCCTAATAGTAGAACGGAAATATTATGTTAAGAATATGAAAGAAAAATAAAATCTCGTCCTAAATGGTAATTTTCTTTGAAAAATTTGGAGTCGTCTTTAAGAAAATTGTTTTAAGCGCTACTGTAAATGCAAAACTTAAAGCTGTTTTACAGAAAACTTTGAATTTTCGAAAAACATCATTACAAGTCATTTGAACTACATTAATTCACAAATACAATAGTGTTTACAAATTGCTGGAAATGTGCATATTAACGGTGTGACAAATCTTCCAAAAAATTGACATTTGTGTAATTTTTGAAAAAAAACGAAAAAATACACCAAGATCAACTTTACGTCATATTAAACATTGCAATAAGCACTATCCGTTCGAAAAATTTGAAAGAAAAAGTTTGGAGCCATTTATGAGAAACTGGCGTTTGAGCGTTTCTGAAAATGCGGAATTTTGAGCTAGTTTTCACAGAAAACGGTTGAGTTTTCGAGAAACTTTATTTGACATTATTTAAAGCACATGTGCTTATAAATATAATAATGTGAACAAATCGCCGCGAATGTAAATATTAACGACGTGAATGAGAAGTCAAAAATTAAATTCTTCTAATTTTTGAGAAAACCAAAAGTATAGAGCAAAATGATCTTTCTCCCATCTCATAGAGTACATTAAGCACTATCCTTATCAAAAGTTTATAGTAAAATTTGGAGCCTTTTTCAGAAAATCTTGTTTATGTAATTTTGCAATATTGCGCGAAAATCATTAAAATTTTGAAAAAAATGTACATGCACCTTAAATATACATGCACCAACACATGCACCTTAATAAAAGAATTCACTATGGGGAACAAATTTTATTTGAAGAAAAAGTTTCTATCTTCAATATTATAGTTGTAAGAAGAGGCTGAAAGAAATTCAAACTTTTGCAATTATCCAAAATTCAGAGTTAACCGTGAACGGTGGACCCATGTCCCCTTAGAAGTGTATTTTACTCCATTATTACAAGAAATTTGTGGAAAATATTTTGAGCCGTTTTTGAGAAAATTTTGAAGATGACCGGGAGCATGTAAAGGACCCCCAAATTTTGAAGAATCTTTTCCAAAATCACAAATAATTTAGCCATTAGTAGTGTTCACAGACGGACAGACAGACAGACGGACGTTTTGCTTTCAATTGGTTTTTCGGTATCAAGGACCCACAAACCAGGGATTCTGGCTACACTACGTGTTAGGGGATTTTGTTTCTTAGCAACTGGAATTATCCTTTTTTTTTGTTATCGAAGCTCGGCAATGATTTTTCTGTCGAAAATTCGCCATTTTTTCGCGCAATATTACATAACTTTCCTTATACTACGCATATTACTCCGTATATACGTATGTATACGGGGAAATAATAAAGTAACTGTACAGTCTCATCCTAAAGTACTACATTACATTTTTTAAAATTAATCTAGCATGATTCAAAAGTATTTTACGTGTCTACTTGGATCCGAATTGATAATTACACTAGAGAAAAACGATTTTTACCTCTAGGAAGGTACAGTGCGCAACGTAATTCTATACGTAGATTACGAAAATCACAATAAAAAATATCACGTCACAGTTTTTAAATATACCGTATCTTTATATTGTATCATACCGTATTATACTAGTCATGCAAATGCTTTTAAATTGCACCTGTAAGATATGTAGAATCAATACGCATAAAATCTATTTAAAAATAAAATATTTGTTCAGTTCATCGATGACATTTCATGAGATATCAACAAAATTTGGTTTTCGTTTTTTTTTTTTTTTGATTTGTTTACCTACTGTATTCGAAGATTCCAGTCTTTATTCCCGGGTCTGGTAGTCGCGCTCAATTACGAGGACGTCTTAGTGGAGTTTTGAAAACAAGTCATGTGCACCATCATATTTCCTACTGCGCATCAGTCACCGAAAGGAATTATTTTATCCCCTTAATATACAAATAAAATAGAATTATTTTATCCCCTTAATATACAAATAAAATAATACATTAAAGTTCTGTTTTTTATAAAGTGAAATTCGCCACATGATATATAGAGTTGAATCCGTTCGATAAAGCCAATCGTCATTTCACGTCGAAAGTGTGCGAATCAACGTAACTTCTGTTACGTTTTTTAGAAGATATACACCCAAACTTCAAAGGAAAATATATATGAAATTATAAAACTTGCGTATTCTTTATTACTTTGGCTGACGTGTTTGTGATCACTTCAAACCATGGACAGCTCTCTTGTGTTGTGTCACCTAAACCAACCAAAACTATCGATTGGAGCCAACAAGGTCCGATGTTCCCTACTCATCCAGTCAGTGGTCGGTTCTACACTTATCTACTTTTGGTCAGCGTCATTGTAGATGGAGTCAAAAATCCGTGCCCGTCTGGACTAAAAAACTAAACCTCCCTGATTAGGAAGTTTCAGTTGCGGGCTCACATTAGGCGAAAGGTTCATATGCATGGATATTTTTATCTTAACACTTTCATGGTCAAAAACCTAGAATTATCAGTTTTGAATATTTGGTTCCGGTGTGAAAACACATCGTAGATCCTCTTGCCCAAAAACGCTCCTTGACGGTGACGTGCGAAGCAGCAGGCGGGTCGGCGGCGGAGGCGGGGGCGGAGGCGGAAGCGTCCTTGAAAGGTGCGAGGGCCTCATGACGGCACAGGCGATGGACAGCACGGAGCGAAGGATGTGACGCCAATTCGCAGCCGGAGTGCCCCGGAGCCTTAAGAAGCTGACTGCGTCCGGTGGCCGGCGTCACCGCCAGCGACTCCGGGCGCAGGGGGAGACGGAATTGACAGACCCCGCCATCCAACACTCTTCGAAATACGTCACCTCATCTTCGATCGAACAATGAAATTTGAGAGCCGTATCATTGCTTTGATATAAATATTTGAGTACGTCAAAACACGATACAGTATTTTACGATAGAAATGATGGTGTATTGTAATTTAACGGGAAATACATAACCATTCCACAATACATACATTCAATATCTAAGGGGAGTTCGCATTGTTCACTTCAACGCTGTCGAGTCGTCAACCATTCGGGTGCGGTCTCTCCGCGTTTCAAGAGCGGATCCAGCCGATCATTTTTTTGGGCGGAGGCATTGTAGATTTTTGTTAAGTAATAAACATATTTATTATATTATATAGTGTTTATGTATTGTAGATGTAATACGATACAATATTATTATTTAAACAATAATTCGAACATAAACATTTAAATCAATTTTGCCACATAAATGACGTAACATGCGAAAACTCTAGGCCTTTTGGGGTAGAGCATCGCCCCCATGGCCCCTCCCTGAATCCACCAGTTCCTCTGACTAGTCAGCACTGTCAGTTCCAATGGCAAAGAGCTGGTTTTCTTTGTTGCTACCGTCTGAGGTAGCTATTTCTATTGCAGTGGCTCTGACCAGGAAGTCCTCGGATTCCAGTCGTTCTCGACCCTACCTACATAACTCAGTGGCCTCATTCTACCGGCCGGCTGCTCTGATGGGTAGTTTTTACATTTCTAGAGGTGAATCTAGTGGTTCAAAGTTCGATTTTTTTCTGCGCCTTTCTACAACTTCAATATTGAAGATAAAGATTTTTCTTGAATAAAGTCTGTTCTTAAAGTTGTAATAAGGTCCTCCCATGTACAAATTTTCGAAAATATAATTAGTTTTCGCGTAATTTTGCGTGAAATATAAGTAAATCTTAATTTTTTAAATAAAGGATTTTTCAAAAACAGCTCCAAATTTTTCTTTAAATTTTCTCTTCGTATGTATCAAAGGATGGTAAAAAAAGTTAGTTAATGCCTTATTTTTTACAAGGCGAGACTCGGGCCATCAGGCCCGCTCTTCCGTCTGACCACGCAAATTTCACTACGCACCTTTCATCACCTAGCGGAGAAAGAAGGTTTTATCTCGGGCGACGAAACAGGCGATTTGAGTTTAGCTCAGAGGCTTCATTTAGGGTTGAGGATCTTTACATGCAAGTAAATCTACTAACATGGGACAGCCGGCTTTACTTCCCCTCCGAAGGAAGGCGTTACGAAGGATTTTTCGCCCTTAAATTAAAAAACGAACGGCTTCGATCGGGTTTGAACCCGCAATCTTGGGTACAACACACCGATACGCTGAACGTTTTAGCATCCGAATCGCCCCGCAAAAACTAGTGTTAGTCCCAGCGAATTCTCTGTATTTTCGGAAATTGAAAAAAGTGAACATGGCAAAAGTACAATATTGAAGAGGTACATAGTGATTTTTGTCTTAAATTACTACTCGATTGCAATTTATAAAAAACATTTTCTCAGTAACTACTCGGCGCTTAAAAAATGGCGCAGGTCTCACTTTCGTTGCACTATCCGAATTTTTCGAAAATTGGAAATAATGGGAGAGGCAATTACTTGTTTAAGCGTCGGCGCAAGTGAGTAAAGCAGAACGACTGCGTGGTGTAGCTATGAAGGGCATGACGGTTTAACTCCGTGGACCCAGGTTTGAGTCTCAGCGCCGAAAAAAATAGTTGCTGGTTGGATCCTCTTTTGCAGGTTCAAGTAGTTGTATAATATTGAGGCGCCCCAAATAACGCGAGGAAGTAAGTGGTGTAGCACCACTAGTTTGTCTGGGTTCTGGATAAAATGGATTACAGGTAAACGTCATGCGACATTTCCTAGAAGGGCATAATGCTCGTAAAAAGTACCATGCCTTTCTAGGCGAAAAAATGGTTATAGGTAAACGTCATGAGACGTCTCGTAGAAGGGCATGATACTCTTTTCTAGTACTCGTGGAGAATATCAATATTCAACAATTATACTCTGAGATTTGTGTATGTAACCAAAAATTCGTCCAATGCATTTAAATAGTCAACGGGAAAAAGTACGGGCATGTTTGTTATATTTTAAAAGAATGAATCGTAGTCAAAATATTGAAATATGAGACGAAAGTTACCGTACATAACAACCAGAAACAAAATTGTCTATTGCTAAAGATTTTTTGCAACGTTTGCGGAGTGGAGATGTTTTCCGTGGAGCGCGGCCGGGAGACATATTATCCTCCAATGATCCGCCGAAATGTTCTCCCAATTTCGAATACCAGGCCGATTTTGGCTACTACATCGTTGACGTTCGAAAAACTGAATTGACCATTTCAAGAAATCCTTGACCAGGTGCTGTTTAAAGTATAATTTGCAGAAACTGTATTCAACTTTCTCTTGGGCCTATTCCCCATGAGATGACAAGAATCAAAGAGAAAGAATCCGTCGAAGACGGGAACGGATGTCCTGGAGAAATCGGCCTTGCGCGTGCTCCGAGATGGGACCGGGGACCGCGCGCCCTGCCGCCAGGCCCTGCCGCCAGGCCCTGCTCCCAGTGTTCCCAGAGGTCCTTCGCAGCCAGCGCCGCCGCGCGCCATTCCAATTGGCACCACGCAACGGTCTTATGGACGGGGACGTCTTGTCCGGATCTTAAATTTCAAGCACACGAAGGGTCAACAGCTTTATATTAAATCTATTCCATCTTATTTATTTAGTTTATAGATTTTATTGCATGTGTTGCGGGATGTTCTTTCAACAAAAAGTGTTAGATAAATTGGCATTTCCAATCTTAGCCAAGCAATTTATTCATGGAATAATGACCTCTAGGAAATAATTAAATTTGTGACTAAATCAATGTAAATAAATGTATAAATGATGGTCCCTATTTGAGAAGCGCGCAGTGGAAGTTCTTGCGGCCAGCGGGCGATTTCGGGATCCGAGCGCACGCGGCGCGTCGGCGCCTCCACGCCGTCCCCTCATCCCACCGCCACTCGAAATGCTCTCCATCCACGTCCACGAGCTCTTGGCTCCGACAAAACAAGTTCACTTCATTTATTGAAGTATTTTTGTCCAATTTATGGAAAGAAATTTCAATATTCCTGAAGATCCGTTATTATGAGTGCATTGTGCATTCTTTGTGTTTACAATCCCTCAAAAAACAACAAAACATTGAAGACATCGCGAAATCTTGCCGGCCAGAATCGACGAATAATTACTGTATCAAGTTTTTTTTAGCTTTATAAATTTGACAAAACGATCTCATTATTTCAAAGTGAATCAGTAGTAGCTGGAAATTCTATTTCCTACTCACCTAGCGTGGTACGCTAGTAGTGATAAAACAGCTCGTACTTTCGTTGATATATCTAACCTTAATACTCTACTGGTCTCTCCCATTATTTGCAATAAACAATTTTCGAAAGTTAAGGCAGTTTAGCGAAAATGCGACCTGCGCCATTTTTGATGCCTCTGTGTCCCTAAAAAAATTAAAGAAAATATTTGCAGCGGTTTCTGAGAAAATTATTTTAGAAAATATTGAAAATATTTTTTATATAAATTGTATTAACTTCAAGCAGAAATTACAAGAAAACGATTTGTTTGTTTTTAAAAAATAGTATATAACCGTTTTTTAAATCTAATTTTTAAGAACATTTTGTCTGAGGCAAAAATCTTTAGGTTTTGGAGGTAGCGCTGACCTCAGGAAGACACACAGAGGACGTAATATACTATACATAGAAACGATATTTATACAATTTTTCGTTACCAGAGCCCGGCAATAAGACTTTTTCTATCGAAAATTCGTCGTTGTCGTGCGCAACGATTACAATACTTTTTCTTTTGTGAAGTAAAGGTGAAAAAGGAAAATGAGTTACAGACCCTTCTTCCGGAGAAACCGTCATAATCATTATCTAAATGATCCAAATTAAAAAGTATTATTCAGTTTTAGTTGCTTTTTTATTAACAATTGCTTACATAACATAACGTGATTTGTGAACTTTATTTCGCGTTACAGTACTATTGAGCTGCGTTACAGTACTATTGCTCGACTTTCGTGTCTTTCTGTCCACACCTCTAAAAGGTGCTCTCTTCAATGAAGAATAACATATTTCACAACCTACTCACCGACTGATCTACGTTTTTTTGTTTTTTGAGCTCAGTGGGTAATATAGATATTCAAAGAAACATTCTCTACTTCCTCCCGGCAGTAAATCGATTTCACGTAGGCACGACAGCAAAAATCTATAGCTAATTTGTTATTAGCAAATAGTTTTTAGAACATGGGGCGAATATTTTCTTTTAATTTCTCACCAAATACGACCGTTATTATCGGTATTCATAACTTGTATTCAATTTATTAGGTATATTAGTTTGGGTTGCAATGCCTTAACTCAAGAAACGTGCATCGGATTCCACTTCTTCCGGTAGAACTACGTTCAACAGTTTTAAACAGGTTTTTTTGATGATAAATAAATAAATCAATCTAGCGGTCTGGGTGCTATATAATGTATATTTAATAAAAGTAGTGAAGCAGTTACTTAAGCTCTTTAACATGGTTCTCAGAACTGGAAATGTTCCATCAAGCTGGTGTGAGTCGGAAATTATTTTGATCCACAAGAAGGGAAACGAATTGCGTATTGTTCTATACGTTGCAGGTATCTGATGTCCAAGGTACACTAATCAACTGGATAAGATACAAGGAACTTCTACAAACGTCTTTTGGGACTATCGAGAAGAACTCCTGGGTGCATGATTATGAAGGAAACTGGCTCAACTAAGATAGAATCAGAAGTAACTAAAAGATCATTGACTAACATGACAAAATTGCTATCTATGGAGCCTTGACGATACCCGCGTATAATGTTCAATAAACTTTTAGAATCAAGAATTGCATATCCAAATTCTACTAAATACAACTGGGAACTTGTGAACAACTTGTCAACAGATTGATGAATTATTTGAGCTTTCATAACTTAATTACGCAGCAACAAAATCCGAATGTAATCAGAAATTGTATTCCATCGATTGTTGCAACAATTGCAGGTAAAATCTTTATGAACGATGCGCGTAGAATCATGAATTCGTCATACAGTACAATATATCGAGAAATTAGGGATTTCCAATCTACAGAAACGGAGAAATACCTGATTTTGGCTCTTCCCACTTCCTTTTCTAGAGTAGTCGCTCAAATCAGGATGTCCAGTGGCAAAGAAATCAGCATCAATAGTAGAAATATGTGACACAAAATACACTCAGATTTAATCTGCTCACTATGTAATATGAATACTGATGAAAATCTGAAACATGTGTTATGTGGGTGCCCAATATACGGGTATAAAGGGCTTATAGGACCATACCAAAATGACGGACGACCTTTTCCAAATTGTCTCATTAAACTAAACTCTGAAATATTTAAAACTCTGTACAATGTTATTTCATCAATTCTGAAATTACTAGCATTTATTATCAATTAATAAATCAAGCTCAATTCAACAGGTTGTCTCACTTGATACAGGTTGTTCTGCATATATTTGTATAATTTGTTGTCTTAATTCGTTTGTATCTTATGTTATTGTATTATTTTGTTATTGTGTTACTATATTATATACATTTGTTGTGTTATTTTTCTTGTATATTGTACTAACTACCTTGTGCTTTTAGAAGTTATTTGTAATGAAATTGTTCATGATAGAGCTGTGAATATATACGGCAATTTGTAATAGGTTAACCCCGTAAACAAATTACTAATAACATTTAATCGAATTGAATAAATGGAGTGTTATTTACAACGGATTCAACACACGTCAAAAACAAAAGACCCATTTATTTCATACAATATTTATTGGTTGCTTCGAATTAGTCTACTACCCTAACGAACGATAATATAAATAGTGAAGCTTCAGAATGGCACACACTTTCTCGTAATAGTTTTTTAATTTCTTTGGCCTGGTGTAGCCCGTCTTCTTGCCAGCTGCCATCTATCCCCACCCATAGTGCATTTAAAAAATTTTCTCAATTTGTCGATTCCTAATGGTAGAACAGAAATATTACTGGTAAGAATATTATAGAAGAATAAAATTTCGTCCTATTTGGACATTTTTGTTGAAAAATTAGGAGCCGTTTAAAAAAATGTCGTTTAAAGCATTACTGTAAATGCGAAATTTGAAGCTCTTTTTTACACATTTTTTAGTTTTCAAAATCTATATTGGAAATCATTTGTAGCACATGTACTCACAAATGCAACAATGCATACAAATTGCCGGTAATGTTAATACGCGAGAAAAATTTTAAAAATATACATTTGTAAATGTTTTGAAGAAACAAAAGAATAGAAGAAAATGGCGTTTATAACATCTGTTACAATACATTATCACCACCAAAGTTTAAAGAAAAAATTGGAGACATTTTTGATAAATTCTTGCTTTGGATTTTTTTATATATTGCACATATTTCACTAAATATTGCGCGAAAACTACTAAAATTTTCATAACAATGTACCTCACCTTAACGAAAGGACGAATTATGCAGAAGAAATATCACTTAAAGGAAAAATTTTAATTTTAATTTTGTAGTTGTAGGGAAATGCCGAGAAAAATTAAAACTTTTTGCAATTTTCGAAAACAAAGTTACCAAAGTTTTAGAGTTGACAGAGAAAAAACGGACCTATGCCATCTTTATAAGTGTATTATACTATATAGTTTAGAAAAAATAAAAGATTTGAAGCCATTTTTGAGAAACTTTTGAAAATGTTCCAGGGGATTTCTCTTCGGACCTGACGGGGCGGACAGATGGACGGACAGACCTATAAAAAAAACGAAGTTTTTTGGTATTTGATATCGCAAATTTAGAAATAATGAGAGGAAGTGTGTGCTCTTGTAGCACCACTAAATAATAAATATTTCTCTACTGCTATGCAAGTAATTCTTACTGTTTTATAGGTTTCATAAAACTACTGAAGCAAGCATGTTCAAACTAGTGTGCAGTGCCTCTCACCGGGTGGTCCTAAGCTCGACTCCCGACGGACGCGCCGTGGCAAGATTTTCGACACTAGCTACATAGCTGGGTCGAATTCAGCCGCTATCTAGAGGAGAATTCTAGCGACCGCTGCTCTGATCGGTAGTATTCCGTGGTTTCTCTGATCAATATCAGGCGAATGCTGGAGCAGTACCCAATAAACGGGCCACGGACCGCGCGCGATCTTTCCTTCCTCTTCCTTATCCTATCCTCACCCCTTACACACACACACTTACACTAACATGCACTACACTACCACACATGCCGGAAGACCGATCGGGGGCTTAGAGCTTGTCCCGGCTGGGGCGGGGCCTCTCTGGTGGGAGGTACCTGGTTGTGAAATATCCCAATACTCGACGATAGGTCGGCGCCGGGTCTCGGCAACCAGCAGGGGAAGATCACCGCCACTTCCAGATGAAAAAACACACTCCACTCACCCGACTAATAATATCAGTAGTTGAAGGGCCTGGAATCACTAGCAATCAATCATGGAACATTGTTTATTTGTCAAATCTTAACATGATATTCGTAAACGACATTCTTAATATACAACTAGTGCCGCTCTATAGACGTCGTTTGCAAGCACTCACTGGTTTGATTGAAGGGTGGCACTATGAATTATAAACCTAGCACCTTAATTAACAAACCTAGCATTAAACTTTTTAGTTCTAAGCAATGCACAACGAGTCCAAAGCATGTGCAAACGATTAACTGAATACTGTGAATACTCCCACTTGAGAATTCACAACTCTTCATCAACGGATGAATATCAGTGGAATGAAAGAAAGAAAATCATGGATGACGGTTGTTTTCTTCTGCAGAGAGAAAAATTTGATCCTGCAATATTTCAAAATTATCAATTATTATTAGACACTGAACACACATTTAGAAAGTTATAACCCGACCAAGCGGAGTGTAGGACTGACGATAAGGGCAGCACAGCGCTTTGTTTTCCTTCGGAGAGAAAGAGACAGAGCTATGGTATACTCAGTGCAATTACAAATTGAAGCACATGATCTAGATGAAGGCTCCGTATAGTATATGGCACTCTTGTAATGTCATCTTATGAGATTAATGTCATCTTATGTTCAACAATGTCCGTCACTGTCCATTTCAAATCACGAGAAAAGTAACCTAAAAGTAACCACATATTCCAGTCATGCTTCACAACATATTCTAAAACATGAATAATAAAACATGAAAATATTCGATTTAATGGAAAACATCCAGGGATTTTACCTTTAACTTCCAGATTCCCATAAAATACAACGCAATATTTGTGTTTCAAATAAATGAGTGATCAAATTACGTATATTAAGTGCTTTCTGTGTGATTAACGTAATGTTTCAATAAAATTTATCTGAAGAAAAGGTAATGAGGCTGATTAATTAGTATGATGTTATGCAAAAATACTTTATTACTTTGGAACAGGAACATGATTGCACCAGACTGTACCGCCCTGGCGCTAACGCGCGAGGCAACTGTCGCCACTGTTAGTTCTCAGTTGCGGCGGTCTTTCTACAGTCCTATACTTCGCTTGGGCAGGTTATACAAAATTCTCATCACGCTCATTTCTCATAAATAATGGCTGGAGAACGACGTATATGATGATGCCACTTACGTAAACATATTGCGTACTCTCTCGGGCACAATATGTACTACGTGATCATAGGTCAGCACTTGCTGCGCCATCTCTGAGATGAGAGCTTGTAGTGAGCTGTTGATACACATACCTGCTGAATAGACACCGGAAATTTAGTAATTTATCTTGCCTAAAAAGTCATTATTTTTTACTAAAATAGTAACGAACTAGTGGTGTTACAACAGCACTTTCTTTCGCATTATTTCTAACTTTGCAAATTTCGAAAACTTAGGGAGTTCAAGGAAATTGAAATCCGTACAATTCTTTTAAGCATCTCTTCTTCTATCAGTGAAAAAAATCGAAGAAAAAAAAATTGGAGCGGTTTTTGTGAAAATATTTCTATTATAAATTCCGTTAATTTTCATCACAATTTATGCGAAAACTTCTCGTTTTTTCAAAAAAGTGTTCAGAACTTTTTATAAAGTGCTAATTTTTTAGAACAGACTGTTTAAGGCAAAAATCTCTTTCTGTATTTTGTAGATTTGAAAGTTATCTTTTTGCTATTTTCGAAAATAGTTTTCCGCCGGCAATGAGACTACCACAACTTTTTAACCATCCTTTGATACATATGACGAGAAATTTAAAGGAACAATTTTGAGCGGCTTTTGAGAAAACTATTGTTTAAAAAAATTCAAAATTATCTATTTTTCCACGCAAAAATATGCGAAAACTACTCATATTTTTGAAAAAAATTATATGACCTTATCTTCAGATAGTCTTTCAAGAACATATTTTATTGAAGAAAAAATCTCTTTATTGAATATTGTAGTTGTAGGAAGACGTAGAATAAATTTCACTTTTGCAATTTTCAAAAATCAGAGATTTCAAAGAAAATGATACCTGGAGTATTCTCTTAAACTACATTCAAATACAGATATGTGATTTTCATTTTTTAAATCTTAAAATCCTGAAAATAAAAAAATTGTGGTGCTACAACAGCACATAGATTCTCACTTTATTTCTGACTTATAATCTTTTCGAAATAGTTACACGAAAAAAGGAGACACGAGCCATTATTAAATCTCTATTGCTCTAACCCTGGAAAAAATGTAAAGAAATAATATCAATTCGATTTTGAGAAAAAATGCATTAACGTCAAGTAGATATTCGCGAAAAAAACTTTCCGTATACGTTTTTTTACTTTCCCGCCTACGTACGTGATACAAAAGAGGTGAGTCAGTGACACAAGAGAGGAGAAATCCTCAAACTATTATAAATGACGCAAGAAAGGTCTAAACAACCTTGAACTTTCCAACCAACCAACGTATATACACACTACGTAGTGCCAAACTACCACCATCTGTAAAAATTGTTTTTCATCAACAATAAACGCTACTTTCATATGGACTAATATGCGTAGTATAGGAAAAGTTATGTAATGCTGTGGAAAAAGCGATTTCGAGATTTTAAAAAATTCCTTGGGGTTCCTTGATACTGAAAAAAATGTATTGTTTCAAAACGTCCGTCCGTGAACAACACTAGCGCCTAAACAATACGTGCGATTTCTTCCAAAATGGATATTCCCCGATCTGCGTACACTCGAGGCGCTGCGATTGTGAAAAACATTCTTCAAAATTTGGGCTACTTTACATGAAGCCCCCCGAACATTTTCAAAATTTTCTCAAAAACGGCACAAATGTTTTCTTTAAACTTCTTTAAGGATAAAGTAAAATACACTTATAAAGGTGGCATAGGTCTCGTTTTCACGGTTAACTCTGAATTTTTGAAAATTTCAAAAGTTTGAATTTTTTTCGGCGTCTTCCTACAAGCACAAAATTGAAGATAAATATTCTTCTTCCAATAACTTTTTTTCTCCAAACTTAGTTCTATCATTTAGGTCATGTAAATATTTTTGAAAATTATAGTAGTTTTCGCGCAACGTTGCATGGAATATTTGCAATTTTAAAAAATTACAGAAACAAGATTTTCTCAAAAACAGTTCCACATTTTTTCTTTAAACTTTTGGTAGGGATAGTGCTAAATGTACTCCATGAAATGATATAATTGTCTTAGTTCTCTATTCTTTGTTTTTTCAAAAATTACAAAAATTAATTTTTTTATTTGTCTCTCACGTCGGTAATATTTACATTAGTGGCGATTTGTTCACATTATTATATTTATGACTACATATCCTTTAATAAATCTCAAGTAAAGTTTCTCGAGAACTCGACCGTTTTCTGTTAAAACCAGCTCAAAATTCTGCATTTCCAGAAACGCTCAAACGCCATTTTCTCAAAAATGGCTCCAAATTTTCTCTTCAAACTTTTATAACGGATAATGCAAATTGTACTCGTTAATAAGACGCAAAATTTAATTTCGATCATTTTTAAACAAACTCCTAAAGAATGGCAAAAAGCAAAAGTAATCTCACTTTATAAGAAAGGTAACCAGGAGACCCAGACAATTACAGAGGAATAAGTCTATTGGATACAAAATTCAAGATCTATGCGAAAATAATAAATGAAAGATTAAAAATAATAGCAGACCAACCTTATATCAGAAGAATAAATGGGATCTCGAAAAAGCAGATCGACTGCTGATGCCATTTCACATTAAAAAGAATAATAGAAGAAAGACGTGAACACAACTGTGAAACACACCTAACATTCGTGGATATAGTAAAAGCTTTTGATAATGTCAATAGAAGCCTTCTGTGGAACATAATATAAAGAAGGGGGTATCCAAAACACTTTATAGAGGTGACAAAATGACTATATGAAACAACGAGCATTAAGCTGGTTATAAAAGGAAAATTGACAGAAGAGATTCCCACCAACAAAGGTGTAAGACAGGGCTGTTGCATATCACCGACACTTTTTAATATATACATGGACGACATGTTTAGAACATCGAAATTGAATATAGATCGAGGGATCTATTTTAGGAAAATATTTTTTAAATTCTATTTTATATGCAGATGACAAAGTGATAATACAGAACACTGAGACAAAACAGAAATGGCAGTATATAAATTAAATCAAACTGCAATAGAATATGGTTTTAAAATATCCACAGAAAAAACTAAAACTATGGCATATAAAGGAAAAATACCCAGTGAGAACAAAGATTGTGATAGAAGGAAAGAGTATAGAACAGGTAAAATATTACAAATACGAGTATCTAGGTTGCCACATATCGTTGAAAGAGTTATAGATTTAGACAAAAGATTAAATAAATTTAGAAATACATGCGGCACGATACACAGACATCTAAAAAATAAAACAAGGATAGAAACAAGAATAAAATTCTTCAACACAGTAGCTGGGCCAGTGTTAATGTATGGAGATGAAGCAAGAGTAACATCAAAAAAGGTAACTCTAAAATCCAGGCAGCTGAAATGAAATTTTTGAGAAGCACTCTAAGTTATAATATCCTAGATAAAAATAAAAGCACGGAGATAAGAAATAAACTGGGGGTCGAATCACTGCTGGAGAAACTGGAAAGAAATCAGGACATCTTATACGAATACCCGATAGCAGACTACCAGCACTCGCAGTGGACCTACAGATGCAGAGGATGAAGAGATACATGAAGGCCCAGAAGGAAGTGAACACGGAACAGGTTCTTGAACCTAACCCTTGAAGTGCAGAAGAAGAAGAAGAAGAAGAAGAATTTAATTTGTGGTATTTTTTGTTTTTCCAAAAATTACATTAATTTTATTTTTATGGGAAGATCTCCCACGCCGTAAATATGCACATTTCCAGCAATTTGTAAACACTATTGTATTTGTAAGTTAAAGTATTTCAAATGCCTTTAAATGAAGTGTTTCTTAAAACCCAAAATTTGTCTGTGAAAAAGAGCTTCAAATTTCGCATTTTTAGTAGTCCTTAACCGCCATTTTTTAAAAACGGCGCCAATTTTTTTCAAAGAAAATTGCCATTAAGGACGAAGTTTTATTGTTCTTTAATATTCTCAAATTAATTTGAATATTTGAATGACCTTTAATTATTCTCTTTATTTTTTTAATTTCTCATCTTGTTTTGTTTGTTCGTTATGAATACCTTCATTAATGTTTTCCCTGTTTTGAATTATTTCAACTTGCAACTTTGCAACAGAATTGTTACCAAATGATTAAATAAAAGGAAATAAATGTAGTGCAATTTCTGCTCAGTGTACAAGTGTTTTTTATTTTTCCCTGGAATACGATAGGCTCCCGAAATTTACATTTAATACAGGTAATTAGATACCCATCTCCCGCTGGAATCAATGCGATTTCAAACACCCCTCGTTTCATGTGCATGTAGAACTCACGAAAATCCAAAACAGAGGTCATTAGCATTACCAGTAAGAGGATAGGAAGTCACGTAATCGACGAACATTCTCGTTTTCCGACAAGGTGCGTTGTATACTCACGTGTACGATATCAGCAAGGTCAGTTGTCCTTGCGCGCTGTAGCATGGCATTTATTAAGTTCTAATTGCACTGTTATACACAATATTCACAATATTTATATCATTGCATTGCATTTTGAAAGATTTTTAGAACGATGGAGAAAAAAAATATATACTTCCATTTAAAAAATCAAAGTTGTGTCAATATCTCTAAAGTTACATACGTTACAAACAAGAAAACGAAATATGTTATTTGCCCCATTGTTAGCACATTTTGGTCGGCGCGGACAAGTTCGCGGACAAGTTCGGACTTGAGCGTGAAGCATCCACGGTGGTGAAAGGCGTTTTCTTCATATCTGCATTTGAGACCCTCTACTAGACAGCTGTGTAATTTGGAGGAGTTGTGGTGCTGTGAGAGTGGTCTGGGTTGGAAAATCCAGCCATGTGTGCCTCGTAACCTTTCAATACATTCTGCTATGTTACATTAATTTTGTTTTTCTTGCTGTGTTAGTCAGGTAGCATCGCTTGGTCAGTGTGTGCCTTTAATTTTGTGTTTTCGCAACATTGCAAGAGTTTTGGGAAATTGTTAAAGTTTTTTTTGTATTCTATGACACCCATCCTCTGCAACAACATGGCGCAAATAACAACCTGTATATATGTATTTTAGACAATAGCTATATATGTATATATATTGTGACTTTGATAGAAATTCAAAGTCCCACGCACGTCCACGCAACGTACGCGACGCCAGGGAACAGTATGTTTCGTAAGTAAGCACAGCGATAGTCGCGGAAGCGCGACCTGGCGGCAGCCCGTGAAAACCTCCGGCCGACCGCGCGAAAGGAATTGCGACGCGCGCAGCGGTCCGCTAGGGGAGGGAGCGAAGGACCTCTACCCTATATTTGAGGAGAGGAGCTGATAAATAACGCTGACGGCCAAGAAAAGCTCTCTTGTCTCTCGCCACTTTGGCACCTGGTTACTATTCATCCAGCTACTCTCTCGATATCTACAGTTACTTAGGAGTTTTCACAGTAGATGCTGTGTTAGCTACAATACGTCCGAATAGTTCTAATGCATTCCGGGAGACTGTGTCGGAAATAGGGCATGAAAGTTATCAAATTTGAATAATTAGAACCTTTCGAGCAGAAATTAATAGTGAAACGCTTGTGAATTCGGAAGTGAAGTTGAGTGGCGTGAGATTGCGAGCACTGCAATCTAATACGTGCAGCAGAAGGACTAACGCTTTACTGCTTATACGTAGCTGCCTGTACGCAAAAGAACTTTTTATTCGCATTGCTATAAATTGCGACGTGCATTGTCTACGCAAGGAAGCGTACCAACGAGGGCAGGGACGGATCTGGACGAGACGGGATAAGACGGACCTAGACGGGACGAGCTGCGTGTTCCGGAACGAGAAGAAGAGACGAAGAGGTCGGCGAATTACGTGCGACGCGCTGACGAGAGTCGGCTCCCCGCCGCGTGTAATCCACGCCGTGAACGCCGCCGTCCGGGGCTAAGTTCGCTTCGCTGCCGCAACGTTGCAATCACCAGGGTCAGGTAACCGCCGAACGGAAGGGAAGGCCAAGGTTGGCGTAGATTACGGACTTCGTGCGGCGCGCTCAGGACGCCGTTTGTGTGCCAGTCGAATAACTAGAGAGAATTTGTGCCTTGCCAGTCTATAAACAGAAAACACTAGTAAAATTCAATTGCCTTAATGATCAAAGATCTGAGAAAAAGAAAGACATTTGTAATTATAAGGGATTATGTCTTTCAATGTTTTAGAAGGGTCATGTTTATTGTGGTTCTAAAGGGTTTTAAAGTAAATGTTGTACAAGTAGTTGAATGGTTTAGCAGACTGTGCACAAGTCAGAATAAGGTTCAGGCAAATGTTATTTTGCAATAAGTAAATTCAGTTTCTAATCCGCGAAAGACGGACAAGTATTTTGAGTGTTTCAACAACATTATAATTTCTAATGATTTTTTTGTTTGATTTTTGGATTTCTTATTAAATTCATGCGTTTTGATAGATTATTTGTGTGTGTGTTTGGTCAGCCCTTGTCACTTGTAAGATCCAGCTCCCCTGAGATTTTCGAAAGCTCGTTTTCGAGCATTCGTCTGCGCGTCTGCCTATGCGCGACTACGCATAAAGGAGAAGCGTCAGTATGTGTGTGTGTGTATGTATATATATATATATATATATATATATATATATATATATATATATATGTGTGTGTGTGTGTATATGTATATGTATACTATATATCTTCAAATATGCAGTTGCAGGAAGACGCCGTTTTTTAAGATATCCGTTGGACCCCGTTTTGAGAAAATGTTGAAAATATTGAGGTTTCATGTAAAGTATTCCCCCTCCCAAAAATATCCGTTTTCATACCTCGAGATCGTTTAGATCGATGGGAGAATGTCAATTTTGGAGAAAAATCGCCTGAACGGTTTAGGCACTAGCGTTGACCACACAGGAACGGCCGTCAATAGATTTTTCGGTACCAGGAAACTAAAAAAATATGGATTCTGTGCAACGTGAAGGGCGTACATGCGTAGTGAGGCGAGAAATTAGTCATTTTTCAAATGCTTTCAAATGGTCAAAACTCACAGGTTCAAATTGTGAATATGATTCCTATGAGTGTGTAGTAATTATCAATATCATTTTTGCATAAAAATTTATGTTCTCGCGCTTCTGTAAGTCACTTTTGAGAAGAACCAAAATTCATATAATAGGTTAGGCAATAATAAGATTCCAAGCTCAACGATAACAGTTGCGCATTATTTAAATATGTTTTCCTGTAATCTAAAACTCTGGGTACCATGAATAGGATGGGGTTCCTCAAAATGTTATTGTAAATTTCAGACACATTTGCAAAATACACCGCAACGAAATTCGTGAAGAATAACTGGATTTGAGAGTATTTTGAATGCATGGCGGGATTACCTTAATTTTATATTTATCATTTATACGGATATTTCACTTCAGTTTTAACTAAAGTGAGAGACACAGAAATGTTGTTACTTTAATATCAAACTATTGCAATATTGTTCACTTTCAATGGCGCATGTGATTGCTAAACTGCATTGAAACTTGGTTTTCTTTCGTTTACTACCGGCAAAAGTGGCAGGGCATCAACTGTCCCTCTGCATTGCCTCTGACCGGGAGGTTTCCAGGCTTATTTTTTTCGTCGTTTCGGCCGATCAACACCAGGAACTGTACCATTATAACCGGAACTGTACCATTACAAACGTGCTATGGATCGCGCGGGATTTTTCCTTTGTCTTCCTTATCCTATCCTCACAATCTGTTTACACCCACTTACATTGACATTCACTGCACAACGACACTTATCGAGAGACCAGTCAATAAATAATTTACAGCTTGTCCCTGCTGGGCTGTGCCCCGTTGGCGGGAGATGCCTGGTTGGGGTTACAACCCCGCAAGCCGGCGTAGACCGATCTTGCCATCAAGCGAGGAAAGATCACCCCCCACCCCTGCGATAAAAAATATACACAGCACTAACGGAACTAATGACCTTAGAAGTTGATGTGCTATCACAAATCAGTCAATTCAGTTACTATTAATTCGTTATTATGAAACCAATTTGAAACAGTTTCTATGGACGAGAGATTATCGTTTACTTTTAAAAGGAGAGAGGATAGGGCTTAAGGTCGAACCCTGGAGGATCCCATGCTCAATTGGCCAAGAATTTGAAAAGTGAGTAAATAATATTGTTTCGTGCCAGTAAGGAATGCCCTGCCGGTTTAGCTCATTGATCAGCGCGCTTGCTTTCCATGAGGGGACGCCATGTTCTATTCTCGCCCGGGAAAGACTATAGTGTACGTTTTCCTTGCAATGTCCCAGTATACATTGTGTGTGACGTTGAGAAAACTCACTTCTCAGGTTGAGATGAACAGAATACCGCGTTGGGATATCTTTGTGCTAACCACATGTATCCCTTAACCCATGGCCGGGAGGCCGGGCGCTGCTCGTAGGCCATGGCCCGTACGCGGGCTGTCGCGCCACTACCGCCAGCCAACCAGCAAGGAATTTCTATTCTTTGCGACCGATGTTTAAGGTGTGGGACTATTTAATCTAGGGTAATTTCATATTAAGATATTTTTGAAAGTAAAATGTTATTGTCAATGACGTCAAAATATTTCTAAAGATCGAAAAATATTTCAATAGAGACTTAATTACAATCCATTTTCAGTTTATTTATCGTATTTTATTTTGTGGGGCCCGTGTATTCAATCCAGATTTCCTTTGAGACCTATATTTCCGGCGCGATTGTACGGTCTACTTTCAAGTCGGCGCGTCACGTGGGCGTCTCCTTAAATGCATACGTGTGACTCACTTTTTGCCCCAGGTGACTGTCCCAGCTAACTATATCCGAGTTTTCTGCCTAGGAGAACGTGGATGGGAAATTAATGGAGATTTTTAATTTTGCCGGGCACCTGCCAGGGTTCTCTTAAATGCCAGAAATTCACCAGCTTCACCCGAGATCGAACACGTGCACTGGGGATTTACAGGTTAGTGAGCTCACCACTCGAATGTCGAGGTGCATTCATTGACATATTTCAGAAAAGAAAAAAAATACTGTTTCCTTAGATTTTGATTATCTAAATTCATGTTGAGAGTTTGAAATCTCTTCGTTTATCCTCAGAAAAGATTCGTTCTTAATGCACTAAAGAATAATATATTTCAAAAAAACTGACGAAATATAAATTGGCAGATAATTTTCAATTCATCTTATTGACTCATTTTTAAAAAATGGCTTATTTACTGTTTTGAAAATGTCTTGAAATATTTCTGTGAACAAAGAAGCATTGCAAATGCGAGTTAACGACTATATCAAGGGAGACGCAAAAGGTTTAATGAAAAAATCCAGAAATTCATCCAAAACAGCTCAATATGTATCTTTTAGTTTGCTGTCTGTTCTGAGGATTTCACTGGCAGAATTTTCAAAACAAACATCGTGTAGAAGAGTTTTGATGAAACGTGTGCAATAGAAATTGGGTTTGCTTAAGTTGGAAGTTTGTAGTTGTAAAGTAATTTTAAACGTAGTAAAATGTACAAGCCATATTTAAAAAAATAATACAAAATACAATGAATTAGGTGAAGGCGGACAATTGAAAAGATTTCCAATTCAAATTCACAAAAATACATGCTCTTATTGGACTGACTCTCAAAAATGCCAGCCTGCAAAATAAAAGTTGAGAATTTAAGAAAAGTTTCCTTCATTAGGAACATCTAGAACTCGGTTCAAAATATACCAATTGGATTATAACCCTTTAACGCTATTTTATGATTTGTTTTCATTTGAAGATTTCCCACTGGCGACCTTAGAAAAAAATTACTCAGAATCAAACTATAACACGCGAAAATATTTTTACGGTGTGTTTACTGCAAGTCTCGCTGCTACACCTGATTATACTTGTATTATTATACTGTAACTATCAATTCCTCAGTTTCTTCGAATCCATTTTAGGCACACGGTAAAGTAATATAATAATAAATTAGTGGTGCTTCCAACGCACATACTTTCTCGCACTGCTTCTATACGGTCCTAAATGCTACTCCACAACTTCATAAATCGTGGTGTTTTCTACCAGAAAAAGTTTTCCGTTCCGAGACCCGAAATCCGATCCTCAAAGTTAACGAACCGGCACTTGTACCACTACGCCAAACTAGCACCGTATAGGTCAAACAGAGCCATAAAAACAATCGAAACGAGCTATAAAATGGTAAATGCTTGATAAAAAAACAATTGATACGATGGTAAAATACGATTTACAAATCCAAGAAGAGACGTAAGAAATTATTGAATGTTAAAAACTCGAAAAAATATATCGAGACACTTCGAGTTCATTTATCGTAATTATCAATATTTGTGATTAAAATGGCTTCACATAAAAACTTCAATAAAGTTTTTAGTATTCTCAATTATTTCCTGTAACAATAGAGAATTTTGACAAATAATATGCCCCGACCAGGACTCGAACCGGCGAAGCTTCCCTCCGAAAAACTGTGCCAAATCTCGCTGATTAACGACTGCGACCAAAACGGCTCAGCATGTTGTTTACACTTGTATAATAGTAATAGCGTATTGTGGTTTCATTTCTAGCATTAGGAAGCTGAAAAATCTAGAGAATGTGAAACAAATGTCCTTTGGGCGCCCAAAGAAGGTATCTCGGAAGATCATCATTCATAACAGAAAAACTGGTTCAAACTACAGAGATCAGAAAACTAAGTGCTGCGAGAAAGTCTGCGCCATTCTATTGCACCACTAGTTTATTTATTTATTTAGCGTCCCTTATTACACACGTGGAAAAAATTTAAAGAAAAATGTTGGGAGCTGTTTTTGAGAATTTTTTTTGTAAATTTGAAGCAAAGTTTACGCAAAACCGACTCGCTTTTTCAGAAAATTCTACATAACCTTTTTTTTGCGATCTAATTTTGGACAAGAGACTTTGTTTGAAGTAAAAATCGCTATCTTCAATTTCGTTGTTTAAAAAATATTTTTTTGCAATTTTCAAAAACCAAGTATTTCCCACAAATAGAACTAAGTTCAAATAGGACTAATATTTTTTATCGTTCTTCATTACATAAGTAAAGAAAAGTTAAAGAAAAAAATTGGAGCGATTTTGAAAAACAATTGTTTTGTAAATTTGAATCGCAATTTTCGCAAAAACTATTGTTTTTTTTCAAAAAATGGTACATCACCTTACTTAAAGTGCTAATTTTGTACAACCGACTTTGTTTTGAGGTAAAAATCTCTATCTTCAATTTGCAGGTTTTAAAATGTTTTTTGCAATTTTCGAAAAATTGGGGATATCAACGAAAAAGATATCTAGATCATTCCCTTAAAACGTCCGTTCAACAACAAAATATAATCAAAAATTTTGGAGCCATTATCTTTTAACTTTGAAAATCTCCGACGGGCTTAATTTAAAGTACCCCCAAATATTATAATATCGGTTTCAAATTTCAAGGGCCTTGAGATAAGTAAAAACGATCGGGGAATATCAATTTTGAAGAAAAATCGGCTGCACGGTTTAGGCGCGATTTACTTATTTATTTATTTACGTCAAAAAACAGTTTAAAACTGTGTGACGAGCTATGAGGAGAAGTGAAATTTGTGCACGTTTTCATAATTCTGTGATCTCTATCCTAAACAATATTCTAGTCGAATTTCGAATACAGAAAAAAGGGCGGTTTTTTCAAGTTCTGTTGACAAAATATTCGCTCCTATATAATTAAAATATTTTCAAAGGTAAATTAGCTGCAAATTCGTGGCCTTAACCATCATCATGTTCTTCATGAAAGAATAATACTTTTTGCCGCAAAAATATGGAAAACATTAATTTCAATAACTATATTTCCCACTGAAATTCAGAAGACGTACACAAATAATGAAGTTACATTTATGTCCAGAAGCAAAACTAGGGCTCATCTCAGCATTTGCTCAAAGGACCAGGGAAACTGGACGAAAAACCTGATAGAGATGGGGGGCTATCAACCCAGGTAGAGTACTTCTTATAGGTTCTTTAGAATTATACAATCCAAATGATAAATAATTACATTAACTATCATTGTTAAAATTAATGCTACTTTCCTTTTGATGCTCGGTATAGTCTCGAATTGTATAGAAACAGTTATGCAGCAGAAAATATTTTACTTTGGACTTAAACTTTTCTATCGAATTTAATTGTTTAATGTCATCAGGCAAAGTATTGTATAGTAATGTACATGAATTGTATGTAAATTTTTTGTAGTGAGCTGTTGATACTTCCACCTGATGAATATCATTACTACGTCGTGCGTTATACTTATAGACATCGGCGTTTGCTTAGAATATATTCCCGCCCTAAAGTAAGTCATTTTTGACAAAAACTACTCATTCGTAAATCAGGAGACAAGGTAATGGCAAAATTCCTAGTTTAATAAAGAGAGACTTAAAAGAATCACGTGGGTGGGATTTGCTTATTATTCGTACAATTCTTTTTTGTAATCTGAAAGTCTGGGAGCTATAAGATGTGTTTCCCCAGAATATTACGCCATATCTCAAGCGGGAATTAACATTCGCAAAATATACACAACGAGCAGTATGAAGGCTGACGGAATTGGAAAGAATTCTGAACGCCTAGTACAATGAACTTAATTTTGTGTTCAATTCATTTAAGTGGGCATTCCATTTGAGGTTTGACTGAATTGATAGACCTAAAAAGTTTGTTACTTTTACATGAGTCAATGGCACACCATTTACTTTCAATGGAGTACAGAATTGTTTATTTGAAATGGAAAACTGCATTGAAATAGTTTTCATTTCAGTTACTATTAATTTGTTATTACGGAACCAATTTGAAAATCTGATATTGTACTATTTACGGTTTCTTTATTGCAAAGAATATTTGTATCATCCGCAAAGAGAACCGTTCTTCGCTTCGAATCGCTAAGGGCATGTCGTTTACGTATAATAAGAAGAGAATAGGGCCTAAAATCGATACTTGCGGGACTCCGCGTGCAATTGGCAAAGAACCAGAACGTGTGCACATAAAGTTTCATCCTTCCAGTAAGGTATTTCTACTCTCTGAGATAGTTGTTTAAGGTACGAACATAGCCAATCTAGAGCAATTCCACGGATTCCATACGAAGGTAATTTTGAAAGTAAAATGTTATGATCAATGACGTCAAAAGCTTTTGAAAGATCTAAAATATTCCAATAGTTGCTTCGTTTTGATCCAATGATGAGGCAACATCCTTAAGAAAAGAAAAAAATGGCTGTTTTCCGTAGATTTTGATTTCCGGAATCCATGTTGGCAATTTGAAAACGCGTCGTGTATATTGAGAAAGGTTTCCATTCGCACATAAAAAAGTCTCTCTAATATTTTTGAAAAAACTGACAAAAGAGAAATTGGCCGATAATTTAAATTTCATTTTTGTTGCCTTTTTTTGAAGAGCGGCTTAATCTTAGCTGTTTAAAAAATATCTGTAAAATTCCGCTGCATAAGGATGCGTTAAATATGTGAGTTAACGGGTGTATAATGGCAGGCGCACGTCTTTAACAAACAATCCGGAAATTCATCTAACCGGCCGAATATTTATTTTTTAATTTACCGATTATTTTGAGAATTTCATAGGAAGAGGTTTCGGAAACGAACATTGTGTCTAAGATTTTTAGGGGAACGTCAGTTGTTGAATTTTGTGGCTGAAAACCCTTAGTGAGATCGACAGCATTCTCGAAAAGTATTGGTTAAAAGAGACTAGCCACTGTTGCCGGATCGGTCACATCTCTATCTTTACTCTCTACAAAGGTTTCTAGTTGATTTGGTCGCATTTTTTACTATATCCCACATTGATTTTGTTTTGTTATTTGAGTTCAAACATATCCTGATCGTTTTTCATGATTTTAGCCTGCCTTATTAACTTTTCTTAACAATTATTTGTATTTTTTAAAAGTAGAGGAGAAAATCTTGGATAAGTTATGATGCCTTAGAAATGAAAGAAAGAACTCGTTTGTTTTTACATGATGTTCTAAACCCTTGTGTTATCCAAGAATTGCTATACCGTAAAATATTTAATTTTCTTTTTGAAGAGGAAAGCAAAATGTTAAAATGAAATGAAAGGATTTAAAAAAAGTATAATATTTATCCTTTGTATCAATAGCATTATAAACCACGTCCCATGACTCCCTGCCGCAATTAATCAATGAATAATTTTATTTTACTTTTAGTAAACACAACTCATACGTGTATTATTTATTGTGTCATTGTTTCGCATTTCTTATAATGGTAAGAATTTGTGCATCGTGGTCACTGTATCCTAAATCTTTTGTTTCAATTTCATGACGAGTAATGGTTTTGTTAATTATAATTTGATCGATTGCCTTCTTTGAATTTACTGTGATCCGTGTAGGTACTTTTATTGTAATATCCTGAACTACAAGAATTAATTAAATTACAAACTGCTCTTTCCTTCGCAAGATTCCGACCAGAAAATCAATGTTAAAATCTCAGCATACAACAATGATTTCAAAAGAGCGATTGATGATTTTGATTAGTGTTATCTCTAGATTTTCTAAGAACAAAATGTAATCTGCAGCTCTCTTTGTTGGAGGTCTGTAGATGCAAAGCAATATTTTTAGCACAGGAAGATGTAGCACAGAAATTTCAAAAACATTTTCAACGGAATACTCATTGAATTCCGTCAAGGAGTTAAGAATCGATATATTTCTAAACGTAAATACAAGGAACCTCCATATGCAGGACTTTTACGAGATTCTCTTCTTATACAATCAATAAGCCTGCGAGGTAAAAGTTTTGGAATAATTGGAACATTGCTAATTCATTAGGAGATAACCAATGTTCCGTAAAGCAAGACACCATTTTGATTTAAATCTCTTTGCTGTAGAGCAGCCTCGTAACCTATTTTATTAGAAAGGATTAGAACATTATGGTGCAATATCTTTATTTTTGCAAGACTTACACAACCTGTTTTTCTGCTGCATCTGACTGTAAGTTGCTATATTTATCTCCATTTTTACCACGAGTGCGTGGTCGAAAGGTTGTATGTGTCCTCAGCATCACAGTTGTGAGGAAATGGGAGCGTCATAGGTAGTGGGAACAGAAGAAAACGGGAGTAGGTTCACAGACAGAGGTGGTAAGAGGGTTTCGGAATAGGGTGGTGTGGAGAAACGTAAGGAAGGTGAAATGGATAGGGATTTTTGGCCGGAGACTGCGTAGATTTGATGATGTATTGTGCAGCAGCTTTTTCACTCGACTGCAATGTTTTTCAGCAAGGTTCATGTGGAGAACCGGGAGAGAGAAGGAGGGGCCGTGAATTGTTTTACTGAGAGTCAATATCATTTCAAAACGTGTTTACATTTGTGGTTCTCTCTGTTGCAGTTTAGTTGTTGGGTTTGCGTGCTTATCTTGCTGCATAGAGTTGTCTGTTGTACCAGAAAGTAGCGCTAAGTTCGAGGCTACAATGTTAGGTATTTCTGGTCTGGGCGGCACAAATTTTAATTTGTTTACATGTTGGTCAGGTTTAAAGTATACCGCCCAAATTAATTTCATTCTGCCCTCCTATGATAATGCTGATGTCCTGATTTGGTCTATGTTCCTTCGTGTGGGTGTCCACTCTGCAGTCACGTCTGCAAAACGTCCCGTTAGGTTTAAAAATAGACGAGCTGAGATCATCTTTGAGGGGGTAACTTCTACTGAACGGAGGGAAGAGGCGAACCGATGGCTGTCACTAGATCAGTACCGTTTTTTTTAGGCTCAGTAGGAATGGCTTTGTTTTCGTGGGCTATGATGCGAAGCTTAACATGTTTTGGTTTTGACACGCTTCCTATCCTGTTTGCTTTGTTGTGCATATATTGGTCGAGGGAAGGGAAGAAGGTTGTGAGGATCAGGAAGGCGAGACAATCCTATGTTTCATAATCTGGGGGGAACCTAATTTGTTTTGACTTGTGAACTGGATGTGTGTCGTGTCTTTATGAGCAGTCCGGGGGCACGGTTGGAGAAAAAGAACAAATTTTTCGCAAGGATTGCCTAGTTGTGCCAACGGTCTGTGTTGAGAAAGACCTTCTTCCAAACCTTCGGTATGTTTATCTAAATTACTGTTTACGTGTGGAGGCTTTTCAGAAGGTCGCTTTGGGGGTGCAGCGAGTAAAAGAATAGCAACGAGCAGTAGCCATTTCACGATGCGTATTATGTAACGTGAATAAAATTGGAATAAATACCAGAAAAACCCAGATACGAACCAAAATCACCTAGCTAATATTTAAAAGTGTAAAGATTGCATGTTATTCGTATTATATAAATTATAATGTATTATAATTATCAATTAAAAATTAAGATGCGATACAAGAAAGGAAGAAGTATAGCTAACTACAAATCTATTGAAAGCTAGTACTTAACGAAATTTGGCAATGTGGTTTACGATAGTTTTGATACCACCGAACTGACTATGTGACGTTTTCCCCCGTCAATCATTTTGCAGTATCAAGAAGCAACAAAACATGGATTTTTGAAACTACACCACGTAGGTAGACGGATTATTTTTTCTAAATTTCTCCAGACCGTTTTTTATCCACTTTTTCCTCACCAACTCCACTATTAGATTTTTTCTGTCGAAATTAGCCACGTTTTTCGGAGCACGATTATTAACTTTCTCCTCTCTAAGTAATTGTAAGGCGATAAAGTAAAAACTGGCCAAGATGCCTGAGGAGATCATTTATCCCACGTTTTTATATTCCATTTTAAATCTTAGTGATTGAGGTCCCGATCCTCATGCAGCCTCCACAAACAGTCGATTTTTTTTCATTTATGCTAGTGAGCATCTGAGAAATGTCTTATTCACTCTTAGGCAACTTATGAGGGCTTATTCAGTATTTTGTCTTTGCTGGCATATTTTTAATCATTTCAGTAGACATAAACCTTTTGACATATTCCAGGTATTAAAAATGTTCAGAACTCGTCTTTCCTTTTTCTCTTAACTGAGCTGTTGAACTATCTTGCAACACATTTTAGCTGAAGAACTCATTTGCATTCCAATTACTCTCATCTATACACCAGAAGGCTTGGTTTCCTGTTGTCCCGATGTACAATTTTGAACGTATTTTTTCCTGTTTCTTTTTTAATAATAAAATAAAAATTTGTGGAAAGAATGGTGTTGCCCATTCACTTCTGTATTCTGTTCTCGTGGACCAGCAGTACGTATCCGTTGGTGCTCCGCCACAGGCCCTCGCGGGACACCTGGCTTGCGCCAGCGTGCTGACCGGGCATCTGCAGATGCCCATGGAGGCGGCTGACGCTGGGCGCGAATGCTGCGCGGCGCTGGGCGCGCGTTCCATTCCTTTGTGCTCGGACTAAAGTGCCTCACCCCACTAATATGGTCTCATTTGCGCAGCCCCAAGCGCGGCAGCCACATAGTCCACTCACTTTCCCGGAAATTCGCTCCGCAGATTCTGTCCTTCCGCGCAGAACCCTTTATTATTCCCATTTTAGAGCGCACGATGAGTTGGGTCCGCGCAGCTGAGCGAGTGCGCGGGAACGGCCTCAGGCCTATGCGAACTGCAGCCACTCATCGCAACGCGCGGGGCTCCGCCCCGCCTTCCTCCACCGCCCCCAGCATCCCGCTCACAACACAACGGATGTTCCGAATATCGTGCTCGCAAGAGCCCCACAAGTGTATTACCATCGAGCATTCGCGTCACCTTTGTATTTTTCCCATGAAAATTGCTGTTAACGCCTGTTAATAAATAAAAGTAGGAACTGAGAACAACAATAAAATAACACGATATGCAGAGTAGCAATAACCCTATTTTTTACCAGGAGTAAATGACTAGTCGCACTTGTCCACAGAGGAAACGTTTTTTGGTGTGCCGCGAGACAGGATTCGGAGAACCAAACGATAGTATGCAATTCAGCAATTGAGTTTATTCTCTTCAGTATAGCGATCGTGTTAGTATGGCCGACATAGATCTCCTCTCTCCTCTTCTCCTTCCTCCTTCGTATTCTGCCTCATCTCTCCTCTCCATCTACTCCAGGCTTATCCATCTTTCTTCTATTCTCCTCTCTCCTCCTTTCTCTTCTTTCCTTTCTATGTTCAATACTCATTCGTCACTCCTAAGTGCTTCGTACTATGGAGTGTTTTAGCGTGTAAATAATACAAGTAATGAAATGAATGTAACTCACGGAAGTAACAGATTCCCCGGAGACAACGCCCATTACTAGTGATACACTATGGCACACATGTTATTAGTCTTTCTTCTCCTTTTTATAAATTTCGGAAATTGTATGAAGTAAGATTGTATGTTTGCAAACATGTGGTTTTATGTACATTCAGTATTTCATTACAATTGATATCATTTTGACGTATAATATTATGACGTACATAGATTTCAAGTGCTCTGGCGAAATCCCTAATGTAAAACTGATACACAATGAATGATGTTTTCACACACGTCACATCCCTCATCGTACTTTACAAAAACAATTCCTATTAGTAGCTCCTGGATGTTTATGATTTTAAAATCTTAGAAATACGCAGAATGTTTCAACTAAACAAAAAAATGCAACTTTAAAATTGACTCACAATATTTTTGGTTGCATTTTGAAACCTTCAAATTTTGCCGCTGTTTAAATAATCATTATATTGAAAATATACGTTTAAAATGTAGGATATTCAATAGTGTATACATTCATAATAATTAATAATATAATTTGATATTCCTGTAATAATAATAATAATAATAATAATAATAATTATTATTATTATTATTATTATTATTGCATTAATATGAATCTGATTCAGAAACCGAATGGCAATGCTGGCCCACCTTTAAAACCTCGAAACATTTGCGCGTTATAGGATCTGCTTTCTTTGTATAAAAGAAAGGAGATCCTATAACAAAAACGCATCTCGGCTTAAATCTGAAGTTGATGGTACGACGGACTTGTAGAAAACAGTAGAACATGTTCACGAATTCGCGGAAGAGGAACTCTTCCAAGCAAATAAGAACATGCGAAACTGGAAATCCCCCGGAATTTATAAGATCTAGATTTATTGGATTAATAAATTACGAGAAGTGAATCTCATCTAGCAAAGGCTTTTAATACAATTTTAGAAAACGCAAAGGATCTCCCGTAACAGCTCACATGCGGCATCACTTATTTGCTACCCAAAGCGAGAGACAGTTCATGGGCGAAGAACTACAAGCCAATCTCTTGTTTGCCAGTATTGTACAAAGTTATAACTGTAGCCATATCTAACAAAATGTACAGACATCTAGAGAAGAACTACCTGTAGCCAGATGAACAGAAAGGATCACGTAAAGGTTTATATGACTCTAAAGAAAACTTAGGACTAAATAAAGTCATCTTTAATGATGTAAAGAAACGAAAACGTAATTTAAGCAAGTTTTGGATTGACCACAAGAAGGCCTTTGACAGCGTAGGGGAAGGTCGGGTGGTATCGGCCACCTTAGCTTTACATATGATTTCGTAAGTAAGGTTAGTTAAAATTATTCGTAAAATACAGAATACAAAACTTTAATCTCTTTACTCACACACTCTATCAAAGCCGTTTGGTTTGAAATTAAAATAATACGATTATTTGGGGATAGTAAAAATCGTTGACAATTTGCATGTCTGAAAATTGGAGGGTGGTATCGGACAACTAAGTAAACTAAGTAAATAATGGTAAAAGAATTTTAATTGAGTTTTTTTTACAGCAATTCATCAAAGATACGCTCACTATTGAGACAAATATTTCATTGCTTAGTACAAAGAAAAAAATAATATTTTGGTTGCATGGGAAGCCTCGCGAAAATGGGCGTGTACGCTAACGTACGGGCAAACGTACACGGAGTGCGTATCTCCAATGTTCGGATGTGAACAAGAGCTTGCCACGATATGCGTTTTTGTGTACCAAACGAGTAGTTTGGCCCAAATGAATGTATGCTTGAGCTGTACATTGGAACGCACACGATGTACAGAACGACGTGTACCGTTACCAATTAATGTGTGCACCTAGGTGCACCTAGGTTACGAAAACTAAGCTAACCTAAAATATTTACAATGGAATACGTTCCAGTAGAAAATCTTTCACTATTCTGCCTAGATTTTCTTCCGGAAAAAATTCTCATGAGAGCCGAATGTTTCTCAGATATACATTTTATACTGAAGGTTTCTCAAGAAAAATATCCAAACAGAATTGTTTTTTCTATATGTGCATTTCATTATTTTGCTATCACGCATGTTCAGAGGCCATTATTTTACATTATTGCACAACCTTATAAATAAAATAAATGTATATAATTAACATTTCGGTGTCTAACTTTAACTTCCTATTAAGAATACTAAATATGATCATTGGAAAAGTAAATAATCTGCAAGAGAAATTATATGGGTCCATTTGGACCCAAGGATCTTGAAAAGGTGTAAATTTGAGGACCTCAGCCGGGTTAATAGCTGCTCACGATCAGGCGTGGAAAACACGACATTATGATAAAGCGGTTCTCAAAATGTCCCAAGATGATAAATTCCGCATTTGCTAGGTACAAGTAGAAAGCATTGATCATATCGTCTCAGCTTGTCCAATTCTAGCAAAGACCTAATACTTGAAAAGAAATGACAGGGTATGTAGTTACCTTCTCTGGCAGATTTGTAACGTCCTCCAAGTTCCATACACATGCCCCAAGTGGTACGAACACAAAAACTGATGCCATCTGTTGTACTTGTACAATATTGTACGACCAACAAATTCAAACTAATTGGACGATAGTGGCAAACAAACCGGTTATTGTTCTCCAGGTTTTGAAGAAAAAATCGTGTCAACCTGCAAATGTTGCTGTGCCATGCGATCAAAACGTCGTAACCAAGGAGGCGAAAAAAAAACGACTTAAATACAAAGTATTGTAGAGGCACCGATTCTAGATCTGTTCCTTAGGAAGCTTGTTGCAATTCGCAGTAGACTTTATAATCAACCGACTCAAAGTCTTTACTCGTGAATTAGAGGGATTCTACTACTACTAATACTACTACTACCACCACCACCACCACCACCACCACCATATACAGAGTGATTTTTACTTTCTCGCCTTACGAATACTTCGTACGAAGAGAAAGTTATGTAATCGTGCGCCGGAAAACGGCTAATTTTCGCCAGAAAATCTCTTATAACTGGAGTCAGGTGAGGAAAAATTCTAAAAAACCTATTGCTAAATTTAGGGGGGAAAATCCTTTACCTCGTGGTGTAGTCAAAATCCATGTTTTCTTACTTCTTGATACTGTAAAATCGACTGACGGCAAAACGTCCGTCCGTTTTTCAAAATTGATATTCCCCGATCGCTTTTACTCGTCTCAAGGCCCCTGGAATTTGAAACCGATATTTTAATATTTGGGGGTACTTTACGTGAAGCCCGTCGGAGATTTTCAAAGTTAAAATAAAATGGCTCCAAAAATTTTTTGATTAAATTTTGTTGTTAAATAGTGCGAAGAACGTTTAAGGGAATGATGTAGGTATCATTTTCGTTCACATCCCCAATTTTTCGAAAATTGTAAAAAACTATTTTAAAACTTCAAAATTGAAGATAGAGATTTTTGCCTCAGACAAAGTCGGTTGTACAAAATTAGCACTTTAAATACGGTCATGTACCATTTTTTGGAAAATCGAGTAGTTTTTGCGTGAATTGCGCTCCAAATTTTTTCTTTAAAATTTCTTTAATTATGTAATGAGGGACGATAGAAATATGGTTTTGACCCCACTTCTGAAAAATACTTGGTTTTTGAAAATTGCAAAAAAATATTTTTAAAACTACAATATTGTAGATAGCGATTTTTACCTCAGACAAAATCTCTTGTATAAGACTAGCTCTTTAAAAAAGGTTATGTAGAATTTTCTGAAAAAACGAGTCGTTTTTGCGTAATCATTGCTTCAAATTTACAAAACCAATTCTCAAAAACAGCTCCAACATTTTTCTTTAAATTCTCTCCACGTGTGTAATAAGGGACGCTAAATAAATAAATAAATAAACTAGTGGTGCTATAGAATGGCACAGACTTTCTTGTATGTACCATTGTATCAATGGTTTCTTTATCATGCATTTCCTATTTTAAAGCTCGGTTCGATTCTTTTTATGGCTCTGTTCGACCCATACGGTTCTAGAATGGCGTAGTAGTATAAATGCCGGTTCGTTAACTTTGAGGATCGTATTTCGGGTCTCGGAACGGAAAATGTTTGCTGGTAGAAAACACTTTTGCTGGTTTATGAAGTAGTGGAATTTAGGACCATATAGAAGCAGTGCGAGAAAGTATATGCGTTGGAAGCACCACTAGTTTTATCTTGAGACAACAAAATATCTTGAAAACTAAGAATCGTATCAAGAAATGTTTGGAATAAAATTTGTTTGTCTCAGAGGGGCCTATTGGATGATACCAATCCTGACCTGCCACCTCCACCCCCACCCCCAGGTGAGTCCCCTTGCCTCTCATTGTCGGGGTGCTTGTTTTAGGTGAATAAAGTTTATGATCAACTGCCAACTACACGCGAGAACTTGATTGATTGAATCAACGCTGCATGTCGTAAGATTCCGCCCGAAAAACTTCTTAGTTGAGTTCAATCCTTCCAAGTGCGGATAAATAAATGCATCGAAGTGGGTGGCCACGTTTTTGAGCACTTGTTGAAATGATTATTTAAATCAAGCACCCCGACGGTGAGAGGCGAGGGGACTCATCTTAAAACAAGTATCCCGTTGGTAATTACAAGCACCCCCGATGTTATAGCAATTTGAAATTTGTTCGATTTGAAATTTAAAAGTCCCCCCTGCTCTCTATCAGAGGTTGGGGGTGCTCACTCTTATCAATAGATAAGATTCTTAACAACACCATCATGTTTTTTCACCCCCTGGTGCAATTTCACCAGAATTGCGAAAAATTGTATTTTATACGATTACGCGCCATCCACTGGAAAACACAAAAAATGTTTCAAACAAAATCTCTGTATTTTTTTGCGGAGAATTCGAATCCGCTATAAAAAATAAAGTTCCCATTTGAAATTCGCAAGTTGCCGCACCCCCACCCCAGGGGGTGGAGGTGGAAGGTCGAGATTGGTATCATCCAATAGGCCCCTCTGAGACAAACAAGTTTTATTCGAAACATTTCTTGATACGATTCTTAGTTTTCAAGATATTTAGTTGTCTCAAGACAAAAAATCATCCTATATATTCCCTTAATGGTTATAGTTTTCTTCCTGAACGGAGAGAGAGAGGGGGGGAGACGTGATGAGAGACGAAGAGAGAGAGAGAAGGAGAGACGGTGAGAGAGAGAGAGAGACAGAGAGAGAAGGAGGGAGATAATGGACAGAACAACGTCTGTCGGGCTCCGCTAGTAATTCCTAATTTTCAAATTACAAGATCAAATTTGTCTCTTTTGATAAGAAATCTAATTCACCTGCAGATTGTTTGGTATTTACACATGAGACGTATTCATCCGCGTACTATTGGATGAAAATGCATAGAAATAAACCATAGTTGAAAAGTGTGGTACAAATGAAGAACAATATTTTTTCAAAATTATTTCCTGTTTTGTAGAACTGTGTATTCTGAAGTTAGAATATACCATTTTTATTATTTGCATGTGTTTTATATTCGTTGGGTAGTGAAAATGCTCTAGATTTATTATTCATAATGCCTCTCCGAACTTACACCAATTAGTTCTAGCAAACAAACCTGAATAATAGCATTATTTAAATATTCAGTATGTTGCTTATACTTACGACGTCAAAACTTTGCGAAATAAAACAATATTCAATATGTCAGTTGAGTTTGGACACCTACACCGCAAAATTATGATATCATTTAAAGGGCATTACAAATTACATTGCATTACAAACTCAGGTTTACTTATTGCTATGAAAATCATAATTCAACAATACATTGATGTCTTCATTGATGATTATTTTTTGGTTAATTTGTCTAAATTTGTAAGCTAATAAGGATAATAAATGTTTGCAGTAGTGTTTCCGAATTCTCATTATTTTCACTAAAATTCTTGGATACAAATTTTTTAAGCCCATAAGAACAGGCGTTTCAATAATAACACGCGCTCATAATAACACTCTATTCAGCTGTTACCAGTTCAGCTGTGCGCTGTTCAGCCGCAGAACCATTTCGACAGTTAATAACCATTTCGATAGAGGCATCAAATAGTGTCCCTTATCACAAGTACATGAAGTGTACATGAAGTGGCTTCCCCGATCGCATTATTCTCAATTGAGATATTTTCGTTCAATACAAGCTTCAGCTTGTACTTCTTACTAGAAGTACATAAATTCCTGTAAAATTCCTGTGTAAAGAAATTCTTCCGCTGGAGACGACGAAATTTTGCAATTAAAACAAAATATGGAAGTAAACATGCATAATGATTTCGAAGCAGGTAAATTTTCTGATGATTTATTAATATTGGGGAAGGAAAATGTGAGTTGATGGACAAGGCAAAATCTGATTTGCCCATGTTTTTTGTACTATTGTGGAAACTGTAGATGATCTGACTAAAAAATGTTTTTTCTAATGTTGAAATAAATTTTCAGCCATCTGATTGGATATGTGAAAGAGCAATTTTCGCTGTAGCAAATGGCGCGCCAGGAATCACTAATCAGTTAATCAATCAATGTAAATAATGCGTTATAAAGGATAATAATAGAAAAGTAGGAAATCCGGAAAAGTTGCAAATTTCTTCAACTCTTTCCTGGAAATGCAGCTGGTCTCACAAAGGGTATAAAACCAAATTCAACATCACATCAGAAAATTTTCGACACAATGTTTACTTCCGAGACTTCTTTCAGTGAAATCCTCAGAATAGTCAATTGATTAAAAAGTAAATATTTGGCTGTTTAGATGAATTTCCGGATTGTTTATTAAAAACTTGTATATCTGCCTGTATACATCCCTTAACTCACATTTTCAATGCTTCTTTATGCACAGGAATAATTCCAGACATTTTCAATATAGCAAAAATTAAGCCATTTCTTATAAATGACAACAAAATTAAATTAAAAATAATCTCCCAATTTCTCTTTTGTCGTTTGGAAGGTATTATGAGTTTTATAAGCTACATTGATGTTATGTTCGCTAAATACGTTTCCTATCTTTTAAGATATTGGTCAAATAGTATGGGATAACAAGATCGTTCCCAGCTATGTGAATCTGAAGACCCCTATAAAACATATATCATTCGAACACTTCTTCTTAACAATAAATCCCTCATACCTTTATTGGATGGAAGTGTTATTTATTTATTAAAATGCAAAAATTGTGTATTTTGCTTATGTAGAACAAATAATTAGAGTTGTCTTGTAGAGTCAATGAATACCCTAGATTATGGAGACTAAAAATAGAGAATTTCACATTTGCCAAACATCTCAAGAAAATCACTCTCTAGATCCTGATACTCATTTCCAAATTCTCTACTTATAATAGAGGCAACAAAATGAACATTTTAGAAACTTTGGATATATTAAAATTATTAAAAAAATCCGAATTTAATAGGTCTTAATGAAGAGTCTCAAGTAATAGGCAGCTCCATAGTAAAACTATTTATTGACTAGCTTCCCCTCTCCTCCATTTCCTCCCTCAACTTTTTACAGTCCATCATATTATTCTGCACGACATACAAGATGACGCTGACTTAAGTCGAGTTTAATCCATGTTACTTGAGTGTGTATACTATTTCTCTAAATTTTACACTCTTCATTTGAATTTTTGTTTATTTATATCAATTCACATACTAATTATATTTGTTTACTTATGTTCATCTTTGTAAAGCCACTGAAGACGGGATAAATAAGTCCCAAAACACGTGTATGGCTGTTCATTCTTTATATTAAATATATATTATAATACACTTCAGGGTTGATAGCTCCACGATCGTTAATTAATAATCATATGATATAGTATTATGATACTGAATTATATAATTATCCATATGTCAATACTAAAATAAAATAAGACAAAACAGGTCGCCTCTGAGATGGAAGACTATAAACAAAATGTGAATGAATTCTAATTCTAGGAACATTATCCACCTTATCTCACCTAAACTGGATATTACCCATTATTCCAATCTCATGCTGAAAAAACAGAAATATTTAACACTGAAAAATATAAAACTGATAATCCCGAAATTACAGCTGATATCGTTCAGAACGGCGTTCAAATAGCCCTCAAAAAACTCAGCGAATAATACATCACCTGGAATGGGTAATGTGCGAATTAAACTTTTAAAACACAATTGGTAAGAAGTAAAGTATATTACTGAAATGTTCAATGAAATAGAGGAAGGCGAGAAAGTGCTAGAGGAATGAAATGTATCATACATTAATCCCATATACAAAACCGTCATCTTTTACTTTTCCAATTTCCATGTTAAATGTTAAACATGGAAATTGGAAGAATAAAAGATGGAAAGAAAGAAGCAGTGAAGTTGAATAGGTCAAACTTTAAGAAGACTAAGATACTGCGTGATTTCATTCGTTTTATTTGTTCATTTCCTTCCTTTTCCTTTTATCCCTTTTTAGTCTTCATTTGTTCGGCTTTCAATCGTTTTGTAAAAATATTTTGAAATAATGTTGTTTCCCATTGCCACAATAATTTATTAAACTGGGGGCACTAAGATGGTTATTTTTTTGCTTCTAGATTTAAGAATGATTTTTTTTAAATTTTGAATTAAAAGCTTTTCTAATTGCCTACATACCCAAAATAAAAAAAAATCCTTATCAAAACTACGAACAATTTTATTCTTCAAAAAGCGCTATTTTTTAATCGGTAAAGTTAATTGTAGAGACGAAATGAGATGCATTTTTGTGAAAAGAATGAAAAGTGATAATGGAATGTTGACAGTTTGTAGGCAGCTTTTCTATGTGCTTTGTGAAATGTTCGGACATTTTTATACCCATAGAGAAAAATAATTATAGTGGCGTTTTCAACTGCGAACAAGGAGAGGAAGGGTGTTGTTGGGGCCTTGGCGCTGCGAGGCGATCAACCGTTCCCGGGCAGAGGAGTGCCCCGCGCCGACCTGCGCCGTCTTGCAGCGTCTGGAAATCGGAGCGCTGGAGCGGGACGTTGTTAGCAGTGCCGGGCCAATATTGACACGGCGCTGTGTGAGCTTCCCGCGCCTGCCATTGCCCAGCCCCTCTGCGCCTTTGCCTTCGATTGGGCCGGAAGGAAAAATGCCTCAACTGTATCCTTCACGTACCATCAGACATATGATGGTATCCAAGTAACCTACATTTACCTAACATGGAGTTAAATTTCCGATTTTTTAAAAAACGTTCATGTACCCATTGTAATAAGTAAATTGTTTCTACTTTCTCACCATGTACAAAAGTATAAATGTTTTGTATTTCCACATTTCCTGGGTATCTAATGAAACAATTAACACTTCTCGGATGGCCAGAGGTTGCTTAGATTTCCTTCAATTCCAGCGCGTAAGTGGAAATTAGCAATATAGATCATTCCCGCCTCCAGTGATAAGCCAGTATTCGCCACCGACCCCGCCGTCCCGCCGCCACAGCACCTTCAGATTTTATTTTCGGATAAAATACGAAACGGGCTGCTTTGTTGGTCCTTATTTCATGTATACGAGAATACTGAATTCAATGAAAGAAAACTATTTTCATTTAAAATTCTGATTCTTTTCTTTCTCGGGTACTGCTTACGCAGAATAAAGAAAGTATTGTATTGCTACAGGAAAAGCAACGATTTTTGTATAGAAAAACATTGCCGGTCGTTGGTAACAAAAGAGTGGATAAATATTGTTTCTTTATGTAGTAAATTACTTTTTCTAACACTCTGTGTGGTCAGAATAAACGCCTGGAAAGTCTTCGGTATCGAAAAAATACAACTACAAAACATGTGTCTATAATATAAAACTTACCCATAAGCTGTTAAAAAATGCCCCCAAAGGGAAACTGTTTATGAGGTTTGTGGCTCCCCTAAACCAATTTTAAATGCCGTTTCTTTACTGCCTATGTTGTTTTTACATTGAAAATCAACATTTTTTGCTAAGCCATGAAATATATTTTTTACCTTCTCATATACGTACAGAGTAATGTAATACGGATATATATATATATATATATATATATATATATATATATATATATATATATATACGGAGTAATATACGTATTTTAGGGAAAGTTGTGTAATGATACGCGAAAAAGAAAAAAATTAATTGCCGGGCTCTGATAATGAAAAAGTGGTTAAATCTAGTTGCTAAATTAAGAAAAAATCCTCTAAGAGCCAGAATCCCTGTTCAGTGAATCCTCGATACGGAAAAAAAAACAATTGAAAGCAAAACGTCCGTCCATGTCCGTCTGTGTCTGTCCATCCGTATCCGTCCGTTCGTGTCCATCCGTCCGCGTCCGTCCGTGTCCGTCCGTTCGTGTCCATCCGTCCGCGTCCGTCCGTGTCCGTCCGTTCGTGTCCATCCGTCCGTGTCCGTCCGTCCGTGTCCGTCCGTCCGTCCGTCCGTCCCCGTCCGTCCATGTGCGTCCGTCCGAGGCAGTCCGTGAACAACACTAGCGCCTTGACCATAAGAACGGTTTCTTCCAAAATTAATATTCCCTGGTCTATATGGTTCCACTCGAGGCGCCGCGATTTTGATGAACTTTATTCAAAATTTGGGGGTTCTTTACATGAAGCCCCTCGGATATTTTGAAGAATTTTTCAAAAACAGCTCAAACGTCTTTCTTTAAATTTCTTGTAACAATAGAGTAAAACATACTTATAAATGTTTACTTATAAATATACTTATATAGGTCCGATTTTTACGGTTAACTCTGAATTTTGGAAAATTGCAAAAGTTTGAATTTTTTTCGAGATTTCCTACAACTACAAAATTGAAGATAGAGATTTTCCCTTCAATTAAAATTTGTTCTCCATAGTGAGTTCTTTCATTAAGGTCATCCACATTTTTTTGAAAATTTTAGAAGTTTTCCCGCAATATTGCGTGCAATATATGTGCAATTTTAAAAACTTACAAAAACAAAATTTTCTCAAATCGGCTCCAAATTTGATCTTTAAACGTTTGGTAGGGATAGCACTAAATGTACTCTATGTGATGACTAACAGCAATTTGCTCTATCCTTTGCTTTTTCAAAAAATACAAAATTTTAATTTTTTACCTCTCACTCTCTCTCTGTTTCTCTCTCTCAGGTCGCTACTATTTACAATAGCAGCGATTTGTTCGTATTATTTTATTTACGAGTAATATCATACAAAGTTTCTTGAAAACGCGACCGTTTTCTATGCAAATTAGTTCAAAATTCCGCATTTTCAGAAACGCTAAAACGCCATTTTCTCATAAATGGCTCAAAATGTTTTTCTTCAAACTTTTCGTACGGATAGTACTAATTTCACTTTTCATCACAAAGTTCTTGGGGTCTTTGGGGTCTTTTTGTTTTTTCAAAACTTACACAAATGTAATTTTTTTGAAAGATCTCTCACAATGTTAACATGCACATTTTAAGCAATTTTTAAACACTGTTGTATTTGTGGGTTAATGTGTTTCAAATGACTTCTAATGAAGTTTTTCGAAAAGTGAAACATTTTCTGTGAAAAAGAGCTTCAAATTTTGAATTTACAGTGGCGATGAAACGCCATTTTTGTAAAGACAGCTTCAAATTTTTCAAACAAAATTGCCATGTATGACGATGTTTTATTGTTCTTTAATATTCTTATAATAATATTTACGTTCTACTATTAGAAAATCGAAGATTTCAGAAAATGTAAAAAAAAGTACTTTGGGCGGCAATAAATAGCTGCTGGCAAAAGAATGTGTCAAATGAGAATAGCTGGCCGAGACATAAGGAAATAGAGAAATAATACGGGAAAGTCTGTGCCATTCGGTAGCATCATTTGTTTCTTTATAGGTATACATATTGTATATTGTATTGTATTGTAGGTGTACATTGGATATATATATATATATATATATATATATATATATATATATATATATATATGTGTGTGTGTGTGTATATATGTGTGTATATCCAATATACACAATTCAATTACTTTTTACTTCCTTGCTACGGAGTGGAGAGAAAGTTATGTAATGCTGCATGAAAAAAAACGAATTTTCGGCAGAAACACTCTTATTAAAGGGCCCTGGTAACAAAAAAGCTGCAAAATCCGGTTGTTAAATTTAGAGGGAAAATCCTCTAACACGTGGTCTAGGTAGAATGCACGTTTTGTGGGGCATTGTTGCCGAAAAATTGACGGCAAAATCTCTGTCCGCCTGTGAGTCTGTCCGTCTGTGAAAAACGCTAGCGGCTAATCCGTTCAGCCGATTTCTCCAAAATTGATATTCCCCCATCGATCTGGCTGACGTCGCATCCTCTTGAATTTGAAATCGAGATTTTAATTGAGGGGGTACTTTACAGGAAGCCCCCAGGACATTTTCCACATTTTAAAAAACATTGCTTCATACTCTTTGATTTAATTGTTTTGTTGGGTAGTGTGTAGGATGTTTAAGAAAATGGTGGACGTCTCATGTTTATTTATTTACGTCAAAAACAGTTAAAAACTGCGTGTGACGAGCTACGGGGAGAAGTGAATTTTGTGCACGTTTTCATAATTCTGTGGTCTCTATCCTAAATCATATTGTAGTCGAATTTTGAAGAGAGGTTTTTTTCGAGTTTTGTTGACAAAATATTCGCTCCTATATAATAAAATGTTCGTTGAAAACTCTAATTTTTCGAAAATTGCAAAAGTTCAACATTTTTCGTCGTCTTCGTACAACTACAATTATGAAGTTAGAGATTTATCCCCCGAATGAAATCTGATCCTTAAAGATAGATTTTGAAATAAGGACATGAAAATTTGGGTCCTTTTGCGGTAATTTTGCATGAAAATACGTGCGAGTAAGTTCGTGCAATTTTAGCACCACTAGTTTATTTCTGTGTTAATGTACCTTTGTAAACAAATATATTAATTTCTTTTGTAAATAATAAACAATTTACAGGTTTCTGGGATGTTATGTGACTCTGGAATGCCCATTTTTGCATAGAAATTATTTTTCAAACCAACTTCTGAGTGCTTATTGCGGCTCAGCCATTCGAAATCTCGAAAGCGTTTATTAGGTAAAACAGGCTTGAAATTGCTCACGAGCTTATTTTCGAAGTTTCGTTGTTTCCTCCCTGTTTAATTATATACTATATTCAGGTGGTTCAAAGCTAGCGAGCACTTATAACTGGACGACAACATGAAATCTTCTCGCATGTTGAGAATGCGAAATAGCAGAAATGGTTGCAACCTGTTTACCACAGGTCTCCAGAGCCCATGGCCACAGGCGCTAGTGTCATATTTGTGTGTATTCAAAGAGAGTGAGATGTGTATCTTGTAAGTTTAAAAAATGTAACTTTTAGCAATATTTGCATTCTCTATTCTACTTTAATTTGACATTTTAATTTTTTACTTCTACATAACAACCGTCCATCCACCCGACCGATCGGCCCTCCGTCCATCCATCAGTCCCTCCGACCATCCGGCCCCCTGTCCGTCCGACCATGCGACCCTTCGACCGTCCGATCATCCGTCCGTCCGACCGGCTGACTCCGAGCAGCCGGCCTTCACACTCCCCAGCCCTCCGTCTGCCAAACATTTCCGATGGCTCGATATGATCGCTGTCCTTCGTCACTACTGCGCAGAGGACTAACTGATCCTAGTTCATTGTCTTCATAGTCTTTGTAATGGCATCCTTCTCGCGGTCGCCATTTCACCAAGAAACCAGTCGCCCACGGTTAGGACCGGTTCGTGATGGTTAAGATGTCTCCAGGTTGGCGTGAAACTAACATCTTCCTCTGGCTCCAAATCGTGGAGCGTTGTGGCGCTTCCTCACGGTGTCATCCAAATCGCGGCGCTTGAAGTGGCTGTATCGTCGCTGTTCGAGGCGACGGCTGGTGAGGAGGGGGCGTCGACTGTCGGTTGGCCACTCCCGAGGCGTGACGTCACTACACGCGCGTTCCGGCTGCAGGAGGTTGCGGCCGCCGGGTGACAGGCAACTTTCACCCGACGGCTTTTAGCTTACCTTCTACCGCGTCTTCGCCACCTCTTCCTTGCAAGCGGACGTCACGCCACCTAGAATCCCCCCTCCCGCCAAGGCCCAGGAGACTGGAGTACAGTCCCAAAGCAAACTAGTGGTGCTTCCACAGCACATACTTTCTTGCATTATTTCTAAATTGGCAATTTTCGAAAATTTAGAGAGTTCAACGATAATGTGTTCCGCGTCATTATTTTAAGTGCCCCTTCTATCCATGTAATAAATAAAAAAAACACTTGGAGCAGTTTTTGAGAATTTTTTAACAAATTGCTTACATTTCAGCCACAAATTAAAAAAAACCTACTCTGTTTTTCTAGACCTATACATAATCTTTTTTTAACCCTCGTACCATATCTGGATTCATTTCTGGACCCCATCATCATTAAATTTTAATATTTTCTTAAATATTTGCTGGATAATTTCAGCCTTCTCGATATGCCTTCGTGCACTTATTAAGCAGGTACCAAATCATTTTGAAATATTTTCCTAATTTTATTAGTTTTATTAATTTTTTTGTTACTTGTGGCTGGTTTGACCTAAGGTAGGTCTATAGCCTGTTATTTTCCCATTCTCATTTCAAATATATTGTCATGAACTTAAAAAATGTGTCTGATACTGTCAATATTAGATTGATCTTGAAATAACTTTTGTAAACTATTATAAATATTTCTGAAGCATTATGTATCAACAATGGAGGATACGTACGATAGAGATTATTCCTTACATGAAATATTTAACATGAATAAATTATATTCATTATGTTTTTGAAAATAACCTAATGTATACTAATATGAAACAATTATGTACACTCAATGTACTGCCGTATACATTCGAGTTTACCACTTCCAATTTTCAATAAAGCGTGGGGTCCAAAAAGACCCCAGGTATGCTACTTGATTGTACATTGCAGATATGCAGATATATATACACTTAAATGAATTTTACACAGAATGTACAGTATTAAAACTGTGTTGTTTCTAGCCAGATGATGGGGAAAATAGAACCTCGAAAATTCGCTTTGTTAAAATGTTAATAAATTAATTTTAACTTCGATTTTTATTCAAGAAGTTGGTTTGAAAAAACGCTTTCTATAGTGCGATTTATTCAACTCTGCCCCTGGCAGGCATCAGCTGTTGACGGTTTCATCCAAACGGGGGCGTATATGTCACTACAGGGACGTAATGTTCAAGCTCGTTGGCTATGGTAACTATGGTAACGTTGAATGTATACCGGGTACAGGCAAAAATTTGCATTGCAGAAACATAGAAACACTCCAGAAACATGTTACTCGTTTTATTACTTACAAAAGAAATGAATATACACTCATTGTCATAAAGAAAGCTGCACCCCGAAGGACCCTACTGATCCGCTGCAAACTCTGACGGTATTTTGCACACCATTCACTAAGCCAATAATTTCGTTTTCGCGGTCGGCCGCGCACTGTACACTATGCCTCGGCGACGCTTTCGACAGCCAGTTGTCCAGTTAAACGCGTTCGAGAGGAGCTGCATCGTGGGTGCGCGGGAGGCTGGTTGGTCCTGTCGCCATATTTCGCACCACACCGGTAATACAAACACCACCATCGCCCGCTGTTGGCGGCAATAGATTGAGGAAGACATGCGTACACGAAATGCAGGATCTGGACGTCCAACACGCAAAATTAGGAGGGAGGACCGACGGATTGTTCACCACGCGTAAATAGATCCAACGGCAACGATTGGTGCTAGTCAGCGGGCTGTGCAGCCTGCACTGTCACATCCTGTAAGTGCCAGTACCATTAGCAGGTGATTGTACAACGCAGGGCTCGCCGCACGCCGACCGTTACGACGCCTGCTACTCACACCCCAGTAACGTCACTACAGACTCGCCTGGTGCCGAGAAAGATGGACCTGGGGCTATGCAGACTAGCAGCGGGTCACTTTCAGCGACGAGTCCCGCTTCAGCCTTGATGGGGACGGCCACCGGGTCCGTGTCTGGAGGCGCTGTGGGGAGCGCCACGACAAGCTGTTTTTGTTATCCCGTCACACGTCCCGCCAGCCTGGTGTGATGGTGTGGGGCGCGATATCCCATGGTGCCCGTTCACCGTTAGTGTTCATTGGAGTTTCCGTGGCAGCCACACGGTGCATTCAGGAGATCCTGCAACTGGTGGGCTCTGCCGTTCGTGAACGCTCACGCCCATGCCCTATTTCGACAGCATAACGCGCGTCTGCATACCGTAGCCATCTCCTGAGCACGCCTTGCAGCCGTGGATACTCTGTCATTTCCAGAAGCATTGCAAGACCTGTCTCCGATCGAGAACGTTTGGGGTGCTATGGAGTGTGCGATCAGGATCCCGCCCCTACTCACCAATCTGGAAAAACTGCGCGCTCAGGTGCAAGCTGCATGGGATGGACTAGCACAGGACATCATTCGAGAACAGTACAACTCCATGCCGCAATGTCTGAACACGTGTGTTCGCTAAAATGGTGGCCTCACGCCATACTTACATGTACCGTCTGTGGCCGTGTAAGTGTTAGTCCTACAAATAATAATAAGTGTTAGTCCTACAAATATGAAAGGGTAATCATATTGTATACGGGGTACCCTCTACCTGCCTACCAACAATGATTGCAATCCGCATTGTTCTTCTGGGTGCAGCTTTTTTATGACGAAGAGTGTATTTGTTCAGAAAGAAGAATTAACCCAAGAATAAAAAAGAACCCAATATACGCAAATTGACTGCTTTTACTTTCCCATATACGCACATATATACGGAGAACAAGGAAAGTTACGTAAGTTACGCAAATTCGATTTCGAGATTTTAACGGATTTACACGTTTTGGGGTCCCCTTACACGGAAAAAAATTTTTTACGCCCGCCTGGCTACCCGCCCGCCCCGTCTGTGTGTGTCTCTCTCTCTCTCGGTGTCTCTCTCTCTCGGTGTCTCTCTCTCTCGGTGTCTCTCTCTCTCTCGGTGTCTCTCTCTCTCGGTGTCTCTCTCTCTCTCGGTGTCTCTCTCTCTCTCGGTGTCTCTCTCTCTCTCTCGGTGTCTCTCTCTCTCGGTGTCTCTCTCCCGGTGTCTCTCTCTCTCTCGGTGTCTCTCTCTCTCTCTCGGTGTGTCTCTCTCTCTCGGTGTCTCTCTCTCTCTCGGTGTCTCTCTCTCGGTGTCTCTCTCTCTCGGTGTCTCTCTCTCTCGGTGTCTCTCTCTCTCGGTGTCTCTCTCTCTCGGTGTCTCTCTCTCTCTCGGTGTCTCTCTCTCTCGGTGTCTCTCTCTCTCGGTGTCTCTCTCTCTCTCGGTGTCTCTCTCTCTCGGTGTCTCTCTCTCTCGGTGTCTCTCTCTCTCGGTGTCTCTCTCTCTCGGTGTCTCTCTCTCTCTCGGTGTCTCTCTCTCTCTCGGTGTCTCTCTCTCTCGGTGTCTCTCTCTCTCGGTGTCCTCTCTCTCGGTGTCTCTCTCTCTCGGTGTCTCTCTCTCTCTCGGTGTCTCTCTCTCTCTCGGTGTCTCTCTCTCTCTCGGTGTCTCTCTCTCTCTCGGTGTCTCTCTCTCTCGGTGTCTCTCTCTCTCTCGGTGTCTCTCTCTCTCTCGGTGTCTCTCTCTCTCGGTGTCTCTCTCTCTCGGTGTCTCTCTCTCTCTCGGTGTCTCTCTCTCTCGGTGTCTCTCTCTCTCGGTGTCTCTCTCTCTCTCGGTGTCTCTCTCTCTCTCGGTGTCTCTCTCTCTCTCTCGGTGTCTCTCTCTCTCGGTGTCTCTCTCTCTCGGTGTCTCTCTCCCGGTGTCTCTCTCTCTCTCGGTGTCTCTCTCTCTCGGTGTCTCTCTCTCTCGGTGTCTCTCTCTCTCGGTGTCTCTCTCTCTCGGTGTCTCTCTCGGTGTCTCTCTCGGTGTCTCTCTCTCTCGGTGTCTCTCTCTCTCGGTGTCTCTCTCTCGGTCTCTCTCTCTCGGTCTCTCTCTCACTCGGTGTCTCTCTCCGTGTGTCTGTCTCCGTGTGTCTGTCTCCGTGTGTCTGTCTCCGTGTGTCTGTCTCCGTGTGTCTGTCTCCGTGTGACTGTCTCCGTGTGTCTGTCTCCGTGTGTCTGTCTCAGTGTGTCTGTCTCAGTGTGTCTGTCTCAGTGTGTCTCTATCAGTGTGTCTGTCTCAGTGTGTCTGTCTCAGTGTGTCTCTATCAGTGTGTCTCTATCAGTGTGTCTCTATCAGTGTGTCTCTATCAGTGTGTCTCATCAGTGTGTATCTATCAGTGTGTCTCTATCAGCGTGTCCCCCTCAGTGTGCCCCGCTCAGTGTGTCTCCCTCAGTGTGTCTTTCTCAGTGTGTCTCCCTCAGTGTGTCTCCCTCAGTGTGTCTTTCTCAGTGTGTCTCCCTCAGTGTGTCTCCCTCAGTGTGTCTCCCTCAGTGTGTCTCCCTCAGTGTGTATCTCTCAGTATGTATTTCTGTGTGTATCACTGACTGTCTCTCTCTGTCCGTGTCTCTCTCTGTCCGTGTCTCTCTCTGTCCGTGTCTCTCTCTGTCCGTGTCTCTCTCTGTCCGTGTCTCTCTCTGTCCGTGTCTCTCTCTGTCCGTGTCTCTCTCTGTCCGTGTCTCTCTCTGTCCGTGTCTCTCTCTGTCCGTGTCTCTCTCTGTCCGTGTCTCTCTCTGTCCGTGTCTCTCTCTGTCCGTGTCTCTCTCTGTCCGTGTCTCTCTCTGTCCGTGTCTCTCTCTGTCCGTGTCTCTCTCTGTCCGTGTCTCTCTCTGTCCGTGTCTCTCTCTGTCCGTGTCTCTCTCTGTTCGTGTCTCTCTCTGTTCGTGTCTCTCCCTGTTCGTGTCTCTCCCTGTCCGTGCCTCTCCCTGTCCGTGCCTCTCCCTGTCCGTGTCTATATATGTGTCTCTCTGTGTGTCTCTCTCTGTCTCGGTCTCACTGTCTCTTTCTGCCTCTCTCTCTTCGACTCTCTCTGTCCCTGTCTCCGACTGTCTCTGTCTCTCTCCGACAGTCTCTGTCTGTTTCTTTCCGACTCTCTCTCAGAATTCCTCTGCCTCTCTCTCTCCGATTCTCTGTCTCTCTCTCCAACTCTTTCTATCTCTCTCTCCGACTCTCTCTGTCTCTCTCCGACTCTGTCTCTCCGTCTCTGCCTGTCTCTCCGTCTCTGGCCCTCACTCTTTGTCTCTCTATCTCTGTGTCTGTCTCTCTTTGTTTCTTTGTCTGCCTCTGCCTCTTACTGCCTCTGCCTCTTACTGCCTCTGCCTCTTACTGCCTCTGCCTCTTACTGCCTCTGCCTCTTACTGCCTCTGCCTCTTACTGCCTCTGCCTCTTACTGCCTCTGCCTCTTACTGCCTCTGCCTCTTACTGCCTCTGCCTCTTACTGCCTCTGCCTCTTACTGCCTCTGCCTCTTACTGCCTCTGCCTCTTACTGCCTCTGCCTCTTACTGCCTCTGCCTCTTACTGCCTCTGCCTCTTACTGCCTCTGCCTCTTACTGCCTCTGCCTCTTACTGCCTCTGCCTCTTACTGCCTCTGCCTCTTACTGCCTCTGCCTCTTACTGCCTCTGCCTCTTACTGCCTCTGCCTCTTACTGCCTCTGCCTCTTACTGCCTCTGCCTCTTACTGCCTCTGCCTCTTACTGCCTCTGCCTCTTACTGCCTCTGCTCTTACTGCCTCTGCTCTTACTGCCTCTGCCTCTTACTGCCTCTGCCTCTTACTGCCTCTGCCTCTTACTGCCTCTGCCTCTTACTGCCTCTGCCTCTTATTGCCTCTGCCTCTTACTGCCTCTGCCTCTTACTGCCTCTGCCTCTCACTGCCTCTGCCTCTCACTGCCTCTGCCTCTTACTGCCTCTGCCTCTTACTGCCTCTGCCTCTTACTGCCTCTGCCTCTTACTGCCTCTGCCTCTTACTGCCTCTGCCTCTCACTGCCTCTGCCTCTTACTGCCTCTGCCTCTCACTGCCTCTGCCTCTTACTGCCTCTGCCTCTTACTGCCTCTGCCTCTTTCTGCCTCTCCCTCTTACTGCCTCTCCCTCTTACTGTGTCTGTCTGTCCCTCTGTCTGCCTCTGTCTCTATTTCTATCTCTTCTCTTCATCGTCCTCTGCCTTCTCTGTGTCTCTGTATCTAGTCTCTCTCTCTCTTACGCGTGCCGCTGTCCTGTCCTTCTCGGCCTCCATCTGCGTCACACAGTTTCATTTACTTTTGTATTAATTTTCGTTTAGCTATCTTGTTTATAAGATTTCTAAGGAGAACGTATAAAATTTTATATGCTTTGACAGCAATCTGAAATTTCAGGACGTTAACTCTGATGGAAATGTATAGATAAACATTATTTTTTAATAAATTCTGTGGTGGCAGCAGAGATTTTGTGGTAATCCATGATAAAGTTCCAAGGATAATGAGATATCAACCACAATAAATGATTACAACCCTTCCACCATTAAGAAATTCATAAAAGAAAAAGAAATTGAATTAAGAAATAAGAAAGCCTTCCGTCAAAATATCTCCTCTGAAAAGAAAGTGTTCATAAGTATCCCATATTTTGGACCCATATCCCAAAAACATAGGTAGAATATTTATAAAAAATGACATTAAAGTATCATATAAAACCCCCAACACCCTTCAATCATTACTTCCCAGCAACAAAACGCCTGTACCCTTAATGGAAAGAAGTGGTGTTTATTTGTTAGAGTGTAAACAGCTGTAATTCAGCATATATAGGTCAAACAGGTAGAATGTTTACCTGTAGATTAAAGAAGCATTTAAGATCTTGGAGACTCAAACAAGATTTCTCCACTTTCTCCAACCATCTCATTCAAAACAATCACTCTTTCGACCCAGATATCAGCTTTAAAATAATACATTTTGAAAACAATGGTACTAAATTGAACATATTAGAAAAATTTTGAAATTTTAAAGTTGTACAAAAATCCAAAAATAATTTGCCTCAATGAACAATCCCAATTTAAATTCAGCACAATTTTAAATTTATTTATTTGACTAGCTTCTTATTTTCTTTCCGTCTTCCCTTTCCATCAGTCTGTCCTCGAACCACGTGCGATGCACAAGATGGCGGCATACTGGGTCGGAGCACATTACTAACATTTAATTATGGGTGTTTAATCTGTGTTACTTGGATAAGCACAATAATTAATTAGTTTTCAAGCTGAATAGGTTTATGTACATTTGCAATTTTCATTTTGCTAACTTGTTTACTGATTTTTCTATTTTTTAGTGTCACTGATGATGGGGAAAAACACTCCCGAAACATATGTATGACGAAATTTTCTAAATATTAAAAAACAATTATCATTTAATGTGATTGATATCTCATTATCCTTGGAACTTTATTATTTTTTAATTTACAAACATTAATCAATTTATATTAAGTTAACATTTACAGAATTTTTGATTAGCAATATTGTTACATAATATAATAATCAATAAATTTTGATCCTGATATGTAGATTCTTACGCTTTTTGAAGAATTAGTACACTATTTTAAAAAATGGATTATTTGAAAAAACACAATTTCGACTTTAAACACCCGTAACTTTTGAAATGTCCAATTCACCACGCGAATTCTTGTGTGTGGTATGTGTGTGTGTGTGTGTGTGTGTGTGTGTATGTGTGTGTGTGTGTAGGGGGGGATATTTAGAGCATGTAAAGTATTTTGGGTGAACAGAATCCGAAATCGAGGATTAGGTATTTTGGGAATTTCGGATTGAAAAAGAACCTGCACTTTTGAATTCGGGAGTAAAAATATTGGTATAAAATGCAAAAAATGCAATGCCCAATGCAAGAAAAAAACTTTTCTTTGAACTATTTACATTTAAGAGAAACCTTTGTTATTATTTTTGAATGAATTTTCACGTGAGATTTCAATGTTCGTTCAAAATGCTCAGTTTTATTGATTTTGGGTATATATATAAACAAGGTCGAAGGTCAAACATAGGCATTAAATATGATGCTTTTA
>JAHLJT010008446.1:153448799-153498799 GCA_031308135.1 Acheta domesticus
CAATGCGGGGCACAAAAATTTCTTGTCGCCATCAACCTCAAGGAATTGCGAATACTCGCGTCGCTCAAACATCCTCGAAAGTTCGATTTGGTTAACTGCATAATAGAAAAGAAGCTCTCACATACATACGTGGATCCAAACTTAGGAAATTACTTTCGCTGCTTGCATATGCAGTTTTGGGAACTCTTGTTGTGGAAAAATTTTCATAAAACTCTAGCAAAGAGTTCACCGTCCAAAATTTATCTTTCTGTCTCGTGTGACATGCAATGTTCCGGAACAGTCTCTGCCGAAATCGAAATGGGTGTCGCAAACAATATAAAACAACTGTTCTTGTTCTCTTAAGTTCTTGAAGCGGTTAGAAAAGTTTTCTTTCAAATCTTGAATAACAGTGGAACATATTCATCGAAACCTTCTTCCACAGTCTGAAGACATAAAAAGTGTGCTGCATTCCTATTCCTTAATTGACCTTCCCACAGGGAAAGCTTAATTCAAAGACTTTATTTTATCAAATGAATCTGTAATGAGACAGTTCTTGCCTTGCATTGATATATTAAGGTCATTTGAGATGGCAGGTAATGTCAGCAAGAAACCCTAATGCTGCCACCCACTTGGGTCGGCTAGCAGTTACATTCATCAGGTTTTTCTTTAAAATCCCAAAAACAATTGTATTGCCCCTTTAATGCAAAAAATCTCTTAAAAACAGCTCAACGACTACAACCATCTCACTGCACATTGATACGGAATATCCGAAAAATTCAGGGTTTATGTCTATCAATAATTCTTTGAATTGACGGTGGTTAAGACCATGAGCACGGAGAAAATTTACAATGCGGATAACGTCTTTAGCAACATTGCCAATATTCGTCGCTTTTGCACAAAGTGCTTCCTGGTGTATAATACAATGCACGTAGCTAATGAGTTCTTTGCCAAATTCCAACAGTTTTGGTTTTTACTAACGTAACTAATCCAATGTGCACTCCACACATAGACGGTGCACCGTCAGTTGTTGCTGAACACAGCCGTTCCCACGGTAAACCCACTTCTTCCAAAGCATCCTCGATGGCTCGAAAATAATCGACACCCGTTGTTGTGTCCTTGAGGTCGCTTTGTCGCACGGACTGAAGGGATGCCCCCCTACCCTGGTGACTAATTTGCGCCGGCGCGCTGCGTGGAGCACGGGCGGAGCAAAATTGCACCGGAGCACACTTTTGGACCGGCCCGGTTTAGACTCTAGCGTTGACCCAAGACGGATGTTTTGCAGTCAATTGGTATCCGGAGCCATCAAACATTGATTCTGCTACACCACGAAGTTAGATGATTTTTTCTATACTTAGCAACAGGATTTATCAACTTTTTCGTTTGAGTTTTCTGGGGAAAATTTCCCGTTTTCTGTCGCACGATAACATAACATCCTCTTCCTCCGAAGTATTCGTAAGGTAAGAAAGTAAAAAGGGAGAAAGAGATTTAGTGAAACAAAAAGCAAAAGGAAGATTCCACCAGTGGCGAGGAATCGAACGACATGTTCTCTGGCTCTTCCGGTATAAACATATTTCCAATCTGGCAAACTTTGAAGTTCATAGAAAGACAAATGCAATTTTGTGTTCTTTTTTATTACGTCAATATATGAGTAACCGATAACAGGAACTTCTAATATTTTATGCCAGAAAATTCCTGACCTGCGAAATAAGACAAAAAAATTTGAAATTGTTAAAAGTAGCGAAAAAGCTGAAAAATGTGATATTTAGGTGGATTGTGGCATCCCTTAACCAATTTTAAAGACGGTTTTATTGGTGTCGATATTATTCTTGCATCAAAAACTAACTTTTTGCTAAGTCTCTACAAATATCGTCAAACAGCCTAATAGTGAATACAGAAATCATATGCCGCAGTGCGGCACAAATGTGGGTCATAAATAGGGACGGCGCGAGGTGCAATTACAACCGATTGCAGTGAAATAGTTAAATTGTGCGAAGGAAAGTTCTTAAAGTAGAGATTTCGAGTTTTAATCTTATCTAAATTAAAAGTATTTTGGGGCATCACCTCAGCCCAAGTCCGTTGATAAAAATACATTAATTATTATTAATTCGTTATTTTCTAAAAAAAATAGCAAAAAGGCCAAAAAAATGGTGTGTTTATGGATTTGTGGCACCCCCAAACCCATTTTAAAAACAGTTTTATTGGCGCCGATGTTCTTATTGCACCGTAAACCTTTTTCACTAAGCCATTGATTTATATATACATATATACATATATATATATATATATATATATAGATATATTATATATATATACACAAGCATATAATGCCCAGGGTGCCCATTTAACTTGAAAATCAAATTACTCTAAAAATATGAAACGCACAAACATGTCAAGGCAACAAATTAATATCTTCAAGGGGGACGTCTGTCAGACCTAAAAATCAAACTTCCCCGCTCGCCTCTCGAGGATGAGGCGGGAGCGAACTTTGAAATCTTAATAGGAACCGTCACTTTTAAAGCAGATTCACGATTCTACACTAAACACTAAGTTGAGTCTAAAATATTTGTTGATCGAGAGAGAGAGACAATTCGATTATGTGTATTAATGAACGTCCAGCGGGTTCAAATTGACCGCGTCGATTTAAACACGTTAAATCAAATTCTTGAACCCAGATAGGACTGACGATTTACATGTAGGTCACCACGCATCTGTACTTTAAAACTTTTGTTGTTTCTGATAATTTTACTCTGGGAAGATGGTACTACTAAAAGATACTCTTTATACACTTTACTTTTGGATCAAGAACTGGCGGTCATGTCTGCATGCATTTGTGCGAGAAAAACTGCGTCATTTTTGTTTATGCAAGATCATGGAAGACAACTACCGCATCGTATTTTTAAAGGTAGGTAAAATTCAGAAAGTATGACAAAGAACAATGACACAACAATGACACAATAAATAATACACGTATGAGTAGAGTGTTTTCAAAAGTAAAATAAAATTATTCATTGATTAATTGCTGCAGGAGTCATGGGACGCGGTTATAATACTACTGATACAAACGATAAATATAATTCTTTTTTTTTCAACGCTTTCATTTCATTTTAACACTTGCTTTCCTCTTCAGAAAGAAAATTAAATATTGGCGGAAAAGCAATTCTTGGATAACACGAGGGATTAGAACATCATGTAAAAAAAAAGGAGTTCTTCCTTTCATTTCTAAGCAACATAACGTATCTCAAAATTTCCTCCTCTACTTTAAAAATTACAAATCATTGTTAAGAAAAGTCATAAGGCAGGCTAAAATCATGAAACACGATCAGAATATTTTGAACTCAAATAACAAACCAAATCAATGTGGGATATAGTACAAAATGCGACCAAACCAACTAGAAAACTTGTAGAGAATATTATTTTAAAAGATAACGATAGAGATGTGAACGATCCGGCAACAGTGGCTAGTCTCTTTAACCAATACTTTTCGAGAATTGCTGTCGATCTCACTAAGGGTTTTCAGACAAAATTCAACATCTGACGTTTCCCTAAAAATCTTAGACAAATGTTCGTTTCCGAAACCTCTTCCTATGAATTTCTCAAAATAATCGGTAAATTAAAAAATAAATATTCGGCCGGTTAGATGAATTTCTGGATTGTTTGTTAAAAACGTGTGCGCCAGCCATTATACACCCGTTAACTCACATATTTAATGCATCCTTATACACCGGAATTTTTCCAGATATTTTTAGAACAGTAAGATTAAGCCGCTCTTCAAAAACGGCAACAAAAATGAATTCAAAATTATCGGCCAATTTCTCTTTTGTCAGTTTTTTCATAAATATTAGAGAGACTTTTTTATGTGCGAATGGAAACCTTTCTCAATAAACACGATGCGTTTTCAAATTGCCAACCTGGATTCCGGAAATCAAAATCTACGGAAACAGACATCTTTTCTTTTCTCAAATATGTTGCCTCATCTTTGGATCAAAACGAAGCAACTATTGGAATATTTTTAGATCTTTCAAAATCTTTTGACTTCATTGATCATAACATTTTCCTTTCAAAATTACCTTCATATGGAATCCGTGGTATTGCTCTAGATTGGCTAAATTCGTACCTTAAACAACGATATCAGAGAGTAGAAATACCTTACTAGAATGATGGAATATTATGTACACACCTTTCCGGTTCTTTGCCAATTGCACGTGGAGTCCACAAGGATCGATTTAGGCCCTATTATCTTCCTATTATTCGTAAATGATATGCCCATAGCGATTCGAAACGGAAGAACAGTTCTCTTTGCGGATGATACAAATATTCTTTGCAATAAAGAAACCGTAAATAGTACAATATCAGATGTTTCAAATTGGTTCCGTAATAACAATTAATAGTAAATGAAAATAAAATTGTTTCAATGCAGTTTTCTATTTCAAATAAAAAATTCTGTACTCCATTGAAATGAACGGTGTGCCATTGACTGATGTTAAAGTAACAAAATTTTTAGGTCTATCAATTCAGTCAAACCTTAAATGGAATGCCCACTTAAATGAATTGAACACAAAATTAAGTTCATTATGCTACGCGTTCAGAATTCTTTCAAATTCCGTCAGCCTTCATACAGCTCGTTGTGTATATTTTGCCAATGTTCATTCCCGCCTGAGATATGGCATAATATTCTGGGGAACACGTCTTATCGCTCCCAGACTTTCAGATTACAAAAAAGAATTGTACGAATAATAAGCAAATCCCACCCACGTGATTCTTGTAAGTCTCTTTATTAATCTAGGAATTTTACCATTATCTTGTCTTCTGATTTACGAATCAGTAGTTTTTGTCAAAAATGACTTACTTAAGGGCGGGAATATATTTTCAGCAAACGCCGATGTATATAAGTATAACACACGACGTAGTAATCATATTCACCAGGTGGCAGTATCAACAGCTCACTACAAAAAATTCACATCCAATTCACATGTACATTACTCTACAACACTTTGCCAGAAGACATTAAACGATTAAATTCGATAGAAATGTTTAAGTCCCAAGTAAAATCTTTTCTTCTGCATAACTGTTTCTATACAATTCGAGACTATACCGAGCATCAAAAGGGAAAGTAGTATTAATTTTAACAATGATAGTTAATGTAATTATTTATCATTTTGACTGTATAATTCTTAAGAACCTGTAACAAGTATTGTACCACAGTTTCTGGGTTGACGGCCCCCTTCTCGATCAGGTTTTTCGTCCAGTTTCCCTGATCCTTGAGCAAATGCTGAGATGGTCCCTTGTTTTGCTTCTGTACATAAATGTAACTTCATTATTTGTGCACGTCTTCTGAATTTCAGTGGGAAATATAATTATTCAAATTATCGTTTTCCATATTATCGTGGCAAAAAATATTATTCTTTCATGAAGAACATGAGGGTTCAGAGCAGGAATTTATAACTAATTTACGTTTGAAAATATATGTTATTATATGGGAGCGAATAGTTTGTCAACAAAACTTGAAAAAAACGCTCTTTTCTGTTAACAAAATTCGACTAGTATAAGGTTTAGGATAGAGATCACAGAATTATGAAAACATGCACAAAATTCACTGCTCCCCATAGGTCATCACACACAGTTTTTAACTGTTTTGACGTAAATTAATAAAATATTGTTGCGAAACAATTAGTATCATACCAATAACTTTGGTGAGAGATGTTTAAAAGTTTTATTATACACAGTGAATACATTGTTTACAATTATTAAAGTGTATTCATTGAATAAAATAGGTGTACTTCATAGGACGTTAGTCATAAAGGGGGTCAGTGCGTATCACATGGTAGTTTATTGTTGTATTTCTATACAGGGGTTTTAGTCTCAATGAGGCTTTGGCAATGCTAGTGAACAAAGACGATGATGGCATTTTCAATGCTAGTAGTGAGATTACGCTTACATTCTATACTCCAACAAATGATTGCGGGTGACACTACCGATGAAAATTCGGGGGATGAAAACATTGTACATTTAAAAAATTTACCAGGAAGTCAACTGAGAGCTAAATCGGAAATAGAATTATTTGTTGACAGTGAGAACTGCGAGAAAATTTCCAGCAGACTGAAAATAGAGACGAAACGTGAAGGGGAAATGGCAATGCGTGGCATAAAGAACGGAAGTGGTGACACAATTCCTAAAGGAAAGAGGAAGAAGACATAACACTAGAGCAAGCGTGATCTCGTGGACGACAACAATACTTGACTGAAGATCCTTACTGTCAGCAACATTAGAAGCCCGTCAGAATTTTTTTTTCGCTTCCTGATGACATTTTAGATAAGATAGTCAAATACGCATCTTTGCAATAAAGACAACATAGACAAATCAAGCAGATACGCAAAAATATGACCGCTTTTTTTTTATGTTGAACATAATATTTCAAGAAAATGCACCGTATGAAGTGTATCATACAATAGATGAATCAATGGTGCCTTACTTCGGTAAGCATGGATGCAAGCAGTTCATCTGGGGGAAATCCCATAAGATACGGATATAAAATATGGACTACAAAAAATATGGAGCTACAAAAAATGGTTATATTCTTTGGATGTTTCCATACAAATGTCCTAGTACATCTTATTTTTGTCTGATACCTCATCGTTGTGGTTGAGCAGAATGCGTGACAGTTGCAACGACTTGAGGGAAATGAAAATTGAACCATTGAGAATTTCGTCGACGAATTTGTTCGTCAGCGTTAAAGACAAATGCAGGAATGTTCAAATCTAAAGGGAGGACCAGCAAAATCAGAGCACAAATCTTCGACATCCATGACATCATTGGGTAACTAATCAAGAGAGACCAAACTCGTTGCAGAGAATGTAAAGATTAACAGCAGCGACATTATCTTGACAATCTCTAGAATGACAAGATGCCAAAAATGTGATGTTGGTTTACATGCGAAGTCCGTCAACATAGTGAATGCTAGGTACTTAAAATTGTTCGTGTTTTTATTTAAAATAGTATAAACTTTTTCAGCATTCCAAGTATCCTTTTAACATGCATGCGTAACTAGCATGCATCACAGTGTTTGTGACTGACGTCCTACATGTAGGTCACTCATTTTTTCGAAATAAAAATATTATGCAAATGGAAAAACTGATTTTCCTCATTCCATGTATCATAATTATAATGTTTTAGTGCAAAAAACTCAAATTAAATAACTTTTTTGTCTCAGTCTTAACTGGGTTAATGAAAAATGAGGGTTTCTATTTAAAAATTCAAAGTTGCCTCTCTTCCACCCCTACGGGGCGAGGACAGGAGAGTTGATTTTAGATCAAGCAGATTTTCCCATTGGAGATATTAATTTTTTGTCTGGAACACGTCTGGATAGTGTCTCTCAATCAAAAAATGTTTTAGGCCAAACACCCTTCAGTCATTACTCCCCAGCAACAAATCGCCTGTACCCTTCATGGAAAGAAGTGGAGTTTATTTGTTAGAGTGTAACAGCTGTAATTCATCATACATAGGACAAACAGGTAGAATGTTTACCTGCAGATTAAAAGAACATCTAAGATCTTGGAGACTCAAAGAACATTTCTCCACTTTCTCCAACCATCTCATCCAAAATAACCACTCTTTCGACCCAGATATCAATTTTAAAATCTTACATTTGGAAAACAAGGGTATTAAATTAAACGTTCTAGAAAATTTTGAAATTTTAAAACTGTACAAAAATACAAATAGAAATTGTCTCAATGAACAATCACAATTCAAATCCAGCCCAATTTTAAATTTATTTATTTGACTAACTTTTATTTTTCTTCCTCCCTACCTCCCTCCCTCCCTCCCTTTTCCTTCAGTCTGTTCCCGAACCACGTGCTATGCACAAGATGGCGGCATACTGGTCGTTGTACTTTTATAACATTTAATTATGAGTGTTTAATCTATGTTACTTGGGTAAGTACCTTAATTAATTAGTTTTCAAGCTCTATATGTTTATGTACATTGGTAATTTTCATTTGCTTACTTTTTATTGAATTTTCTGCTGTAGTCACTGATAATGGGAAAAACACTCCCGAAACATGTTTGACGAAATTTTCTAAATATAAAAAAAAATCCATCCTTTATTGTGGTTGATACCTCCTTATCCTTGAAATTCATCATCCTGAATATATTGTGATATGTTATCACAAGGATAAATAAATGCTGCTAGTTGCAACAATGGTTGGGAAAATGATCACAAAGCGCGAGTTTTAATTAAAAATATTAAATGAAAATGTCAATACAAGTGATGGCGGGGACGGAAAGAAGAAAAAGGTTAATGAATAAATTTAGGAAAGGAAACGTGAGTAAATCCGTGGGTAAAGAATTCATATCGATAAAATCTATAGTACATTGGATATTTGATAAAGGTCTTGGATTATTTATGAACAATAATACTGAAAGTAAATGTGTATGAGAAACTAAATTATCTAAAACTAGTGTCATTTTAGCTCATAACGTAATTTTTTTCAAAATAATTATTTTAACAATGATTAAATATATGTATTCTTGTACATCTTTCAATGAATTTACTTTCATGTTTATAAAAGTAACTTTCATGTTCATAAAATTCCGTTCATGTATTTTTATTTGGAAATATTTCCACATTTGAATTGGCGTGAATTAGCGACGTCCGCCATTTACTAGGAAGTAATTTTTCTAGGCCACTCCCCCTCCCCAGGGAGCTAGACGTAGTAAAGAAGAGTATGAGAAATATCAGGCATGGGGTTTAGGTTCTATTTTTGAAAGAATATTCACTACAAAATTCTTTGAAACACAAAATCTTCTTTTAAATTTTTCACTTATGCAGGGCCGTAGCCAGGATTATTTCTCGAGAGGGGCTTCCTAAATTTAAACTAGTGGTGCTACAACAGCACATACTTTCCCGTGTTATTGGAAATAGCTACGTAGAATTGAAATATTGCACTTTCTGCGCTACTAACATCTTAGATATTATTTGAAAACGTCCAATTCAACCAAGAAGCGAACAACTCACTGTTTCCATCGCAGTGTTGTCAAAACTATGTGAATTCTACAACTGCATAAAAATATAATACAAAAGTTTTGCAAACTTGTATCGGAAAGAGAAGCCTGATACCATATAGCTATATAAGTCACAACAATGACACGTAATTCACAGAAATTCGCGACAGCGGAACGGAATTCCATTGTTGCGTTCCCTGCATTGTCAATACTCCCTTAAAGAGCTAGCAATTTTTATTTCAAATTTTTCAAAACAAATAATTTCTAAAAGATTAATGTGTAAATGTAAAACAAAAGGTCGAATGTAAAAACGAAAGAATAAATAATATACAAAACTGCTCATTCTAATTTACGACCCATCCTGCTGTCGGAAGCGCAGTAAATTTGCAGCGGGCTAATATGTTTGTCACGAAATTATAAAAAAAAACGTATTCGTATTTTCAAAAAATTAAGCATGACCTTGTTTGAAGATGTATTTTTTAATAAATAAATTTCATTGAGAAAACCAGCTGCCATCTATCGCCGCCCAAAGAACATTTTTTTGACATTTTCCAAATTTTTCTGTTTCCTAATGATAGAACGGAAATATTAATTTTAGAATATTAAAGAACACAAGAACGTCGTCCTAAAAGGCAATTTTCTTTTCAAAATTTGTAGCCGTTTTTCAGAAAATGGCATTTAAGCGCTACTAAACATTCGAAATTTGAAGCTCTTTTTCACAGAAAATTTTTGAGTTTTCAAAAAAATTCATTTGAAGTCATTTGAAGCACTTACATTCACAAATATAATGATGTTTACAAATTGTTGGTAATGTGCATATTAAAGATTTGAGAGACCTTTCAGAAAAATTACATTTGTGTAATTTTTGAAAAAAAATACCCCAAAATGAACTTTACGTCATATTAAAGAGTGCAATCAGCACGATCCGTTCGAAAAGTTTGAAGAACAAATTTCGAGCCAAATTGTCATTTTAACTTTCTAAGTCTGAATTTAAAATTTAAAATCAAGATTTCAAATCGTGAGTTAAAACTGGTAAATATGATTATTATAATTTTTGTTATAAAAATATTTCAGGAGCAGAATTTTCTTGTCTCAACATAATATTACTTAAATAAAAATGTGAAATTTTATATGCAAACATATTATTTTCTATTTATAAAAATGGCAAATCAAATAGGAAAAGCTTTCAATGCAAAAACTAAAAACATAACCTCTGCTTACCATTACAATCTAAGTCAACTTTATATTTCTGAAAAGAAGAAGTGATGCTTAATTGACTCGATGAGGTTTAGATCTTTTCATTTCAATAACTTTCAAAATACAAGTAACACTGATAAAAACGAAATGGCGCAATGCAAAATATGTCACGCTGTAGACAATGTAGTTACAACATCAACTGATACCTTCGTGTAGTATTTTTGCTTATCTGTTCTTAGTCATCTTCCCACTCAATTTTTTAGCGCGCGATTCAAAGAATTTAAAATATTCAAGCAGCATCAGTATGTTAATCAGCAGAGTTTTAATCTACTTTTATACATGTCAATATATTTGGATAAATTTGAACTAATAAATAATGAATGAATGAATGAAAACAAAAACAAAAAATATTAGAATTTCGGGGAGGGCTTCCGCCCCTCGCGCCCCTCCCCTGGCTACGTGCCTGCACTTCTGTAAAGACGCGGTGCGTTGACGCGTGCGGAGAAAACGCGCAATGACTTCAAACTCGCGAACAGTTCCACTACTCAAGTCGAAGCAAAAGCTGAAGTGCGAATCAACGTCGCGAACAACAAAAGTGACGTAGTTACATTGAAAGACACACTTTTCGTACCCGACCTTCGTTATAACCTCATTTCAGTTTCGAAGATAGTCGATCGCGGACACGAGATTATATTTGAAAAGAATTGCGCGCTGGTGAAAAACAACACAGGGGATATCAAACTTGTGGCGAACCGCATCGGTGACTTATTTTATGTGAGCGAAAATAGTCACCAAGCAAGTTCGGTTTCGGAGCACAAATACGATATGAAAACTTGGCATTCACGCCTAGGACATCTCAATCGCCAGGACATGATATTCGCATGATGGAGAAGAATGAAGTGGACGGTTTGAAATTCACCCTTTCGGATAATTTCAATTGTGACACGTGCCATGTCAGAAAAATAACAAGTATTCCATTTTCGAAAAAGGAGCATTTTTCAAAAGAACCTCTCGAGATCGTTCATTCCGATGTTTGCGGCCCCTTGAAAACAGCTTCCCAAGGTGGTGCAAAATACTTTGTCACTTTTATCGATGACTACAGCCGATGGTGCAATGTGTTTCCGTGGACACATCTGCTAGAAATATTTGTACAATTACACTACAGTAATGTATTTCGCAAAAGAAATTGTTGATTTAACATAACTCAGTACATTTCGTACTGCTGGCAGCGATTTACAAAATACATTAATACCAATATATGATTCGTATTATGAAATAAAAACATCAATATATTATAAATACATTACCTTGAAAACGTGAAGCCTCAACAGCCAAAAAGCTGGCGTAACTGAAAAAAGAACATAAATTGTTATATAAATATTGTTATTGACCGACATTTGTAACAAACGGACAATGAAAAACACCAGTCCATTGCCGTTAGTTCATGCAAGTCATGAAGCATTCTTTTTAGAAATTACAAAAAAAACTTAAAAATTTCTCTTGTACTAAGGTATACATTTATCACGCAAGTGGCCGTGCTCCATAGAAGAACATCAGCTACCTTCACTATGGACTCACGTACATGGATATCAGTATTCGTAACTTTATTTATTTACTTAACGTCAAAAAAAGTTTAAAACTGTGTGACGCCCTAAGGGAAGAAGTGCAATACGTTAATGATTTCTTAGGGGCACATGGACGAGAATAATTTTGAAAAATTGATTTTTCAATTTTTGTGTAAAAATATGCAATCTTCTATGAATAAATTATGTATTATATGTGTAACATTTCGGGAAGCTTTTTAAAAAAGCAATTTTAAAATTTTCTGTTTAGCAGCCTCCTTTTAAGTGTCAAATTTTGTTCAATTTTATTTCTTGTTCTACAAAAGTTATTTCGATGGACTACATTTTGTTGCAACCGTTGGTAGCCCTGCCAGAGTCTGCCGCTAGCAGCATGTTATGATTTTCTTGTTTGTTCTGTGTTTACACTTGTAACCATGTACTGATGACTGATCAGGGTATTTGCATAGTAACTACCAGGCTTGAAAGTGAAATTACCGTAAATTACATTTTATCATATTATATATATATATGTATATATTCTACAGAAAAGGAAACTATGCAACATAGAAAACTAACATACTGATATTTTCAGATTAGATTTGAGGACAGCATTTACAATAAAATAGAATACAAAAAAGTATTACATTCAAAAGAAACAGAAATATTACTTAAACTTTAAAAACATATTCAATTTTTAAGCACATATTTTAAAAATTATTTCACAAAAATATATTTCTGTAAATTGTTTCATAGTAGTCTAATATTTACATAATTATGTGGTCTAAAAGGGGGGCAAATGTAATTTATATACTTGCTATAATTTCAGAGAATGAAAATTAATTTTTTTTTAAAGTGCAAAATTGAAACAAAATGTATTAATAAATTAAAATATTAATTACAAAAAATACAGTAAGATGAAACTGGTATTAAATTTTTCAGAATAACTCATTTGTACTGTGACATAATTTTCATTTACGTCGCTATCGAAGTTTTCTAGAAACTGTAAAATGGTATATTAACAATTATTTCCATTGCGTTCACATACATGTGTCCTTGAGATTAGAGATATCCGATCAAACTCGTAAATACATAAAGTTGAATTATGAATACACGTAGCAAAGAGCGTTTTTGGCAAGAATTCATAGATAAATATTCGCTCCTATCTAATAAAAATTATTTACAAAGACAAATCAGTTGCAGATTTAGGATATTATCCTTAGTACTTTACGTGAAGGAATCAAATTACTGCCGCGATAAAACGCGGTCATTTAAATTTCTACATTCCCGAAAGAGGTCAAGGAAACGTACACAGATAATGAAACTAGCTTTATGTCCAGAAGCAAAACATAGGGGCATTCTCGTAAGAATTTATATTTCTCAGATCCTGAACACTGGCTACTCTGACGTAGTTATCACTAGAGAATCATCAATGTGGACTTGTCGAAACATGACTCAAATACTTTTTACCGGAATGCACACCCGTGGAAAAATAAAATTTCGCGTCGAAAATGCCTTGGCCCGCGGGGTTGCTGGCGATGGATATCCATCACTGCCGACAGCGATATCTAACGATGGTTTCGAAAACAACGTTATCTAGACCGAAATATGAAGATTAAATTCATTTGATTGGAGAGCGTATAAAATATTTTAACATCTATTGAGAGCTAACAGTAGTAGTACACAAGTAAAAGACTTCCCTGATTTCTGGCCTGAAACTAAATTGATATTAATTGTTGTATACCTAATGTTTTGTTAATTTAAAAAGTGTTGTTATAAGAAGAGTAATAGAGCAGCGAATGGACAGCTCAGTGCCAAAGTAAATGTCCTAGAAGTGGAAAAGTGGCGGTGTTTGGACCGCCCAGGGCTTTTTGGAGATTTCTACATTTCATCCAAACTAAGCAGGACCAAAAACACTAAAACATTATAAAAATAATGTTTTTTATTTAAAACCTAAACGGAAGATGATCCCAACTGACGTGGAACAATCAACATATGTAAAAATTAAATGTTGGCAGATAACACTTAATCCCCAGATTCTCGCAATGCTTGTCTCAATGTCATGCATAAAGCAGCCAAAATTTGTACTCGCGAACAAAGTAAATATATGAATTCTGAAGAAATTACAAAATTGATTGCTTGTATATGGAATTCAAAATATGCATAATGGCCATATAATGAAATTCAAAATATGGGTATGGAGATAAAATAAAAGTCTTAAACCTGCACTGCGCGAGCATTTTTTTTCATAACGATTGACATATTTTTATTTTCCCCATTAAGTAAATTTATTAATGGAAAATGACCAAATGGTGCTACAGAATGGCACAGACTTTCCCGAATTAGTTTTCTATTTCCTTGGGTCTTCGCTAGCTATTCGGAATTGCCAGAAACACTTTCTTGCTAGCTGCCATCTATCACCGCCAAAAGTACATTTTTTGTCATTTTCTTAATTTTTCGGTTTCCTATTGGTACGGAAACATTAATTTTAGAATATTAAAGAACACAAAAACCTAGTCATAAATGGCAATTTTCTTTTAAAAATTATGTGCCGTTTTAAAGATAATTGCGTTTTTGCGCTACTAATAATGCAAAATTTGAAGCTCATTTTCACAGAAAATGTTTGAGTTTTCAAAATACTTTACTTGAAGTTGTTTGAAGCACTTACACTCACAAATATAATAATGTTTACAAATTGCTGGTAATGTGCATATTAAAGATGTGGGACATTTTAAAAAAAACTACAATTATGTAATTTTTGAAAAAATAAAAAAATAACTCAAAATAAACTTTACGCTATACTAAAGAGTGTAATTAGCACTATCCGTTACAAAAGTTTGAAGAAAAAATTTGCAGCCATATATGAGAAAATGGCGTTTGAGCGTTTTGTGAAAATGCCGAAATTTGAGCTACTTTTCACAGAAAACGGTTGTGTTTTCAAAAAACTTTACTTGACATTATTTAAAGCACATGTACTCATAAATATAAGAATGTGAAAAAATCGCCGCTAGTGTAAATATTGTCGACGTGAGAAACATGTGAAAAATTTACACTTTTGTAATTTAAAAAAAACAACTATAGAGCCATATGGCTTTTATGTCATCTGATAGAGTATATTTAGCACTATCCCTACCAAAAGTTTACAGAAAAAATTTGGAGCCGTTTTTTGAGAAAATCTTGTTTTTGTAATTTTTTAACCTTGCACATATTGCACGAAAACTACTAAAATTTTGAAAAACATTTACATGACCTTTATGAAAGAATTCAATATGCAGAACAAATTTTATTTGAAGAAAAAATCTCTATCTTCAATTTTGTAGTTGGAGAAAGATGCCGAAAAAAATTCAAACTTTCATAATTTTCGAAAATTCAAAGTCATCCGTGAAAATCGAACCTATGCCATGTTAATAAGTGTATTTTACTCTATTCATACAAGAAATTTAAAGAAAAATTTTGAAGCCATTTGGAGAAAATTTTAAAAATCCCCGGGGGGCTTTATATAAAGTACCCCCAAATTTTGAAGAATCTTTTTCAAAATCTCAAAGCTTCAACTAGAACCAGATCGACCGGAGAATATCAATTTTGGAAGAAATCGTACGTATGGTTTAGGAGCTAGCAGTGTTCACAGACGGACAGAGAGACAGACGGACAGAGAGACAGACGGACAGAGAGACAGACGGACAGAGAGACAGACGGACAGAGAGACAGACGGACAGAGAGACAGACGGACAGAGAGACAGACGGACAGAGAGACAGACGGACAGAGAGACAGACGGACAGAGAGACAGACGGACAGAGAGACAGACGGACAGAGAGACAGACGGACAGAGAGACAGACGGACAGAGAGACAGACGGACAGAGAGACAGACGGACGGACGGACGGACGGACGGACGGACGGACGGACAGACAGACGGACGTTTTCCTTTCAATTGGGTTTTCGGTATCAAGAACCTAGAAAACAGGGTTTCTGGCTACACCACGTGTTGGGTGATTTTTTTTCTTAATTTAGCAACTAATTTTATCGACTTTTTCGTTTTCACGGTCCGGCAATTAATTTTTTTCCGCCGAAAATTGGCCAATTTTTCGCGCAGCATTACATAACTTTCCCTATACTACGTATATCACTCCGTGTATACGTACGTATACGGGAAAGTAAAAACCACCGCATTTTGGCGCCCGAAGAGGGACTTGATTTAGAATTTTACTAAATTTGAAGCCCTTAGCGGTTTGTCTATTATAAAAAATTAATTTGAATAATTATTGGCAAACTTACTGAATTACATTAAATTAAAGCCGATTTCAAAAATAGAGACAAGTAGAAGAGCTATGGTAGAACGGAACCGAGAAAATGTGAAGGAATGCCGAAATATTTTAGAAGGACAGGAAGGGATAAGTGTCGGAATATTTTGGAAGGAACGAATGTCGGAATATTTTTGACAGGAATTCAGAAGGAACTGAGAGTAATATCGAGGACGGGAGTACTCATGTTGAAGAAAATTTAAGCCTGAAGAAAAAATTACACGATGAAATAATATTTGGAAAAAATAACGAAAATATCAATAATACTGTTAACGTATGAGCGTCTAGGCGTAATAACGGTGGTAATAATGAAAATATGCTTCAATTATTATTGCGAAATGTACGAAAGTTGTAATAAATATGAGATGAAAATGCTCATGAACTACAGGACATGGGGATTTTAATCTACCTTTCTATTCAAGAGTCGAATAAGAAACTAAGGGAAATGAAAGTAAATTATCGTGATTAATGTCAGAAATTTGAAGCTGTAGTGAATGATAAATTAAGCTATATAAATCGGGAAATACAAGTTATTAAAAACGTAAAAACGATATTGAAATTTTAAAGGAAAAAATCAGTTACGGATGTTAATTTAAATAATCAAAGTGGATTAACATGAGAGTAAAGTATTAGAATCCAATAGTAGCAGTATAAATCAAAGAGTCAAGGTAATTCAACAAAAAAAACGAGAGATAATTAGAAATGGCATTAAATAATATGTGGTAGGAAATGGTGCGGTGTTTACGATGCTTCTTCTATCATCGAAATCTATATGAGTTGTTGGCTCTCCATCGTTATTCTGGCATGAAGCTTTTTCGGTCGCATTGCAGCCATCTTCAGTGCTACAAAAATAATAATAGTAATAATAATATATCCAAATTACAAAAATTAAAAAATTAAAATTTTTTTTTACAGAATATTGTTATGAATTGGATTTTAAAGAAAAATATACAATGTGAAATGGTCACTCAAGCGTCACTTATCACTCAAGCGTCTACTCACACGATTCTTCTACTCTTTTCACACCACACTTCAACTGATTTCATCCATTACATCGCTCTACCATCTGACCTCCGCCATGTCTGGGCGCTTTCTCCTTTCAACTCCCCGTTCACTGCCTCAGACCGAATCGTTCACGTTCCGCGGTGAGATACCTCCCGTCGGCGCGCGCCAATTTCCAATGTTTTCATTCTTGCTTTTTGTTTAATTGCTGACTGATAACCCCTGGGCTATATATATGCATATATGTATATATATATATATTTATATATATATTTATATATATATATATATATATATATATTTATATATATATTGAACCAAAACTTTTTTCTTGTTTATAAAAAATAAATAATATTGCTCTTATTTATTATATTCCCCTTTGCATTAGGTGTGCCACGGAAAAATTCTTAATTTTCTTTATTTCATAATTAGCATGAGCACGAGACGTAAAACCCTGAACCGTTCCCAGAAATTTGTAAGGGCGTGCGGTGAGAAGCCGGCACTACAGGATATGCATTTATTGCGCGATTATCATTTATTGCAGGATATTCGTATGTAGCATGCCCCTTCCCGAGTTCCCAAATGAATAAGAAATAAAAACAAAAATTTTCAAATATCAAACCACCATCAATGGGTGCATTAGATTTATTGACAGAATTTACTTGGCGTCGTGGCCGCCTCTAACTGCTAACATTTCAAACTAAACACATACAATATGAATCCCCTTGAAAAACACGAAAACAAACAACACAAAACATAAATATTTACATCACACTCACACTTCACATTCAGAAATACTTATTCACACAAGCGCGCATTTCTTTTGTCATGGCCATGTTACATTTACTTTAAAATGCTATTTCTTTCTTTTTCAAAACATAACTTGGCCTTCTTACAAGAGGTAAGATGACAGCCAATCAAAAATCAGAATTTAAGCATTTGCCTTTTCCAAGTCTCAGCAACGCTGGGCGCGAACCGTCACCATTCTAGCCAGCTTCAATTATATTGTTCTCTACACCACCATAATTGTCAGTGATTTCCACAGATATGGATCTCCATTATTCTCTTTCAATATGCACTAATGAATTCCATTCGACTAGACCTCGACATGTTCTGTCTTCGACGGAGGCTCAACACCTGTTTAGCTTCCTTCCTTCATCCACCACGAAAGTTCGGGAGACAAAAACTGTCACTTCCCGTCTTTGGTTACATGTACTGTTCTATGATGAATATTGTTTTCCTCTCTACTTCAACTTGCATTTACTCTCTTTTTCTATGTAAATTAATTACACAATTTTGTCTAAATGTCCCACCTCTTTAAATATTATAAAACTGTTCTTATTTCGTTATTTTTATTTTAACTTCCACCCTTACATAAGATGTATGCCATTCACTTGTCTTATGACACCAAAATAAAATTATTATAATTTTATTACCATTTTGTTCTTGGACCTACTGCTCATTAGTACGTCATAACTTAAAATATCCTTGTTTATTTATCGTTGCCTGCTCGAATTACACTAGGCTTTCAATGGTGGCGTATACGAAAATATTCTTACGCCTCCGCGCTGTCATTTGTCACTACGAAAATTTATTTTACTTCAATAAAATAACCTAAATATGAGTTTTACGACATGCCCATATAAAATGTCACAATATGTATTGTTACACATTGTAACAATAAAAAAATACCTAAAAATATTACCAATTGTTTCCTTACTTTATCAAAACTTTCGTTTAGAACGCAGAATTATGGAGAAAAATCAGTAAATAAAATAATATTTGTCGTGAGAGATTTAAGAGCCCATTTTTAAATAAATTTGAATATGTGCAAGTAATATTTGCTCCCAAAATACACACTGCATCTAAATCTCGGCTCTAATTGTAAGATGTTGCGAGGAGAAATGCCAGTGCGTCGCATGGCGTGGGCGACGAAGAGGCGAGGCGTGGGCGTGCGAGGTTAAATGGCTGTGGGATGATAAGGGCGAAGCGGAGGCTGCGTGGGAGGCGGAGTGCTCACGTGGGCGGAATGGTCGCGACAGAGTGAGAAGCGTGTGCGGTGACGAATGGCTGCTGTGGCAGCGCGTGGGCGAAGGGAGACCCTCAGCGCTTCAGGCCGCATCGATTGCCTGGTGCCATTTAGTCAAAGCTGCCAGCGCCCACCTACAAAATACAACTTTACATTACAGGAAATTAAAGCAAATGGTTCAATATTAAAGGCTAAATAAAGGCTCTAGGGAAAAAATGTTCCAGCCCATTTCTCCCAAAAATCTGGGTTGAACAAAGAAAAACGTGTCCTCATGGACGAAAAAACACAAGAAATTAGTGGTGCTCCAGAATGGCACGTATTTTCTCGTATACTTAGTTTTCTAATTTCTTTGGTCTAAGATAGCTTTGCGGTCTCGCCCCATCTCCTTGTCAGCTGCCATCTATTGCCAAAAAATTCGAAATTGTTTTAAAAGTTCCCAAATTTTCGCTTTTCTAGAGGTAGAAACGAGACATTATTTTAAGATATTATTTACAAGAGTAATTATTATACAAGACATTATTACACGAAAGTAAAACCTCGTCTTATACCGAAAATTTTGGTGAAAAAGATTTTTAAGAAAATCGTAAGCATTTAATGGTTGTTTAAGCGTTAATGTAAATGCGAAATTGAAGCTCTTTTTCACAGAAAACTTTTGAGTTTTCGAAAAGCTTCCTCCGTCAGCAGATTCTTCACAACTCATTTGATTTCACTCACAAATGCAATAATGTAAACAAAGCGCTGTAAATGTGATTATTAAAGGAATGAGAGATATTTAAAACTAATGGTGCTTCCAACGCACATACTTTCTCCCACTGCTTCTATACGATCCTTAATGCTACTCCACTACTTCATTCAAACCAGCAAAAGTTTTTTCTATCCGAAAACTTTTTCCGTTCCGAGACCCGAAATCCGATCCTCAAAGTTAACGAACCGGCGTTTATACCACTACGCCAAACTAGCACCGTGTAGGTCGAATAGAGCCATAAAAAGAATCGAACCGAGCTATAAAACGGTAAATGCATGATAAAGAAACAATTCATACGACGGTACATACGCTTTACAAATCCAAGAAGAGACGTGAAAAATTGTTAAAAGTTAAAAACTCGAAAAAATATATACAGACACTTCGAGTTCATTTATCGTAATAATCAATATTTGAGATTCAAATGGCTTCACATGGTTTTCAATAAAATTTGTTAGTATTCTCAATTATTTCCTGTGACAATAGAGAATTTTGACAAATAATATGCCCCGACCAGGACTCGAACCGGCGCAACTTCCCTCCGAAAAACTGTGCCAATCCTTGCTGATTAACGACTGTGACCAAAACGGCTCTGCATGACGTTTACACTTGTATAACAGTAATAGCGTATTGTGATTTCATTTTTAGCAATAGGAAGCTGAAAAATCGAGAGAATGTGAAACAAAATGTCTTTGAGTGCCCAAACAAGGTATCTCGGAAGATTATCATTCATAACAGAAAAACTGGTTCAAACTATAGAGATTAGAAAACTAAGTTCTGCGAGAAAGTCTGCGCCATTCTATTGCACCACTAGTTTCCTAAATTTAGAAACACGTTTCATCCATTTTTTCCTCACCAGACTCCAACAATAAGAGTTTTTCTGGCGAAAATGAGCAGTTTTCCGACGCACGATTACATAACTTTCTCTTCTTACGAAATATCCATAAGGCGAGAAAGTAAACAGCAAATTAATAACAATTTTGGAACTGTTAGGGATATCTAACTTGTTCTTATGCGTAATTATTATATTTTGTTTACATTTGATGTTGATATATTCCTTTCGTACTAAAATCGGTTTATACAGATGCACAGAACGACGAACAATTGATATGATGGTATATACGCTTTACACCTCCAAGAAGAGATGTGAAAAATTGTTAAAAAGTTGAAAATTGGAAAATTACATACAGACGCTTCCTGTTTATTTATCGTAATTATCAATATTTGTGATTCGAATGGCTTCACATGGTTTTTAACCATGTTTCTGGAATTCTCAATTATTTCCTATAACAGAGAATTTTGATAAATAACATTCCCCGACCAGGACTGGAACCAGCGAAGCTTCCCTCGGAAGCGCTGGGCCGGTGAACCCAATTATCGGGCACGGCTACCTTCCCTCTGCTTGGCTCTTACACTTGTATAATAGTAATAGTGTATGGTGGCTTCATTTCCAGCATTAGGAAGCCGAAAAATCCAGAGGATGTGAAACAAAATGTCCTTTGGGCGCCCAAATAAGGTATCTCGGAAGATTATCATTCATAACGGAAAAACTGGTTCAAAGTATAGAGATCACAAAATTAAGTGCTGCAAGAAAGTCTGTACCGTTCTATAGCACCACTAGTTTATGTATTTATTTACCGTCCAGTATTACACACGTGGGGAAAATTCAAAGAAAAAATTTGGAGCGGTTTTGAGAAATTTCTTTTTGTAATTTTGAAGCGATGATTACGCAAAAACGGCTCATTTTTTTTCAGGAAATTCTACATCACCTTTTTTAAAGATCTAATTTTGTACAAGAGACTTTGTTTGAAGTAAAAATCGCTATCGACAATTTTGTAGTTAAAAAAATTTTTTTTTTCAATTTTCAAAACACCAAGTATTTCCCAGAAGTAGGACTAAGGCCATTATTTTATCGTCCTTCACTACATAAGTGAAGAAAATTTAAAGAACAAATTTGGAGCGGTTTTTGAGAAACATTTGTTTTGTAAATTTGAATCGCAATTTCGCAAAAAGTACTCGTTTTTTTAAAAAAATGTTACAACGATTTTATTTAAACTGCTAAGTTTGTACAACCGACTTTGTTTGAGGTAAAAATCTCTATCTTCAATTTTGCAGGTTTCGAAAACTTTTTTGCAATTTTTGCACGTTTTTTGCAATTTTCGAAAAAATGGGTATATCAACGAAAATGATTCCTACATCATTCCCTTAAACGTCCGTTGCACTATTCAACAATTTGATTACATGGGTTCTGGTTACATTGTATTTCAATTTAATGTTGAAATACGCATAATTTTATTTAAATTGGTTCATACAGATGCGCACAAGACGATTGATTTGACGTGACATACGTTTAAGAAATCGAATAACAGAGTTGAAAATGTTTAAAGGTGCAATTTGGGAAAACGCAGACAAGTCCTGTATTTTTATCTGCATTGATTCTATTCGTGAGTAGAAGTACTTCAAATGATTTTCAATAAAGTTTCTACATTCTTCAATAGCTTTTTTCTGCAACACCTATTTATCAAATTAAAATTCCTGTCTGTGATAGCCCGGCATCTCCTGAAGTGAAGCGCTCTGCCCCAGCACGCCTTAACCACCTTAGCCTTTGGAGCGAGTTGTGGACTGAAAACGTATATATTAGTCAAAACGTAATTATGTCAGCTTTATCATTAGGAAACCGGTCACTGTTAACATGCGAAAAACAAGTCTTTTGGGCGACGGAGAAAGGCAACGGTGAAGGGCTTACTCCAAATCCGATATCCGATTAATCTTAGAAAAATAACTACTGCTAAGTCTGTGCCATTCTATAGCATCACTAGTTTGTTTGTTTATTTATTTATTTATTTATTTATTTACTGTTCCTTATTACACATGCGGAGAAAATTTAAAGAAAAATTTGGACTGGTTGTTCAGAAAATTGTTTTTGTTTATTTTAACTGAGAATTACGCAAAAAGACTCATTTTTTCACAAAATTCTACATAACTTTTTTAAAGAGCTAATTTTGTACAACAAACTTTGTCTAAGGTAAAAATCTGTATCTAAAACTTTGTAGTTTAAATTTTTTTTGCAATTTTCAAAAAAAAAAGTAATTCCCGGAAGATGGACCAAGACCATATTTTTTATCGTCTTTTATTACATAAGTGAAGAAATTTTTTTAAAAAATGGAGCGGTTTCTGGGAATTTTTTTTGTAAATTTGAAGCGTAATAACTACTCTTTTTTTCAAAAAATTGTACATGACCTTATTTAAAGTGCTCATTTTGTACAAAAGACTTTGTCAGAGGCAAAAATCTCTATCTTCAATTTTGCAGTTTTGAAATTGTTTTTTGCAACTTTTGAAAAACTGGAACGAAAATGATACGAAAAAACGAAAATGATACCTACATCATTCCCTTAAACGTCCTTCGCACTATTTAACAACGAAATTTAATAAAAAAAATGTGGAGCCATTTTCTTTTAACTTTGAAAATCTTCGAGGGGCTTCATGTAAAGTGCACTCCAAAAATAATATATCGGTTTCAAATTCCAGGAAAAATAATTGGGGAATATCAATTTTGAAGAAACTCGGGTGAACGGTTTAGGCGCAAGCGTTGACCACTGAGGGGCAGACCGGACGTGTCAATTGATTTTTCAGTATCACGAAGCAACAAAACATGGATATTTACTACATCATGAGATAGAGGATTTTTTTTCTGAATTTAGCAGCAGGTTTTATCCATTTTTTCGTTACCAGACCCCAGTAATAAGAGTTTTTTCTGGCGAAAATTCGCTGTTTTCCGGCGCACGATTACATATTCTCTTCTTACGAAGTATTCGCAAGGCGAGAAAATTAAAAATATGGAGCTGATTTTGAGAATTTTTTTGTTTTCTTACTTTTCAATGTTGCACATATTTTTCTCAATATTGCACGAATACTATAAAAAATCTCAAAAAAATGTACATTACATTAATGAACGATCTAATTACAGAAAATAAATTTTATTTGAATAAAAGTCGCTATCTTCAATTTTGTAGTTGTAGAAAGACGCCGTAAAATTTGGAAACTTGCAATTTTCGAAAATTCAAAATTAATAGTAAAAATCGGGCGTGCGCCACCTTGATAAGTGTATTTTATTCTATTCTTACAAGAAATTTAAAGAAAACTAGTGGTGCTAAAAATGGCACAGATATTCTCGTACTAGTTCGTGTTCCTTGGGTCTCGGTCAGCTTTTCATACTTGCCACATACTCTTGTACATTTTCACATGCCACATTTTCTTAATTTTTTGCTTTCCTAGTGGTAGAACGAAATATTAATTTTATAATATTAATTTTATAATATTAAAGAAAACTAAAACCGCGACCTAAATGGCAGTTTTCTTTGACAAATTTTGAGCCGTTTTTAAGAAAATGGCGTTTAACCTCATATAGGTTACATAGCTTATCTTTCATTTATCTTTTCTTTCAAACAATGAGGACAATTCTGCGCATTTCCGTATCATTGTTATAAGTGTTCGCTATCTCCCAGATATAAATATTCATCAATTTTGTGAGAATTGTTGTCATTATAGCATCACAACTAGTCGAATGCGTTTGACATACGAAGAACTATGCGCCGCAATGAAAGCAAATAAAAAATGTGTAAATATTCTAATTAACCTCTTACTTTTTAACTATTTTATACATAGTTTATATTTTCAGTTTTCATTATTTGGCCGAATGAGGTAATTGTTTGTAATGATGTAACCTCTGGGTTACAATGAATCTCAATTTTTCGATATTTTTAATAGGCAAATCAATTATATTTTTAGGGGTGAATACGAAAAAAATTTTGATCTCATCAACGAAGAGTCCGATATTTCCGACCTCATCGACGATAACAATGACAGAATTTGTACTACTACTTTCATGCATTTTCCCCGGGGTAGTGACGAAATCGAGAACTAGAGCAATGAACATGAAATTGAAAATGAAAAACCCTTCGCATTATCAAAGCATTCGGCAGTCGACACAATTTTTTGAATCTCTCTGGCCTCATCTCTGGAACCAATTTTTCATTCATACGTTACCTTCGTTGTCCAGATTTCGTAGGTATGTACGAAAAGGAATTGCTGCATGAAAAAATCGACTTCTGGAATTTTGAGTAGCAGTAGCACAGGCACTTCTGAATTCGGCTACAGGGTCAGAAGACGAAGATATATGCAATAATACTTTTTGGAGAGTGTCTCCAAGAATAAAAACTAATTTGCCTGACGACTGCCTACAAAAAGAAAAGCGGGTTATTTTCCCGAAATACCAAACAATGTAAAGCAGTCTCGTTTCCGAATGCCATGGCGCGACAGCCCCAAATATCGCTTCATTTGTTCAAGTAAAGTGTTTCTCTGCCTCAACTAAAATAGATTTTGATTTTTTTTTCCAAAATAGTTACTTTTGAAAGTTGGGTATATATTTGTATTTTTAAATGTATGTCTTAGTTAATTCTTTGTGTGTTTTACGAAATAGTTTGTACTACTTTCCACTTCACAATGGTTGTTGATATCAAAACTTGAGATCCGATGTAACTTATAGGTTACATCGTTTTTTGGAGTTAAAAAACTATTTGATGCAGAAATAGATTACATGGCAAAAATAGATACGCCCTTGTCTTGCGGAAAACCTAAAACTCGAATTTAAAATATAAAGTACCAGCCCTTGGGTCCGACGAGGTTAAGTGCAACTAAAAATGCGAAATTTGAAGCTCTTTTTCACAGAAAATGTATGTGTTTTCGAAAAACTTAATTGAAATCACTTGAAGCATTTTAACTTACAAATACAATAGTTATAATTGTCACCATTCCCGTCACCTTGTTGGAAACCATGGAAAGGTGACTATATATATATATATATATATATATATATATATATATATATATATATATATATATATACACACACAAATATTTATACATGCATGCATACATACATACATAAATACATACATACCTACAAAGAGAGATAGTGCGCTCGTGGAAACTGTTCAAAGGGTTGGTTGACTACGTAACTTAGTGGTCAGAGCAGCTGGGCGAGAACCTGAAGGCCCGGGTTAGAATCCCGGTCGGACCGACCAATTCTTTGAACAAAGTTAATTATTAAATAGTGTTTAAAAATTGCTGAAAATGTGTATATTAACGGTGTGAGAGATCTTTCAAAACATTACATTTGTGAAATATATGCAAAATCAAAAATATACCCCATATTGAACTTTACGTCATATTAAAGAGTGTAATTAGCACTATCCTTTGAACAAGTTGGAAGAAAAAAATTGGAGCTATTTTTGAAAAAATGGCGTTTGAGCGTTTCTGAAAAGGGGGAATTTTCAGCTAGTTTTCACAGATAACTATTCAATATTCGAGAAACTTTACTTGGCATTATTTAAAGCACATGTACTCATAAACATAATAATGTGAAAAAATCGCCGCTAGTGTAAATATTGTCGACGTGAGAAACATGTGAAAAAATTTACATTTTTGTAATTTTTGAAAAAAACAACCTATAGAGCAATAATGCTTTTATGTCATCTGATAGAGTACATTTAGCACTATCCCCTACAAATATAATAATGTGAACAATTCGTTGCTAATGTAAATATTAACGGCGTGAGAGACAAGTAAACAAATTACATGTTTGTAAGTTTTGAAGAAACAAAAGAATAGGGCCACATGGCTTTTATGTCATCTCACAGGGTACATTGGACACTATCCCTATCAAAAGTTTAAAGAAAAAAAATTGGAGCAGTTTTTAAGAAACTATTAGATACCATTTGCTGCACATGTAATCACAAATACAATAATGTAAACAAAGTGCCACTAGTGTAAATAATGACGTGAGATGTCAAGAAAATTACATTTGTGAATTTTTTGAAAAAGCAAAATTATAGAGCAAAGTGGTGTTGATGTCATTCGTTGCGGTACATTTAGCACTATCCTCACCAAACGCTTAAAGAAAAAATATGGATCCATTTTGAGAAATTCTTATTTTTGCTATTTTTTAATATTGCACATGTTTCACGTAATATTGTGCGAAAGCTATTTAAATTTTCAAACAATGTGCACGACTTTAATGAAAGAGCAAATTATCAAGAACAAATTTCGTTTGAAGGAAAAATCTGTCTTCAATTTTGTAGTCGCAGGAAGCTACAGAAAAAAATTGTGCAATTTTCGAAAACTCAGTCGACAATGAAAATAGGATCTATACCATTTTTATACATGTATTTTGTTCTATTCTTCCATACTTTTATGGAAGAATAGAACAGAGAAACATTTTGGAGCATTATTTAGAGCACATTTTAGAAATTTCAGAAACATTTTAGAGCACATTAAAGAGAAACATTTTGAGCCATTGGTGAGAAAATTTTGAGAATGCCCCAGGTGCAATGCTTCACGTAAAATACATTAACAAAGTATATTAAACATTAACTGTCATCTGGCGTGGTGAGTTTTTGTTACATAACTGGCGTCGTGGTGACATTTTGACCCCTGGTGTGGTGGTGCCGCTGTGACCCCAACAAAGATTTTCACTCACGCCACTGCAAAGCAACAGCACGAAATTCAACAATATTTCTCAAATCAAACGATAAGGATGTTATTTGAAGGTAAACAGAAACAAACATCCTCATTTAAAAAATAGGAAGACTATCAAACTTCGAAATTCGAGTGGGGTCAAAATAGCACCACGACGTCAGTTGAGGGTTAAAGAGTTGTTATTCAAAATTGCAGAGCTTCAAATGAGACCAGGTCGACCGGGGAATATCCATTTTGGAAGAAATCCTATGTATGCTTTAGGTTGAGTTCACACACTAATGGACAGACTTGCGGTTAGTGACGCAAACTGGCAAACTAGCAAACATCGATGCAGCGGAGGAGCCCACCTACCTCTTTTCACTATGGGAGTGAAACGATATTATTGTGAGAACATAAGTGGCACCCTGCGATGCTGCTACCACACAGATGCGAACATCTATTTGGCACACGCTCGTTACTTGGCGAAAATTATTAAACAGTCAGAAATTTTGAGTAGACTGTTTATTCATAAACGAACGTGGTCCCAGTTATTAAAGAAGTCAGTGACAATAATTAATTGTCTATGACTGTTGGCACATTGGTTTCAAAAATGATTCATATTTGGCGCCGTGGCGGGAGATTGGTTTTTAATAACAATCTTTGGCCTTTATTATTAGCGCAGAATTTGCATTTTAAACGTACCGCGTCGGACTTATAAAAAAATTCCTTCCAAAACCGCGTGCTGGCGGCGAAAAGAGCGGGTATATAAAGTTTCTTTGTTTTCGTTGTATTGTATTCTATCTAGCAAACTTCTTGTAATAGTTCAATTTCCCTTCGCAAGGGAAATGCAAGCACCTGCCGGATTCCGCTTCTAAGCACTCTGGTGCAGAGAAAATTATTTAGACACACCAGATTTCCGTTTTTAACCTATGAAAGCATTGTCGCCAAATTCAAACGGCGAAACAAGGCAATTCAAAGTAGTTTGCTCCGCCTAGGGAACGAGCTTCAGTGAGCTCGCACTAACGATCCATGAGAACAGGTCAAGGTATCAAAGTTGGCACCACTGCCGCCGCTCCAAAACGTTTCAAAGAACAACCGCTTTTCCGCGGGAAACACGCCAAAGCAAGGGAAATGCAAGCACCTGCCGGATTCCGCTTCTAAGCACTCTGGTGCAGAGAAAATTATTTAGACACACCAGATTTCCGTTTTTAACCTATGAAAGCATTGTCGCCAAATTCAAACGGCGAAACAAGGCAATTCAAAGTAGTTTGCTCCGCCTAGGGAACGAGCTTCAGTGAGCTCGCACTAACGATCCATGAGAACAGGTCAAGGTATCAAAGTTGGCACCACTGCCGCCGCTCCAAAACGTTTCAAAGAACAACCGCTTTTCCGCGGGAAACACGCCAAAGCAAGGGAAATGCAAGCACCTGCCGGATTCCGCTTCTAAGCACTCTGGTGCAGAGAAAATTATTTAGACACACCAGATTTCCGTTTTTAACCTATGAAAGCATTGTCGCCAAATTCAAACGGCGAAACAAGGCAATTCAAAGTAGTTTGCTCCGCCTAGGGAACGAGCTTCAGTGAGCTCGCACTAACGATCCATGAGAACAGGTCAAGGTATCAAAGTTGGCACCACTGCCGCCGCTCCAAAACGTTTCAAAGAACAACCGCTTTTCCGCGGGAAACACGCCAAAGACAAGAGTGAAATTTTGTGGAATACAGATTAAAAGAAGGCTTTGCTTTTCGTGTGAGAATGAGGTAAAAGGAGAACGATTTATTCTATGATTGCTTATTTCTTCATATTATCTTCTAATAAGAGGGATACACTGTCTTTTCAGAGATCGAGCGAGCGAACATTCCAATAACGTTCGTCTCGCCAATAACCCAAACTGATGCGCTCTCCCAGCCTGAATATTAACCTAATCTGAAACTGAATAAGAAGCTATATTCGCCGCGTTAACAATGACTGTCTTATTGTCAATGATTAATAAATCTACACGTGGGTAATTTGATTTATATTATAAACATAAACGATTAATACATCTAAAACCGAGTATTTTGAATTACATGCAAGTTCTTCAGAAAAAGGGAAAAATTGCCTATTAGAAAATCATTATTATTAAAAGTTGTTTCTTTTTGACCCACAATTGTTTGAAAAGTATCATATATTCAAACAAATATATTCGACTTTATTTAAAGATTAAGTTTGAAGAACATATATTAAATAATATAAGATCAATAAAAAAACATGTACCTTCAAAATAATAAGAAGTGGAAAACATGCAATTTTCAAAATTCAAAGTTTTCGACAAAAATCGGGCCTTCGCCATTTTTATGCTCTGTCACGTCGGGTTTTGTTCTATTCGAGAAAAAAGGAATAATGAGCTAGAATTATAATAATTTTGAAAATGTTCTTGAGGCTTGAAGTAGAACACCCCAGAAATAAATATATCAATTTCAGATTCAAGCATTTGCGACTTCATCCAGATCAATGGGGGAATATCAGTTTTCGTAAAAATCCTGTCTACAGTCTAGCAGCTAAGGTAGTGTACAGACAGACGGTACGAACGTTTTGGCGTAAACAAATTTTCCTCTATCAAAGACCACAAAACATGGATGCTGACTACATAACATATGAGAAGAAATAATTTGCTACATAACGAAACTAGAAAAATCCAGTTTCCTGCACCAGGAGTCAAAACCGAGTTTTCCGTCAAAAAATGACCGTTTCCTCTACAGCTTATACTTGTCTCTATATTACTTAATAGTACGCAATAAAGTAAAAATGCACGTGAGACTTATTTCGTCTTTTACAAAGCAACAAAAAATCATCCAAATTTAGGAGAGATGAACAGCGTAATGATGTTTTAGTATTCGCTACAAGAGCAAGGTTACGAAAGTTGGATTTCCAAGTTATTGTTAGAAGAATGAGATATTAAAAGATGTTTTACTTCCTGGATATTGTTTTGAGAATTGAGATTCCGCCAGGAAAACTTACTTCCAACACGAGTTGCTCCTGTCTCCACACGAACTCACATCACGGTGTACCTTGCGCGCGGCAATTTCTCGATTCCTCTTTGCTTATTTTTTTCTTCTTCGTGCCTACCGCATGTGCTGGCAGCATGTGTTGCTGGGTCGCAATGCTACGATTCCTGAGCACGATCTTCTTCACCGCTATTGCATACAAACTAGAAGCCGCCTTCTCGCTCGCCAGGCAGTTCGCAAGCAGCAGAAACACGCTCTGTCTTTAACTAGGTTCACATGCAATGCTTTAAATAGCGAAATGGTTAAGAATGCATGGCTCTAAATAGTCAATATAAGCCTGCCAATCTTGTAGAGAACACTATTTGAGTTCATCATACATCGTGAAAGAATTACGATGTCTTACGAGGTACATAGAATCGACGTAACGATTCATTCTACAAAACGAAATCGTGATTTCATATAAAATTATTCATATATTTTTTCTTCTTAGAAAAAAATTTAATATAGGAGTGTTTAAGCATTTAATTCTGACATAGAACTGACGATAAACGTATGGTTTTCTAAAGCACTAAAATATTGGGCTGATTGTAACTGAGACGAAACGGCAGTAGACAATAATAATAATCATAATAATAATAATAACAACAGTATCACATTTTTTTTCATGGATGATCATAAAGTGCTACAAAGAATGAAGCGATTCTCTCCCAAATGCTGTCCGTCATAAATGATTTTAACAATGATATCTGCATGAAGTTTGGCCTTGACAAGTGTGCAAAAATCAACTTAGAGAGAGGTAAACTGACAACGCCAGAGAACATTGAAGTTGATATGCATACTGTAATACAATATCTTGAGCTAGGTAAAACTTACAAATATCTGGGCATTGAAGAATGTGAGACCATCTCGAACGACACAATGAAAGAGAGAAATCGCAGGGAGTATTACAGAAGAGTGAGACTTGTCCTGCAGTCCGCTCTGAACTCCAAGAATAAAATATGAGCCATAGGTAGTTTGGCGGTGTCTGTAGCCAAAATACAGTTTCTGATTAGTGGACAGGACTGAGCAAACAATTCGCATCATGGATCGAAAAAACAGAAAACAGCTTACAATGCATCGTTTCGCCCATCCTCGAGCTCATGAACATAGATTTATGTGTCACGTAAGGAAGGAGGAAGAGGCCTGAGACAAATTGAAGAGTCCTAGCAGAATGCAATAGTCAGGATGGGAATGAATGTAGTCAGCCATCAAGATGGCCCACTAATGAGGTAGGTCATGAAATCTGATCGAAGAATGGGAAACAGAGGCATTGTAAGTGTAGGAAGAAACATTGCAAACAAGAATATACAAGACACGCAGAATAACACGGACACTGTACTTATAATGCAGTTAAAATGTTAAAGAAATCGTGGAGAGACAAACCAATCCATGGACAATATCTAAAAGAATGGATAAGGTGCATATCAATACATATCATTTATGTGGCTCAAATGGGGAAGAATGAAGCAAGAATCAGAAGCACTTGTAATAGCTGCCCAATATCAGGCGTTGAGAACACGACATTATGATAAAGCGGTTCTCAAAATTTCCCAAGATTATAAATGCCGCATTTGCCAGGATCACGTAGAAAACATTGATCGTATTATCTCAACTTGTCCAATCCTAGCAAAGATCAAATAATTGACTGGAAGTTATCTTCACTGGAAGAGGATAGACGAAAATGTCAAAGCTAAGGGAATGAAAGAGAAAGCGAATTATGTATTAAATGAGATAGTACAGACTCCAGGTAGAGATCTAGATACTACTGAAATCAAATACATCGTGTATGCAACTGGATATCTGGTACCTCAGATAATTTTTGGACCAGCCAAGAACACCGACGGCCGACAGCAAAACAGAGTAAACAGTCATGTACCCCCATGGACGAAGAAAATAATGAAACGAATAGCCGACACTTGGCGTGAAATGTTACTCTTAACTGAGGCATCTTCTAAATCAACTCAAACATCTAAAGTTCATCGAAAAATATTTCATGTTCAACAAAATACCAAATTGAAAATGACACAATCAGGCTAATGGTAGTTGAGATGCCAAAAGAGAAAATTCAAGCATGGACCCAAAGAATTAGACGTTACAAGCGTAGAATAGACTTCCGTGTGCAGAATCGGTTGTTTGAAGCGGACGCGACGAGAGTCTATCGCAATCTGACTCAAAAACCGAATGGCAATGTTGTCACTCCTTCAAAAGACAACGTCGATGCATTTTGGGCAGGAATTTGGGAGGAAAGCAGATTCTACAAAGACTCATCTTGGCTTCAATCTGAAGCTGAGCAGAGATTCTATCGCAATCTGACTCAAAAATCGAATAGCAATGCTGTTACTCCTGCAAAACATGATGAAACATTTTCAGCAGGAATCTACGAAGAAAGCAGATCCTACAACAAAGACGCATCTTGTCTCCAATCTGATGTTGATACTGCCGATGAACTCGTGTAAACAGTGGAAGATGTTCACAAATCCTCGGAAAAGGAACTCTTCCAAGCAATAAAGAACATGGGAAAGTGGAAACCCCCGGGAATGATAAGATCTAGAGTTATATATTAAGAAATTAACAGCATTATATTACCATCCAGCAAATTCTGTTAATAAAATTTTAGAAAACCCAAAGCAACTCCCGCAATGGTTCACATGCGGCATCACTTATTTACTACCCAAAGCAGGAGACAGTTCTTTGGCGAAGAACAGGCCAATCACTTGTCTGCCAGTAGTGCACAAAGTTATAACTGCAGCCATTACTAACAAAATGTACTTTAACCGCTTGCGTTTACAACGCGAAATTAACGCAGCAACTTCAGCTTACCGCCGTCAGGGCTGCAAAAACAGGTACTGAAAACGAGAACTAGAAGGCGCTACTAGAAGACTGACTACTCTGAAGACCAGATTATCCTATCTGGTAAATCCGACCAATCAGGAATTTCTTCGACGGACGCACGGAAATTAGCGAGAGGAAAGGAAACCTCGTCTATTTTGGACGTTGTCTGAATACGCGTCTGACAGTGAAGAAACGCCACCAGAAAAGCTGATAAAATTGCAATATATTTCCAACATATTAAATCATATTGTGTTATAAACTGAATTATAAACCTTTTTGGTTTGTGAAAATATGAAGAATGACATATGTAATGAGAACAAACGGCACGCAATGCATTAGAAAGAAAATCATGCAATTTCCAAAAGACAAATTTGGTTTATTTCTTGCGTAGGCTTTGAACATTATACTATTAGGAAAAGTTTTTCCTACAGCTATTATTTTACCTTCGGTTTTGATCTACTTATTCTATTCGATTGGAATGCGAATTCGGAACTGATTCCAATTCGTAAACTAATCTGGATGTGGAACCAGAAGCTTTAAATTTTCTACTGAAATACGAAAGTTATAACGGAGCCTAATTCCGAGCAATTGGAAGCAATCGGAAGGAGCCTTCGCCACACGCCGAACGGAACACCCCAGGAACGCCGCACCACGATCTCCACGTGAAGACTAGCGACTCCGAGGGCGACGAGCGGATTCAACGTGACAGGGTGACGGGAGCTAAACGTTTACCAACGAACTAGTTCTGTATTAGACAGGCAATTAGCATAGAACGAAATTAACGTTTTCAAAGGGACCAACTATTCTGAAATTACGTTCGATGATGTAATATTCAAGTCACTATGACGAGTGCATTTAGTGCTCAAATAGACCGTCGTAAAGTGAAAACAGAATCTAGAATTCAGCAAATAACTGTAAATTCATTTTTGTGAGGTACACAAATTTTGTGAAATTGACAATCAATTGATGAGGGAATGATTAAGGTGTGTAATGCTCAAATACTTTGATTGTTGAACATCATCATTGTAAAATTCATTTGTTTTATGAATGAAGAGCAAAACTCCAACACCGTTGGACCGATCTCCATGAAAGTTGGCACTTTTACGTGCTTTTTCACCGAGAAGGTTTATGTGTTGTTAATTCTGTTGTAACTCCACTACACGGTGCTACATACTCACTACATATCCACTACATATTCACGTCAAATGCAACCTGCAACTCACTCGGCGGATTTTGAATCAATACCGTTAAATAACTCTTAAAACGTGGCGTTCTAGGGCCTTAGAAACTAAAATTTTGAGGCTTAAGGCCTTAAAGAAACGTTTCTCACACCGTAATCTATAGAGCGAGCTCTTCCTAAACATTCTATTACATTTTTGCTGGTACGGCGCTTCCCGATATTACCTCACCTGCTCAGAGACGTGCATATTCTGCAACTAAATGTGAATGAGAGGGACAGACAGACTGATACAGAGAGAGACAGAGACAGGGTGAGGGAGGGAGAGATATTGAGAAATGGTGATGGGATGGGAAAGACAGAGATGAAGGGCAGAACAACGTCTTCTGGGTTTTCCTAGTTATTTCGTAAAGATTCCTATGCTTGTAAGGAAATCTTGGTACTAAATAGTCATATTCAGTGATGTAAAGAAACGAAAGCGTCATTTAACCATGGCTTGGACTGACTACCAGAAACCTTTTACAGCGTGCCACACGATTGTATTTTAAAGACCCTAGATATCTATCGATTTCATTCTAGACTTATTGAGGTTTGCAAGGCTAGTATGATGTCGTGGAGTACTAGGTTGCTAATTCACAGCGGAAACGAAGTAGTAGAAAAAGTATTCAGATTAACAGGGGTATTTTTCAAGAAGATTCGCTTTCCCCTTGGCTCTTTTGCATTAGTTTGATCCCACTATCTAGACTCTTGTCGCATGCTGACTTTGGTTACAAACTTCATGGTGATGAAAGACCAGTATCAATCACATTTGTTTTACATGATCTTAATATGTTTGCTAAGAACGAAGCGCTTCTCTCCCACAGACATAGACAGACTCTCGATTTTCTGCAGCATTACATAACTTTCCCTTTACTACGTGTATTACGCGCCCGGCGACGCGCACCCGTCTCTTCGTCTCAGATGTCGGCACGGCTGTCAGTAGAAAATCATTGATGAAGAAATGCACTCTATTAATATTGTAACCGATCTAGGGTGCGGTTGGTGTGGGGATTCTCGTGGCAACGTGGCTCTATTGAAGATTTCGAAAAAACAAGAAAAAAAAACAATGTCACCACAGAACACGATATAATTGGGCTATTGTTGCAAGCGAAAAGAAATACAGGATGACAATATCATTGAGACTCAAATAACAAAAGAACAGCAAACATTTTACAATATTCTAGAAGCAAAAACAAAAAATGAAAGTAAAATCAACTGCAAGAAACTACATGTTCCCTTTAAATACACAACCACAAAACTTTTCTATTTAGTGAGAAATGTGAATTAAGCATTTTGTACATATTCCTATAACACCATTCATCAAAGCTATCTTTAATTCCAATATACCGCATTCCATCTATGAGAGTTCATGATATTTTGCACTTCAGATTTCTTAAAATTCAGTTTTCTTTTTACAAGAGTTAGCCATAAGTGTATGATGGATGCACAAGTTGGCACATATTGTAAATATTTTACCATCCCTTGCCTTTCGTAACCATTATCTGTTGCTTCACACACCATGTCGTATTTGTCTTGCTAACCTGAGATCCGTGTGCTCGTGTATTTATGTTACGAAAATTGTTTAAGTAATTATTTCTCGCAATGTACATCTCGCGAAAAATAGAATATCATGTATCATGTTAATGATGCTAAAACAAGGCCAAATCTATTGAACTCAAAATATTTCATTCAATTATCTGTGAAGCAATCTCCCTTTTACTGCACGTTAACAGATGACAACAGGTGAAGACAACTGATGAAGATAACACACAAAGAATTTCCAAACACTTAGAAAGTCTATTTCTTGAAACAACGTGAAAAAGAATTTATAATTTACATTCAACTTGAAGAAAACAACAACAGAATTTTAACATGCAAGGTTCACAGCATTCAGAATTTCTCTATATTAGAATTCTGTACATGTAGGAGTCTTTACTGAACATTAGTATTTACGGGGCTGGAACGCCGAGCGTTCATGACCTCGTCGCGTGCCCCGACGAGGACCTCGCTCACCTCTCTTAATACGGTGAACTCGTGGCTTCACGCAAATAGCGGCAGTTCGTAATGACAAAAAAACTATGGCCGAATTGAAATAAGAACCGACTTGGGAGCGCGCTGTGGTGGGGAGCGGCGGAGCACGTGCTAGAGCGGCGAGGGCGGAGCGGCGAGGACCGCCCGGGCCCGGTCGCAGTGACAGAAAGACAAGCGGTACTTGCAGTGGGTGGATGACTGCAGGCGCCGTGGCCACAACTGCATTATTCGTCCTACGTAAAATGCTGCTCTCCACTTCCGAACAGACCGACGAAGCACATTCATTTACTCCCATCTGTCATTACAATCACAATAATTTACACTATTTACACAATTTTCAATGTCAAAAAATTACTGTTACAAAGGAAACACTCCACTTATTTCAGAGTCACTTTCCTCTGATGATTGTTCGGAAGGGCTGGAACTCGAAGATTGAAGAGAAATAATGAGTTCAACATTTTGTTCCACAATTACTTCGTCTTCCCAGGACTTCGAAATTCTTTTTTTAATATGACCTACCATTTTGCACCTTTGTTCTGCTGTTGTCCTCTTCGTAGCCTCATTCATAAGCTTTTCCACCTCAGGTAACGTAAATTTTGCGTTCTTCTCTGCCACGTAAGCTTTTATTTGCGCCCAAATTGTCTCATTGGGATTAAAGTGACAGTGGTAGGGCGGCAATCGAATCACCTCATGTCCATGTTTCTTGGCCAATTCATCAAAAGCATACGTAGTTAACCGTGGCTTTAATTTTGCTACTACTTTTTCCAACAGTTCTGCTTTTAACAAATTCTGGATATCTCCAAAGTTAGAATTTTGGGGCATCAACCATTCAAAAATCTCCTGTTTTCTATTCGCAATAGTTGGTGCTATGTTTACAAATACAGAGTGGTAAGGGGCGTTATCCATAACTATTTTCGAAGGTTTTCTCAAATTTGTTGACAAGATGCTTTCAAACCACTCGCGAAACGTCCTTGTATTAGTCGCCTGTTTTGCTTGACTGAAAACTAATAAAGCGTTTTTTATGAACACTTCGGAAGTTCCAGCATGAACTACAATTATTCTTTTCCCTTTACCTATAGGCACTTCCATTGTTCCTTTGACAGAGCCGTCTGTCCATCCTTTGCTGCACGTATGTCCTGCAATTCATCCAATTCTCAACTAACCACACGATGGCATCTAAATTTTCTTTCAATATCCTCCTTAAAACTCTACCGCGCCACGCCATAATATCTGGGCGTTCCATAAGTAGTTTTCTATCACTTATATTTTTGAATTTAAATCCCAGGTCATATAACACATTGCTTAAAGAAGATTTACTACCCTGAAATAGATTACTTTCCGCTAAGGTTCCTTTGAGCTTGTGTGATGTGGAGTGCTCCTTCAGGGAATAATATTCATAAATAAGTCGGCGAATTGCCTCACTCTGAAAGGAATCTATGTTTGTCACACTTTTTCGAATCTTCTCTTCATCCCTGGCGTTCCTGAGGTGATTCCCTTTGCTCTTCCTCTGCTCTCATTTTGTCTTTGCCTATTTTAATCAGCGGCCCAGCGGGCGCGCGGACGTACATTTTACAATAATATATTTTTTGTATTTGCTGTAAACTCATTGTTGGCAAAGACTTCTGCGTTCTTGGTATTCCTTGCAGGTATCTTTAGATATGCATTCCTGCAGCCACTCTTTAGTTTGCCGCGATATTTGGTTCTTGTAACGTTCTATTCGGGATAAGTGTATAGTGAAGTAAACTTAACGCTGCGCGTCTGTTGTTGTTCTAAAATATTGTATTATTATTTGGCTTAATCGAAATTTTGTGTAAAATGTCTACAGAAAGAATTCACGTGAATATTCTATAAGAGCTGTCTGATCGGCAAGAAGATCATGTATTCGATAGTGATAGTGTCAGTGACATGAGTATTGAAAATATAGCAGAGCGTCAGCGCGATACTGAATCGGAACAAGAGCATTCTGATATTAATACGAATGATACACTGCTCAACAAAAAAAACTTTTATTCACTTGCCCAGGATTTTGCAACGAATTTACAGTAAATCGGGTACGCTGAATCCAGATATGTCATTAGTTTCGCTTAATTGGCTCTAGATTTTGTGCTATGAACATTGTAATAAATGATATTATCACAAAACTCACAGCATCTAGTGCGAATATCTATTTTTTTACAAACACTGTTCTTTTTCATTTTAAACATTGAATATCGCATTATTTTCAGGATACTTTAATTGAGCTTCGTTTTATTAATACATTTTCTTTTGTTGCAAAACAATTGAGTTATTCAGGATGACCTTGTTTGAGCGACTTTAATGTATTACTCGTTCACTTTACATTTGCAGACGGCAGAATTAGGAACTTACGTTGTTTTGAAAGTGAAGGCCCGAACACACAACCGAGAATACACGAATGGCCCCGATGTTAATCAGCATCTGACCAATCATCTGTCTCCGAAGGCAGCACAAGCGCTACGGACACAGCTGACGAATTATGTCTTTCTGACAGTAAGCTGGAGTCGCGCCCTTATATATAATTAAGGTAATATACAATAAAATAGATCACACCACACGCTATTCACAACATTCACGTACAATATTTTTATTTCTTCTTTGGACTTATCTACTGCTTAATGGTTATGTTCTTGCCCCGCTGGGGTTCTGTGTGTTGCTCACCGCCATCTATATCATATTAAATGGTCAGTATATACTGCAGGCGCGCGTTTCTCATTCAGTCGGCGGCGACCTCATGTAAACAGATCGCAGCGCTCCGTCTGCAAATGTAAAGTGAACGAGTAATATCTGACTACATTTGTGGGGAATTTATGCTACAAAAAACAGAAAAGAAACATTACAAACAACATTACATGTTCTGTTCTGGTTTTTGGTTGAAATCGGAATGGAGGGTCGAATCTTTGACAAACCATGGGGCTTCGGTTGCAATGCGGATAATTCTGTTTTGGAAGACTTGGATCTTGTATAAGTGGGGTGTTGCTAAATGACACCAGATAAAGCATGCCTAAAGAAGGAGTGGGGAATGGATTTGTATAGAAACACTGTTTCGGGGCTCAGGCTACTTTTACGGTTTATAATGAGACGAAGTTGATCTTTCTGATGGGTTTGCTTCACTTTGGTTTCTATATGACGTTCCCAGTTTCGTTTTTTATCTAAATAGAGGCCTGGGTATTTGACAGATGAATTGAATGAGGACCAAAGAGGCCTACTTCAGTTCAACGGGAGGCGTGGTCGGTGGCGCACTCAGTCGGGGTCTTCGAGAGTTTTAACTCCGTAATAGAGTTTCGCGCACGTTTCAATTAAAATCAACCTACATTTAGTAGGTGATGAGGAAAATATATTTCAAATATATTTATTATATAAATAAGTGCTGAAATGCCACTTTACATACTTCCCCTGAGTAGCTCCCCCTCTTTTGAACTCGGTTTCTGAAAATATATCTTGCTTCCGCAACAATAGAACGTTACAGTTGACAATGTCATTATAATCTAAAAGCAGTCAAGGCAGACCTATCTCAAGGTTTGCCGTTATCCTCCGACCTTATACCTTGTACCTAAACGAACTATCAAAAATGTTAATATCCCAATTTGCAGTTGATACTGCTATCAATACTCTAGCGTCCTATAAACACAATAGAAACCAATCTTCACTTATTCCTAATCCTTTTTGAGAAATTGGCAGCCAAAAGCAACATTAAAATTAATCCGGGAAAAATAGCAACACTTACATATACTTAGTACGTATAGTACAATCCCAAAGAAAATAAATAAATAACTATAAAATAAGCGTTGCATAGTAGTTAAACGGATTTTTAATGCAATATCTAAGATGTGTCAAGCAGTTCCAGATACTGCATAAATATTCTGTGGTGGAATGTTTGTGTTCTGAATAACTGCGCGGTCTTAGTGCGTCTCCGCCCATAGCCCACTGGGACAGTATTTGCCGCGTACTTGGGAACTGCACAATGTCGCGTTCATGTGGCCACCGTTGTCTGTCCCCACCCACGTCGCGCGGTGGACAGGGCGCAGAACAAAGATCTCTCAGCCCCTTCCACGAAGGCGTCGACGAGGCCCCTCGACGGCTGCCCCGGCGACACTCACGTCCGCATGGCCGTGACGCCCGCGCGCGGGCCGCGCTCGCGCTCGTTGCCCGTCGCCCGTCGCCGTCGCCCGTCGCCGTCGCCCGTCACCTCCGGACTGTGCGTCGTGTTCGTCTCGCCCCAGGCGCTGCGGCAACGTGTCCATGAGAACGCGCGCCTCCTAAGCAGAGCAGAATAGCAACGACGCCCCGCGAGTTTCCCACAGCACCTCGCATTCCGCCGCCGGCACCGCGCGGCGCGGGCCGCGCTGCTCCCGACCGGCCATCTTGTGCTCATTGAGTCTGCAGTTACGCTAAGATGCACCGAGCACAAGGGGAAATGGCCTGGTTACGTAGCCTTTAAAGCAGAAATGCTCAGGACAACTTGTGGGGCTACAATTCCATTTTTTGTGATAAACGAGAACGACGATAATTCACATTTTTTCGGCGAAATAATGGCGTAAAATGTAATAACGTAATAATGGCGTATAATGAACTAATAACCGGCCGGAAGACGTCTTCAAAGAAACAAAAGCAAAACTTTGCTTACAAAAGAATTGGAACATCGTGTGAAACCATACGTATTCCTTACTTTATTTTTAAACAACATAACGTACCCGGTTTCTGGTTTCAGCTATTTCCGGAAGTAGAAAAGCATTTTAAGAAAATTAATAAGACAGACAAAAATACTGAAAAATATTCACAATATTTTGAACCCTAATAACAAAACTAAAGTAATGTGCAATACAATCACTTCATTTAATTTTTTTTTGTATAGAATGTTGTTTTAAAGAATAATAACGGGAAAATAAGAAATCCAATAAAAGTTGCAAAACTCTTCAATCAACACTTCAAGAATTGCGTCTCTTCTCACAAAATTAAACATCATACGTTTTTCTCAAACAGTTTGGAACGACCTTTGTTTCTGAAATTTCTATCAGTGAAACTCTTAGAAAACTCGGTAAACTAAAAAACAAATAATAGTTAATTTAGATACATTACCGGATTGTTTATTAAAAACTTGCGGATCTGCCTTTATACACCCTTAACTCTCATTTTCAATGCTTCTTTATGCAGAACAATGTTTGCAGATATTTTGAAAACAGCACAATACAAGTATAAGCCAAAATTTAAGAAAGGAAATAAAAATGAAATTCAAAATTATTTTCTCTTTTGACAGTGTTTTCAAAATTACCAGAAAGGGTTTTCTAAAAAGGAATGAAAAGGCGGCTCCGTGGCCGAGATCGCTAAAACAGAAGAGCCGTGGCGACCTCGAGCCGCAGGGTCGCGTGTTCGAGTCCCTCCTCGGAAATGGGTGAACATGTGTTTGTATGTGCGAGTCATAATCACCATCAATTCATTTTCCAAACCCCCATGTTCGCGTGCTCCATAGGGGACGATTCGCGAAAAAAAAGTCAGAGAAGAATGAAAATATTCATGAAAAACAAAGCGTTTCCAGACTCTTAACATGGATTTAGAAAATGAAAATCGATAGAAACTGCCATTTTTACTTTTCCGTATACGTACGTATACACGGAGTAATATACGTAGTATAGGGAAAGTTATGTAATGCTGCGAATAATCGACTTCGAGATTTTAACGGAAATACACGTTTTGAGGTCCCCTATTACCGACAAAGTGTTCTTTTTAAAAAACGTCCATCCGTCCTTCCGTCTGTCAGTCTGGAACAACCCTAGCACCTAAACCATACATACAATTTCTTCCAAAACAGATATTCCCCGGTCGCTCTGGTTCCGCTCGAGACGCCGCGAATTTGAAAAACTTTCTTGAAAATTTGGGGGTACTTTACATGAAGCCCCCTGGACATTTTCAAACTTATCTCAAAAATGGCTCCAAATTTTTTCTACAAATTTCTTGTAACAATGGCGTAAAATACACTTATTGGGGTGGCATAGGACCGATTTTAACGGTTTAAACTAAATTTTCGAAAATTGCAGAAGTTTGAATTTTGTCGGGGTCTTCCTACAACTACAAAATTGAAGATATTTTTCCTCCAAATAAATTTTTTTCTGCAAAGTGAGTTCTTTCATGAAAGCCCTGTACATTTTTTTGAAAATTTTAGTAGTTTTCGCACTATATTGTGTGCAATATCTGAAACTGCAAAAACAAGACTTTCTCATAAACGGCTCCAAATTTTTTCTTTTAACTTTTAGTAGGGATAGTACTAAATGTACTCTATGACATGACATAAACGTCATATTGCTCTATCCTTTTATTTTTTTCTAATATTACACAAATGCAATTTTTTTACTTCTATCTCACGTCGTTAATATATACATTAGCGGCGGTTTTTCACATTATTATATTTATATATACATGTGCTTTAAATAATGTCATACGAAGTTTCTCGAGAACTCAACCGTTTTCTGTGAAAACTAGCTCAAAATTCCACATTTTCAGGAACACTCAAACGCCATTTTCTGTTAAATGGCTCCAAATGTGTTCTTCAAACATTTCGAACGGATAGTGCTAATTACACTCTTTAATATGACGTTAAGTTCAATGTGTTTTTTTGCTTTTTGTTTTTCAAAATTTCTCAAATGTATTTTTTGAAAGATCTTTCACGCCGTTGATATGCGCATTTACAGCAATTTGTAAATACTATTGTATTTGTGAGTTAAATTTCTTAAAATTACTTCTAATGAAGTTTTTCGGAAACTCGAAAATTTTCTGTGAAAAATAGCTTCACATTTCGCACTTACAGTAACGCGTAAACGCCATTTTCTTAAAAACGGCTTCTAATTTTTCAAATGAAATTGCCATTTAGGACGAGGTTTTGCTGCTTTTTAATATACTAAAATTAACATTTCCCTTCTACAATTAGGAAACCGAAAAATTAAGAAAATGTCAAAAAAATGTGCTTTGGTCGGCGATAGATGGCAGCTGGCACGAGTATGTGGCAATTCCGAATAGTTAGCCAAGATCCAAGGAAATAGAAAACTAATACAGGAAAGTCTGTGCCATTCTGTAGCACCACTACTTTTTACATGAATTGGGTATTTACCGTTACATGCTTCTGCGCGAGTTCGAACCATTTATATGATTCCTCAAATGGAACCATATAAATGGACACTAAATTAAGCTCATTACATCTCTCTTTCATTATTATTTAAAAATCAGTCAGCTTTCCTGGAGCTTGTTGCGTGGGTACATTGCAAGTGCACATTTCCGCCGAAGATATCGCATACTATTAAGTGAAAGCTCATTTTATAGTCCCCAGAATTTTGGATAGCAGGAAAAGTTCATTGGAATATTAAGCAAATGCATCTTCGTGATTCCTGACTCTTCTTTGGGCTTGGCATGTCTATTTATTTTCAAACATGTCGTTTCTGACCCCCTTAGATGACTCAGGGCATCACTGGTCTCTGCAGAGCTCGACCCGGGACGTCCGAGGGTTCGAGTCCCGATGATGCCAAGATTTCTGCAAGAGAGCTAAAACCGTGTTTTAAAACAAATTGTACATGACCTTTCTTCAAGATCATGATTATTTATAAATAATATATATTTTGGAACAAATCTCTCTATCCTATACTTTGCAATGTCAACTTTTTGCAATTTTCGAAAATTTCGTTTGCCGAAAATGGGACTATCCCCAATTTTTATACCGTTCTTTGATACATGCGAGGAGATAATTTTAAAAAATGGAGGCCTTTTTCAGAAAAAAAGTTTAAAAAAGTGCCTCTATTTCATGAAAAAATCTAAGATCTTTGTAAGAAGACGCCGAAAAACTATTGAGCTTTTGCAGGTTTCAAACAACCAGGGATTTCAACGAAAATGAAACCAGCACTGTTCTTTTGATCTTCCTTTTCGATGTCTAAAGGCAAATTTAACAAACAACATTGTAGTGAGAAAATTTTGAAAATGTTGTTGAGGTTTGATGTCAACCAACCCAAAAAGTCAAAATATCTGTTTCAAACTCAGTGGGCTTCGGGTTCCTTTAAATCCATCCAGGAAAGGGAATTTTGGAGAAAACCGGCTGAATGATTTCGACCAGGCATTTGAAGATCGCCAGCAAGGTAACAACATTACCAGAGCTCTCGGGCACTAGAAACTGGAGCTAGATTTAGAAGTAAATGTTGTACAAATGTCCCGGAGTGACGGTACGTCACTTAGCAAAGAGTTTTATTTAAGTGAAAATTTAGTAACAAAATAAACATCAAATAGTAATAAGTAGTGAAGAATATACACCTAGTCAAATTCCCAATTATTTGATATAAAAATCTGGCAAGTATATTTTCCCACGAAGCCACTATTCACAGCCTCGCGCCACTTCAGCTTGCGGATGTACACACCCTTCTAGACTTTAGGGGGAAATGAGTGCGGAGTCCGGGGAAGTCGCTCGTGCTCGTAGGTGCGCCGGCACTCCAGGAGGGCAAGGAGCTCCTGCGGGCGCGAGTTGTCGTGTCTAGTTAAGACGCTAGCTTTGGCCACAAATGACAGACATGTTTTGCCTTCTATCGATTTTTCAGTACCAAGGACCTACAAAATATGGATTCCGACTACGAAATGTGTCAGAGGATGTAATTTACTGTACATAGGAACAGGATTTATTCACTTTTTACTTTCCCGTTTACGTACGTATATACGGAGTAAAATACGTAGTATAGGGAAAGTTATGTAATGCTATGCGAAAAAATGGCGAATTTTCGACAGAAAAAATTTGTTGCCTGGGCGTGATAACGAAAAAGTGGAAAAAAACAGTTGCTAAATTAAGAAATAAATCCCCTAATATGTGGTGCAGCCAGAATACCTGTTTTGTGCGTCCTTGACACCGAAAATACAATTGAAAGCAAAAGGTTTGTCTGTGTCTGTCGTTTTTTACAGGTAGGTAGAAATCTTCAAAAGACACCATGTGGCCCATATCACATGGTAGTGTGAGATTTTTACTCACTAAAACCACCTCCCTTCTCCTCCATCCTTCCTCCCGCGGAACCGCCATTAGGCATTCGTTTTGTTATCCACCACTAGTTATGTTATCAGAGCTTGGCAATAAAAATTGTTTGTGTTTTTTTTTCTTTTTTTTGAAATTGGCCTCTTCCGGCACACGATTCTTTCTCTTTTAGCGAAAACCACGAAATATGCGATCACTCATTGTAATTGTTGAACATATTTATGTGCCATGTATCGAATATTTTTTGGAGAATATACGCGAATACGTTCCATGCATGTAGTGCTCATTAACTCCAATTCCGATTTGACAGCCTATAAATATTACAAAACCTTTTATTGCCAGTCCCTGGTATCGAAAAAGTGGATAAATCTTATGCCTTTATATAGTAAATAACTTTCTCTAACACTGGGTGCCTTCATATTGAAATATCTATTGACTTTAAAATGTCTAAGTGGTCAATGCACGCGCCTAAGTCGTTTACGCTAATTCCTACAAAACTGATATCGCCCGATCGATCTAAGGAACTCATGGCCCTGAGGGTTTGAAACGGATATTTTGATTTTGGAGGTACATAACGAGAAGTCTCAACACAACTTGCATTTTTTTAAAATATCTCAAAATTTGTTGAAAAAACTTGGACCTCAGATAGCGCAAAGGAATTTTAAAAACAGTCACAGGCCTCATTTTCGTCAAAATACCTGATTATTCGAAAATTGAAAAAGTTAATAGTTATTTCGGCGTATTCCTACAACAACAGTACGAATACGTACGATCTTTTGAAGATATGTGTGGTTTTCGCGTAATTTTGCGTGTATATAGGCAATATTTATATAATTATTTTCTCAATTTTTTCTCCAATTTTTTCTTTAAATTTTCTTGTAGATGTATGAAAATACGGAATGAATGAAAGGATGGTAAAAAATGGTACTATTTCCATTTTCTTCGAACTCTCTTCATTTTCGAAACTTGCAAAAAATTAACATTTTAGTACAATATTGAAGGTAGATTTTTGTCTCAGTTTTTGAGGAAAGATTCGATTTATCTTTAAGAACGGTCATGTGATTTTTTTAACACGAGTAGTTATTAGGAAACTGAAAAATTAAAAAAAAATGCCAAAGAAATGTACCTTGACGGTGATAGATGGAAGCTGGCAACAGTATGTGGCGAGTCCGAATAGCTAGATAAGAGAGACCATCTGTGCCATTCAATAGTACAATTGAATGAATTAAATAATATAATATTTAAAACAATGATTCTGAAAATAAACAATATTAGACATCAGAAAGACAATAACCCCTTAACTAAACCCTTAAAACCCTGCCCCTAAAGATTAGTGAATTAATAGAAGTTAAAAATAAAACCGGAAGGCATTGAAACACACTAAAAATGCCCTAGAACTGACAATATACCGAAAGACCATCAGAAAACACATTCAAGACAAACACAATAATTTTCTTGAGGAACTAATCATTAAAAGCAATTCTCTTCGGCAACGAAGACAATTCTGAGGAAAAAACAGTATTCCCCCACTGTCAACAGATAATGGACCTAGTGGTACTACAGCATGGCACACACTTTCCTGTATTAGTTTTATATTTCCTTTGGTCTGGGCTAGCTATTCGGACTTGCTCCATATACTTGTCAGCTGCCATCTATCGCCTCCCAAAGTACACTCTTTTAAGAATATTGAAGAAGACTAAAACCTCGTCCTACATGGCAATTTTCTTTGAAAAATGTGCAGCCGCTTTTTACAAAATGGCGTTTAAGTGGTACTGTAAATTCGAAATTTGCAGCTCTTTTATAGAAAAGTTTTGAGTTTTCGAAAACATTTATTAGAAGTCACTTGAAGCACCTTAACTCACAAATACAATAATCTTTACAAATTGCCAGAAATAAATATATTAACGACTCAAAAACTTTACCTTTTTGTAATTTTTGAAAAAACAAAAAATACCTTAAAATTAACTTTGCGTCATATTTAAGAGGTCAATAAGCACTATCCGTTTGAAAAGTTGGAAGAAAGAATTTGGAGGCATTTATGAGAAAATGACGTCTGCGTGTTTTTTAAAATGCGGAATTTGGAGCTAGTTTTCACAGACAACAGTTGAGTTTTTGAGAAACTTTATATCACATAATTTAAAGTACATGTACTCATAAATAATGTGAACAAATGGCCGGTAATGTGAATATTATGGACGTGGGAGACAAGTCAAAAAATTACACTTTTGTAATTTTTGAAAATACAAAATAATAAATGAATATGACGTTAATGTCATTTCATAGTGTTGATTTAGCACTACCCCTACCAAAAGTTTTATGAAAAGCTCTTACTCTTAAAATGTTCAAACGCTCTTCTACATGACGTTCCTCATAGAATGAAATGAATGTTTCCTTGCGATATCAAACAAATTATTAAAAAAATGCCCGACAAATATCTCCAGGACACGACATAATGAATATTACTACCTTCAACATTACCGAACAGTGCCATTGCATTTTTAAACTATATATAAATCTCAATTTTAAGAACAGGTTATTGTCCCCAGTAATGAAAACATTCAATAATACATCCAATACTAAAACCAAACAAAAATAAATTGCATGCAGAAAATTACTGACCAGTCTTTTACAGATCCTGTCAACAATTTTGAAAACATTGATTCTCGTCGGACTAAATAAACACATAAATAAAATGAACTCGATTCCTCCTCATCAAATCGGTTTTATATCCCAATCGCTCAACGACGCTCCAATTAGCGATGCTAACTAAACATATCCATTCTTCCTTCCTATAGGGTATTTCACACCACCACTGTTTCTAGATGTGCCACAAGCATTTGACAGAATATCGTACCCAGCCCTCTATTTCAAATTAGTTCAAATTGGTACACCAAACTATTTAATGGAAGTCATATCTAATTTCATATCTAATAGAACTTTCTCAGAAACAGTAGATCGTCCACCGGCGGATCCAGGAGGTGCCATGGAGGCCATGCCCCTCCAAAAGGCCTAGAGTTTTTATTTACCTTCCTTTATTTTGGCAAAATTGATTTTAATATTTATGTTCGAATGATGTAATTATTAAAACAATACTATTCTATATTATCATATCTACAGTATATAAATATACAATATACTAAAAATTGTTTATTATTTAACAAAAATCTACGATGGCTTCCCCCAAATTATCGGCTGGATCTGCCCCTGAGGTCGTTATTGTTCTAACCCAAGGAAAATTGCTGCCGGGGATCCCCCTATCTATTTCACTTATACGATGCAAACATTCCTACTTCCCACAAAATAATTCACAATTCCGTGACAATACTCCAATATGTAACTTCAGCATTTCATTACAAAGTCACCACTCCCAGCTCCTGCAGCATCTAAACCTAATAAAAAAATTGGACAAATATCTGGAATATTGAAATAAATCCCTCAAAACAAGTAGCAAAAACTTTCTCATCTATTGCATATCCATTGCCCTTACACATAAATAATATTGCTGTAACTTGGACCACAATCATAAAACCAATAAAATATCTTGAATTAAATTTATATACAAAATTCAACTGGAATTGAAATAAAATAACAAGCTAAAACCAAGTTATTCCAATTATTAAGTTCTAAACTAAACCCACACAGTCATCTCTCAAACGTACTAAAACTATACCAGGCAGTCAAACTGCGGCCGCAAGAGGTACTTGCCCTCCTGGGGAGCCCGGCGCGCCTACGAGCACCTCAACTTCCCCTCACTCCGAACTCATTGCCCTTTAAAATGCAGAAGGGGTGCATACGAGCGAGAAGAGAGGGCGCGCGGCGGTGAATAGTGGCTTCGTACGGAAATAAATTTGCCAGATTTGTTTTCATCTAACCGAGAGTTGTATTATGTTTATATTCTTTACTACTTACTACTTTTTGATGTTTATTTTCTTACTAAATTCTCCCTTATATAAACATCCTTGCGAAGTAACAGGAATATGTTTCAATGGCAAAATCTTTGTTTTCGTTTTGTGTAGTGTTATTAAATCATTCCGTTATTTATTTAGCAATAATGTGAAATAAATGAATAAGTCTCTATAAATTAACAATTCTCGTTTAAGGACGGACAACGCTTTTAACAGACAGGAATATTTGTCTCTTAAACCTAACCTGAACATAAAATGTTCATGCTTTTTTATAACTCTCTAGTAAAAAGGATCAAGGTTATATTGATTCAATTTTTTAAATTTTACTCTCAATTGAGAATTTGAAACCGGACTGATGAATTATTTCATGTTAATGGATAACGTTTTGCTTTTAAAACGATTTGCTTTAAAAAGAAAATGGGAATTAATATATCTAGATATGTGACAATAACTGTCAAATAACTTCCCCAAAAACCGTAATGGTCCAGATATCAAGTGATGTACCGCCACTCCGGAGCAATTTGTACAACCCTTACTTTTAAATCTCGCGCAATTTCTCTGGACGCAGTGCCCGAGAGCTCTAATAAGCTCGTTACCTTGTCCGCGATCTTGACATACCTGCACTATACAAATCACTCATTCGCCAACACTGCTACATGCATGCCCG
>JAHLJT010008446.1:153503799-153560196 GCA_031308135.1 Acheta domesticus
ATAGCGTTATCCAATCACCTCTGGATAAAGAATATTTCATCTTGTAGGGGTCATAAATACTTTAAGATTTTCGCAATACTATAGATCTCACAACGATACATGAGAATCTCTTGAAATTAGAGTACCTTCCCCCGAAAACTGAGTGCAGAGGTGTCTACAATTTGGTCGAACTGGGAATTCAAGCAATTTTTGAAGTTTTGTCGGTCGTAAAGACATAAAAAATTGCTGGGTGCGAGCGAATAAATCGATAAAACTGAGCTGATGCCATCAGGACCTTCACGCTCACGACGGTCAGGGCTGCTAGCTGAGAGTGTGAATGGTTCTGGCAAGGGAGGTTCCAAGGCAATCTACATGAATGGAATAGGGGATACAATTCGAAAATCTTAAGTCAGAATGCTGATGTTCCTTTCAGCCATACATTACCAGACGTATTGAGGATATTACTGAGAAGCAAGGCATAAGATCGTGAGCTTACTAGAAAAAAAGTATTACATCCAACATCATGGAACTGAGATAAACGAATTTCAAAGTTAGTATGGTTATGATAAATCAGATTTTCAGTTGAAACAGTTCAGTTGTTATTTGTATTCATTAATACAAGTATTTGGACATGTCATAGTATAATTACAACTTTTATTATGTTTTCTAGGGTATAATTGAACAAAATTACCACTTTCAAAACTTTTGTTGAAAGTGGTAATTTTGTACCATTTATAGTGTATCTTAAGTTTTGTATATATGACACAAAATGTAACCATTGTCCTGTTTTATTGGAAATGTTGGTACATTTTGATATATTTGCTTTTGCAAAAATTACGCAAGTGAATTTTTTTAAATGTCTCTCAAACCTTTAATATGCACATTACCAGGAATTTGTAAACAATAATGTATTTGTAAGTTAAAATGCTTTATGATAAACTGATTTAAAAACTTGTGGGTTAAAGTGCTTTATAAAATTACTTCAAATGAAGTGCTTCGAAAATTCAAAACTTTTGTGTGAAAGAGAGCTTCAAATTTCGCATTTCTAGTAGCGCTTAAACGCCATTTTCTTGAAACAGGCTCCAATTTTTTAAAAGTAAATTGCCATTTAGAACGAGGTTTAACCGTTCTTTAATATTCTAAAATTAATATTTTCGTTCTACCTTTACTAAACCGAAAAAATAAGAAAATGTCAAAAAAATGTACGTTGGGCGGCGATAGGTAGAGCTGGCATGAGTATGTGGCAATTCCTAATAGTTAGCCCAGACTAGTGCCTTGCGTTCGAGCATTTTATTCGAGTAAGCTTGCTGCTCCAAAGAGTTCTCCTTTTGGCCGCCAGATGTTACTGAGATGCATCTGATATCCAGTCGTGTATGCCATACTCAAAAGCACTTCGAGGTACTACTTGGCTTACAGTGATGGAGAATGAAGAGAAAAATATGTTAGAAAACAAACTTCACAGCAGTGAATACAAGCTAAAGGTAAAATATGTGAGAAGTGAAGTTTGGAAACAGATTTTATAGTTATAGTTAATGCCTTATTTTACGTGGCGAGACTCGAGCCATCAGACCCGCTGTTCCGTTTGCGAAATTTGCGTGGTCACGCAAATTTCGCTACGCTCCTTTCACCTAGCGGAGAAAGAAGGTATTATCTCGGGCGACGAAACAGGCGATTTGAATTTAGCTCAGAGGCGTCATTTAGGCTTGAGGATCTTTTACATGCAAGTAAATCTACTAACATGGGCCAGCCGGCTTTACTTCCCCTCCGCGGAAGGCGTACGAAGGATTTTTTCGCCCTTAAAAATCCAAGGATTCGATCGGGTTTGAACCCGCGAACTTGGGTATGACAGTCCCGCACGCTAACCGTCACACCTTATTTACCGCTTTTATTAGTTGTTATATTAGTCACCGCTTTCATTAGTTGTTATATTAGTCATTAGTTATTATTTTAAACGACAAGAGAAACTCATTGTCACCTGAGCAAGTGTGTGAAATTTTATTGATCCATGACGCCAAAATGTGTATGAACTCTTAATAATCAAATATTATAAAATTTTATTTGCTTGTATCTACTACCTACTAAGTTGACCTACTGACCTATAGTCTTTGAAATTTAATACTTTTCAATATCTGCGCAGGCAGTGAGCGCAACACGAAATTTGAATTACTTATTGTCAAAATAGTGATAAGTGGAAAATTTGCTCATCCTTTCGTAAGTATCCGTCCCTTGTGAAGCGACGCTCATCTTTCGATTAGTGACCTGTAGGTTATCTTGTTTGCGGTGCGGCTGTGAAACTGCGTCCTATTAACGCGTCGCGCCTTGCCACACCGAACTTTTGTAAATACAAATACACTTTTGAAGAATGGCAAAATATTTACTATGTTAATTTAACGCATACTTATGTATTGTATTATTTTTATTATTTTGTATATCAGATGTAATTTTAGTATTATATTATTAACATTTTTGAAATAAGATTTCTAGAATAAAAAGTAATGTTACACAAACTTTTATTTTCGAAGATTAAGTTCTATTTAGAACTATGTCATTGTCATGTTTATTGATAATTTTGGAAGGTCTTGGGAATAACATGATTAAAATATTAATAAATGTTACTAAAATATTTGCTAATTCTTAAAATCCAAAGAAAATGTTTGTGAAAACTACGTGAAAACTCTACGTGAAAATTAATTTGAATAATACCTTCCCGTACGATTCAACTCTGCATTCGTTCATCGTTCTTATCAGTTCTGCGAAAGGAAGCAGTATGAGAAGGTGTTGATTAGCGCGGTGCGTCGTGTTAGATATTTTCTCACGCGCGAGCAACCGCTTCATATTTCGATACGATTAACACATCCACTCTTCTGTGAGTTATACACTGGTTTTTAGTGTCTTGAATGCTTCCGTGAAGATCAGAAAAGTTTAATGTCTCACCTTGATCGTGTTTTTTATACATTAAATCAAAAGTAAGATTCATAGATTTAGCAAGAATATCCTCCGCCATCCCTTCGTTGTAGTTTCTGTTACTTAGTTTTGTTTTCTATTTCTTACATTTGTATATTATTGTAATATGTTCTCTAGGTACACTTTGTACCATAACCTCTACCGGTCAAAAATGAAACACATGAGACGGACGTTTTATCTTCGATGTCTTCGAAGCATTACGGTAACGGCTTACCGCCCGGCGAATAACGGACATTCGAGTATGCGATACTCGAGTATCCTGTACTCTAGGACGGGATGCTCGAGCGAGTATGAGCGACTAAAATCGCGAAGATGCAATGCTCTAGCCCAGACCCAAGGAAATAAAAACTGTGCCATTCTGTAGCACCACTAGTTCCTTATCAGAGCCCTGCAATGAATTATTTTTCTGCCGAAAATCCGCCGTTTTTCCGCGCATCATTACATAACTTTGCCTATACTACGTATATTACTCCGTATATACGTATGTATACGGGAAAGTAAAAAGAAGTGTACTATATTACGTATCAGAGAGCGAAAGAGTGAGAATGATAAGAGAGCGTGAGAGAGAATGAGAGAGAGAATGGGAGTGAGAGAGAATGAGAGAGAGAATGGGAGTGAGAGAGAATGAGAGTGAGAGAGAATGAGAGTGAGAGAGAATGAGAGTGAGAGAGAATGAGAGTGGGAGAGAATGAGAGTGAGAGAGAATGAGAGTGAGAGAGAGAATGAGAGTGAGAGAGAGAATGAGAGGGGGAGAGTCAGAGAGTGAGGGAGAGAGAGGGGGATAGTGAGAGTGTGAGAGGGAGAAAGAATGTGAAAGGAAGAGAGAAAGTGAAAGGAAGAGAGAAAGTGAGAGGAAGAGAGAAAGTGAGAGGGAGAGAGAAAGTGAGAGGGAGAGAGAAAGTGAGAGGGAGAGAGAAAGTGAGAGGGAGAGAGAAAGTGAGAGGGAGAGAGACAGTGAGAGGGAGAGAGACAGTGAGAGGGAGAGAGACAGTGAGAGGGAGAGAGAAAGTAAGAGGGAGAGAGAAAGTGAGAGGGAGAGAGAAAGTGAGAGGGAGAGAAGAGAGAAAGTGAGAGGGAGAGAGAAAGTGAGAGGGAGAGAGAAAGTGAGAGGGAGAGAGAAAGTGAGAGGGAGAGAGAAAGTGAGAGGGAGAGAGAAAGTGAGAGGGAGAGAGAAAGTGAGAGGGAGAGAGAAAGTGAGAGGGAGAGAGAAAGTGAGAGGGAGAGAGAAAGTGAGAGGGAGAGAGAAAGTGAGAGGGAGAGAGAAAGTGAGAGGGAGAGAGAAAGTGAGAGGGAGAGAGAAAGTGAGAGGGAGAGAGAAAGTGAGAGGGAGAGAGAAAGTGAGAGGGAGAGAGAAAGTGAGAGGGGAGAGAAAGAGAGAGGGAGAGAGAAAGAGAGGGGGAGAGAGAAAGAGAGGGGGAGAGAGAAAGAGAAAGGGAGAGGGAGCGAGAAAGCGAGAGACGTGAGAGTGAGTGAAAGTTGAGTGAGAGAGAGTGAAAGATAAAAGTGAGAGGGAGTGAAAGAAAGTGAGAGGGAGTGAAAGAAAGTGAGAGAAAGAGTGAGAGAGGGTGAGAGTGAGAGAGTAAGAGTGAGAGTTAGAGAGTGAGAAAGTGACCATGAGAGTGAGGGAGTGGGTGAGGTGGGTGAGAGAGTGGGTGAGATGGGTGTGAGGTGGGTGAGAGAGTGAGTAAGAGTGGGGTGAGAGAGAGCGGGTGAGAGAGTGATAGAGAGAGAGTGATGGTCATAGAGAGAGAGTCATAGAAAGAGAGTCATAGAAAGAGAGTCATAGAAAGAGAGTCATAGAGAGAGAGTCATAGAGAGAGAGTCATAGAGAGAGAGTCATAGAGAGAGAGTCATAGAGAGAGAGTCATAGAGAGAGAGTCATAGAGAGAGAGTCATAGAGAGAGAGTCATAGAGAGAGAGTCATAGAGAGAGAGTGAGAGAGTAAGAGATTTCTGGAGATATTTTTGTAATGAATATTATTCAAGTAGTAAATATTTGTAAATTTTAGAATATATGTTATTTAAATTATTCGGTTTACCTTTCATTTCATTAAATACAAATCGTATTATAAGAAATCAACAATAGGCTTCCCGTAGATTGCTTCACTCATTGAGAACATAAACTCACCAAAAATTTGAAAAATTATTAATCAATCAGAATCATTGAAAGCTGGCAGGACAATACCAACGTTTCAATTTTCGCAACTGACTTCCAGGGAAAAGGGCTTATCTTTGGAAGCTTCAAAAAAATGATTTTTGAACGAAACAATGTCTGCGATCGAGCAAAAAAACCTCACTACAGAGTGCAAAATGCTAAGGGAAGAGCAAAATACTGTTGATAACTTTTTACTTTCTCGTTACGGAGATAATGTTTCAAGCAACAGTAAAATTGCCTTAAGGAAGAAATTGACAAAATGGATATTGTTAAATAGAGAGTGGATTGTATCCTTACGAATTAAATTATATCCTTCTGAATTGTAATTTCTAGAATGGACAAAGGAAAAAGAGAGAAAACATTAAAACATCATTATAATATTACCAACAACTTAACGTATATTTATTGTTGTTTCAATTTTCTTTTTTTTCTTTTATTGTGTCCTTTTTCCGTTTTGTACTCAGGTCCATTGCCAAATGTACATTTTGTACAAATCCATTGCCTTTACAGGTTCTTTTTTACGATTGTTATTTATTTAACTTTGTAAAAAGGTAATACTGAATAACGAGTACATTATGTATATTATATTATTGTTATAATGGACCAACATATTAAAATGGGAGATGCAAATCATTAATATGGTACAAAATACTATTTTTTAATTTTTCACAATTAAAAAATATATTTATTTTTTATTTAATAGGTAATTATTACACTAACAATTGCATAAACGTTGCATAAACGTGCCCGAAGGTTTTTAACCCTTTCATGACCTTCATTATACGTGTGTAATCATATTTCTAGTTAACTCGTATTTGCACCTTTTGCATTAATTTGCGAGTTTAATATCTTCAATAGACGTAGACATCCTGAACGAAACATATAAGCAAGTTTTCTTCTGTTGTTTTCGTCTGTTGTTAAGTCGGGGGGAGAGGTCGGTGTAAAGGAAACTATGGTTGGTCCGAACAAACTTGACAGGGCATACACAGCTAAGGTCTAACGGTTTTTGCGACTTCTTATAGAAAAAAATCTCATATATTGTTCAAAATATGCTAATTTTTCTAATTCTGGTAATCACTCTGGATGAACTTTCAGCCCCATCAAAGACGCGGAAAATTGACCATATGGTACGGGAAAAAATGAAGGGGAAACGCTGACGTCGGAAGACCAGTACATATTAATTTACCAATTTATTTCTAAGCTATTTATTTCCTGGAATGGATGCACGTGTCCTTCTTCCAGTCTTTGACGTCCCCTGCACTTCAAATGAAGATTATCCGCAATCGGGCGAACTTCTCTAACATCCACACCTATTTGCCCCTTAATGTTCTCATTTACTCATTTCAAGGTTTAGTCATTTAATTATTTAAAGGTTCAGTTATTTATCCTTTAATTACTCGCGCTGGCGCACTGAGTGCGCCCATCGTATTCTTTTGGTTCCTGACGCCAACACGTGCATCATATTGCGTTATATCATCCGCTAACCTTTCTTCTGAGTTTATCTAACAGTTTGAATTAGTGTTTCGACTTCTCCGTTGCAAGTCGTGGGAGTAAGCAAGTTGAATGCTGTTTTCGGCGCACTGTGTGCACCGCGCAAGTAATAACGTAAATACATACAAGAATGGTTTATTTTCAATGCGGAGGTTGTAGAAATCAATTATTACGTACGATGGGGTGAAATATGGATAAAATATATTGCGTAAAATATTTACATATATTTTTATAATCACTAGTTCATATTTACAGTAGCATTACTCGTAAAATATCATCTAAAAATAAGTGTAAAATGGACATGGATTATGAACTGCAGATTCTAGATAACAAATATACAATGTTTTAAATGAAGCATATTTATATTATAAATATATGACTGTATTAATAATTAATGAATTAATACTTTATTTGGGGTACGTTCTGGGACCTAAAACTTTACAATATGCCTTATGCAACTGTATGCCTTATTAGAGGCATACAGTATATTTCATATTGTAAATTATATATATATATATATATATATATATATATATATATATATATCACATAATTAACACAAAATATTATTTTATGCAATAAGTTGTCATTTTTCTTCATAAATAACATTAATTCATCGCAATTATAGTTTTTTTATGTAATCGCTGAAGTCTAGTTACAGGTCGAAAGAGCTCCCCACGAGAGAGAGCAAACAGAGGTTAATACTTTCTTTGATGGACAACAGATCACGCCACAAAGAGTTGTAATCGTTTCTGAACGCACTTGCGACGACAATCAAAGGATTAATCAGAATTTAGTTCGTCGAAAGGCCGAATTACTATGTTCAGATACTGAGATCTGCCATTTTCTCGGAGGGGACAGCTGTGAGAACATCGTGAGACGTAGTGCACAAGAGCTGAATATGAGGAACGAGTGAACAGAACGCTAGAAAGCTTAATAAAGGTAACAAATTTTCATTGAAGTAATTCATTAATGGACATGAATATTATTCACCAATATGATTAAACACCAAGGTTACAAGACCGTGCAAAAATCCAATGTAATGCGAATTTTAATATTAATACAAATTCGTATTATTCGGAGCACGTTGTGTAAAGGAAAACATTTCTCTAATGGTAGAATGTATTTCTCATTTACAGCTTTTTTGATTGATTTTCGATTTTCCAATTTTCGCCATTTCCAATTTGATTACAATTTCACATCATTACTATTCAATTTCGTTTGGAATTTATTTCAATTACTTCATCTTTTTGGAATTGCATGGTTGAACTGGTAATTGGAAACTTCAAGAGTGTAAGTTCGAATTCGGCGACGCAGTAAACGAAGACTGGGACCTTCCCAGCAGACGATTACGCGGCTAGCGGAAGCGGGGAGCTGCGCGTACCTGACCTTCAAGAATCGCCCCACCTTGATGAACGGTATTTGGGAAAGAAGAATTACTGTAAATCACTCGAACTTTTATACATTGTGAAACTTCAAGCAACACCCTAGTTCAAAAGGCAAGCGCTCGTTTAAAGAGTAATTTATTAATTTTGCCGGTATATTTTCATAGAGTTTGAGAAATTTGAACATAAATTTATAATCTTTCATGCTGTCGTAAATCGAACCCAGATTAAATGGAAACGTTTTTGTAAAATATTAATTTTTGTACCAGAAATTTACGAGGGTAAATAATATTGATGTTGTTCATTAACAAATAAATAGTAAAAAACAAGAATTTTTTAATAATATTTTTCTTTAATGAAATTTTGATAAGATTTTTGAAAGAGAAAATACGTTCAATAACGAGAAATAAAGGGAAATTCACGAGCTTGTTAAAAGTAAATACAAAAGTGAAACAAAACTGTAATGCAAGCAGGTTGCTTACATGGTATTTTTTTTTACAAAGAGTATAAGGTTTTTTTTGTTAAGTTTCTTTCTTTTTTCAGTAATATTGTTCATTGTAAAGTGTATAAAAAGTGTATTTTTTGTGAATATTGGCATTTCTACGTGATGCGTGGTTATCCATTACAGAGGGCATGTATGAGCTCAAGGTTAATAAGGTATCGATACACGGTATTTACATTTCCTAACGAAGTGTAGAAAAGTTTTGAAGTAAACGAGTTGAAGTTGTAATATTTTTTGAAATTTCAAAATTAGAATATAGTTTATTTTTTTTATTTAAATTTCAATGACTCGACTTTCTTTATTAGTCAAATGGGCATAAAAAGATGTACCCACTCCCGAGTGAATAGGTATTAGATAATAATCTGACTATTCATAGATACGTTTCATGCAGCCCACAGCAAGGGAGTGTGGGAGGCGGAGGCGGTTTTCGTTGTTGCGTTAACAATATGTTCTTTGTTGGCGCACTCAGTGCGCCGCGCGAGTAATTAGAGGTTAATTATTTCATGAATTAGTTACTTAATTATTGACTTATTTACTTACAAACTTACTAATTTAATTCCTGATTAACTTATCGTTTACTTATTAACTTATTTCTTTCTTTCTAGTCTAGGCTCCGCTTATACTACTAACCAGTGCTATTTTCCCATTCACTAATTACCTTGCCGAACCTTTCTTAGGAAATTTTTCTAAATCTTCACGAAGTGAAATCTAATATGTTCTGGGTGACCGTTACGTTTCTATATTGAAAGTAATAGTTGCTCATTCCCATCGATTTTCCTCTTCATATTGCGGTAGCACAGGTATTTAAAAGGATGTGGATCCTATCTTCAATATTCCCGCAGAGCACACAGATGCCATTTCCATTTGAGTCTTTCAATCTACGTTGTATCCCCCCCCCTGAACCAGGCGTAACCTCTCCTTGTATTCCTCCTCCGGACCGGACTCGTATGAATTTTTTGCCATTCGCGAGCGGTTTTCGGCCGTTGCTGACAGGTTATCTTGCCTTTTTATATCCTAAAAGTCTATCAGAAATAAACCTTCCTATATCAAGTGTTCCCTACCCCCAACCACCTCCGCAGGAATTTCCCCCAGACCTGCGTGTTCTAGTAAAAGTTGTAGCGTCCGCCACTGAAACATAGCGGCAGCGTGGTGCACAGCGGATGTCGTGGACACTTTCAGAGTGGACACGTGTTGATTGCATCACGAAGGGGCCGGAAGAGGCGGGGCCCAAGCTCCAGGGTGCAGGTTCAGAGGAATGGAGTCAGACTCGCGCCAGATACGTCGCAAGACCATGCAGTCACCCCGGGCAATGAAGGCGAAGAGGCTTTTATAGGCCTATTCCGGGCCTAGGGGAGCAAACGCGGTATGGCACTCGTGTATGTATTGTAAACAAACTGTAGTAGTAGTAGTAGTAGTAGTAGTAGTAGTAGTAGTAGTAGTAGTAGTAGTAGTAGTAGTAGTAGTAGTAGTAGTAGTAGTAGTAGTAGTAGTAGTAGTAGTAGTAGTAGTAGTAGTAGTAGTAGTAGTAGTAGTAGTAGTAGTAGTAGTAGTAGTAGTAGTAGTAGTAGTAGTAGTAGTAGTAGTAGTAGTAGTAGTAGTAGTAGTAGTAGTAGTAGTAGTAGTAGTAGTAGTAGTAGTAGTAGTAGTAGTAGTAGTAGTAGTAGTAGTAGTAGTAGTAGTAGTAGTAGTAGTAGTAGTAGTAGTAGTAGTAGTAGTAGTAGTAGTAGTAGTAGTAGTAGTAGTAGTAGTAGTAGTAGTAGTAGTAGTAGTAGTAGTAGTAGTAGTAGTAGTAGTAGTAGTAGTAGTAGTAGTAGTAGTAGTAGTAGTAGTAGTAGTAGTAGTAGTAGTAGTAGTAGTAGTAGTAGTAGTAGTAGTAGTAGTAGTAGTAGTAGTAGTAGTAGTAGTAGTAGTAGTAGTAGTAGTAGTAGTAGTAGTAGTAGTAGTAGTAGTAGTAGTAGTAGTAGTAGTAGTAGTAGTAGTAGTAGTAGTAGTAGTAGTAGTAGTAGTAGTAGTAGTAGTAGTAGTAGTAGTAGTAGTAGTAGTAGTAGTAGTAGTAGTAGTAGTAGTAGTAGTAGTAGTAGTAGTAGTAGTAGTAGTAGTAGTATGGCGAGTTATACTACACCCTAGGGTGTCTCTCGCATCCCAGCCCCTATTGGTGTAGTCTTCATTCTCAGTCTTCTTCTGATAATTGCCTCTTCTACTCCTTCTCCCTATGCAAGTTTAGGTCTTCCTCTTCTTCGATGACTAGCTGATTGCCATTTCCACACATATTTTCGGACAACGTTCTTCGTTCATTCTTTGCATGTGCCCATAGTCTTTTCACTTCTATGGTGTCAATTACATTCAAACTTACTTCTACTTTAGGTTTAATTTCTTCATTTTTAACTTTAATGGATAAAGTCCAACTCCGGCGCCAGAAGTCCATTTCCATTGCTATCAATTGTTTTTTGCTCTTTTTTTGTTCATTTCCATACCTCAAACCCATAAATACAATTTTCTCTAAAACGGTCTTAAACAACTTTCTATTTACACTCATACTTAATTTATCTCTTCATATCACTGGATGTAGTTGTCTTATAGCCAATCTATCTTTCGCAATTCTGTTTTTAATATCTTGCAAACTGCCTCTATTTGCTTCTATCTCTGTACTAAGATACGTGAATTTTTGACAGAGTTTTACTTCCGAACCATCATCCAGTTTCAGACGTTTAGCACTTCCTCAACAACCATATACTCAGTCTTATTAAGGTTTATTTCTAAACCCCATTCTGAGTACTCTTAATATAATTTCCGCAGCATATATAGAGTAAGTATTTATTTATTTATTTATTTATTGTTGCTGAAGAATTGAATAGCAGAATAGGACACCAAAGTGGAAGTAATATTGTAGAATTTTTTGGGGAATCGATTGTAAATAATGGTATCAAACTTATTGATATTTGTAAAAAATTCTTTAAAAATTTTAAATGGAATTTACCAACACAAGGGTATCTATAAATTTACTTGGCATCAGGACACCTTAATTAGAAAATCTATTATAGACTACATCATCGTTCGACATAAAAGAAGATTAAAAATTCAAGATGTAAGATCGTATAGAGGAGTGACATATAATGACCACTATTTAGTTAATTCAAAAATATTTTTCCCATTCAGAAAAAAAAATACGATAGATGAAAAAATAAATATGAAGAAAGTTCAATTACTGAAATTAATATTACAAAACACGATTTCAAGGGTTTTGAAGATGAAAGTACAGTATTTCTATATAAAAAATGTTTGGACGAAACGCTAGCGAACATTACATACATTTCCACTGAAGAACAGTACCAACAAATATTACGTTGTTTACACGATTCGGCGAAAGAAGCTCTCGGTATTTGTCACTCTCCAAAATCAAAATCACTTTATTATTGGGACGAGGAGATAGAAAATGAGGTAAGAATAAAGAAAGAAAAATATCTAAAATGGTTAAGTACAAAAGAAATCCAAGATAAAATAGAATTTAAGGCGCAACAAGCTAAGGTTAGGAAAAAATTAGCAGATATTAAACATTTACATTGGAATAGCATGTGTCAGATAATAGAAAATTTTATTGAAGGAAGGAGGAGTACAGAAGTATGGGAAATTATTGAGAAATTTAGGAAAAATTCCCGAGGAAATGAACATATTAAATATATTGATATTCAAACTTGGGACAAGTATTTCAAAAAATTATCAGAAGACAGATAAGAATATTTAGATAACACAAGAAATATTATAATGCATAATAATGATAATAGCTATATTAATGTAAATATGAAAATTGTGAAGAAATTAAATCGTTGAAAATGGAAGATCGACGGGTAGATGGAATCCCAGCTGAATTATTAAAATATGGTACTGATAAATTATATAACTTGTTAGGAGAATTATTTGAAAAGTGTTTAAATGGAGAAATAGTACCAGAAGATTGGAAGATAGGTTATAATACAGTGATACATAAAAGAAGAGGAAAGATGAATGTAAAAATTACAGAGGTATTGCTGTCACCAGTATATTTAGCAGAGTATATGGAACTAGTGGAGCTACAGAATGGCACAGACTTTCCCGTATTAGTTTTCTAATTCCTTTGGTCTCTGCTAGCTATTCGAACTTGCCACATTCTCTTGCCAGCTGCCATCTATCGCCGCCCAAAGTACATTTTTGTTACATTTTCATAATTTTTCGGTTTCCTAATAGTAGAACTCAGAAATTATTTTAATAATATTATAGAACAGTAAAATATCGTTCTAAATGGCAATTTTATTTGAAAAATTTGCAGCCGTATTTAAGAAAATAGCGCATACGCGCTACTGTAAATGCGAAATATGAATCTCTTTTCAGAGACATATTGAGTTTTCGAAAAACATCATTAGAACTCTTTTGAAGAATATAAACTCACAAATACAATATTGTTTACTGGAATTGCTGGAAATGTGCACATTAACGGTGTGAGAGATGTTTAAAAAAGGTACATTTGTGTAATTTTTGAAAAAACGAAAAATACCCAAAATTGAACTTTACGTCATATTAAAGAGTGCAATTAGCACTATCTGTTCGAAAAGTTTGAAAAAAATGGAGAAAAGTTTTGAGAAAATAGCGTTTGAGCGTTTCTGAAAATGCGGAATTTTGAGCTACTTTTCACAGAAAACGATTGAGTTTTCGACAAACTTTACTTGACATCATTTAGAGCACATGTACTCGTAAATGTAATAATATGAACAAATCGCCGCTAATGTAAACATTAACGACGTGAAAGACAAGTAAAAAATACGGTACGGCGCAGTCCAAGCAGTACGGCGTTTATGTCATCTCATAGAGTAAATTAGGCACTATCTTTATCAAAAGTTTAAAGAAAAAATTTTGAGCCGTTTTTGAGAAAATGTTGTTTTTGTAATTTTTTTAAATTGTACATATTGCACGCAATGTTGCACGAAAACTACTGAAATTTTCAAAAAAATGTACATGACCATAATGAAAGAACTCACTATGGAGAACAAATTTTATTTGAAGAAAAAATCTCTTTAATTCTGTAGTAGTTGGAAGAGTCCGAAAAAAATCAATTTTTTCAATTATCGAAAATCCTGCGCTAACCGGGAAATTAGGATCTATGACACCTTTATAAGCGTATTTTATTCTATTTTTACAAAATTTTTTTAGAAAAAAATTGGAGCATTTTTGAGAAAATTTTGAAAATGTCAGAGGGGCTTCATGTAAAGTACCCCCAAATTTTAAGGAATCTTTTTCAAAATCTCAAAGCTTCCAGTCGAGCCAGATTGACAGGGGTTTCTTCAATTTGAAAAAAATCGTACATATGGTTTAGGCGCTAGTAGTATTGACGGACGGACGGACGGTTTGCTTTCAATGGGGTTTTCGGTATCAAGGACCCACAAAAGAAGGATTCTGGCTACAACACCTGTTAAGGGATTTTTTTTCTTAATTTAGCAACGGGTTTTATCCATTTTTTCATTATCAGTGCCCGGCAATTAATTTTTTTCCGCCGAAAATTCGCCTTTTTTCGCGCTGTTACATAACGTTCCCTATGCTACGTATGTTACTCCGTATATACGTACGTATACGGGAAAGTAAAAATAATTAAGTATTTTTTGGAAAATGATTTTAGGGATGCAGAAAAACAGGATTTAGAGCAGGCTGATTTACAATAGATCATGTATTTTCTTTACAAGAAATTATTGCAAATAAAGTAGTTCGAGCACAACTTCATTTAGTATTTGACATATGAAAAGCGTATGATAGCGTACCGTTAATCAAATTATGGACTGCTTTGAATGCAAGTCATATTAATACGGTTTTAGTAAAATGTATTAAAGAATTGTATACAAATTCTTTTTTCGAAAATAAAAATTGGAAAATTTATATCAGCTGGTTTTGTTGTGAATAAAGGATTACGTCAAGGATGTTGTGTATCATCTACATTATTTAAAATTTATATTGAAAATTGTTTGAATATTTGGAGGAAAAAATGTAATAAAATGGGTTTACCAATAAATGAATCTATACTTTACAATTTGCTGATGATCAATTGATAATAGAACAAGGTTTGGACGACATAAATATGACAAGAAATGTAATGCAAGAATATAACAAGTGGGGTCTGAAAGTTAATATGGAGAAAACTAAATATATGGTTATTGGAGACAACGGGACAGATTTGGTTTTAGAAGAAGACATGGGGAAAATTATACACAAAGAACATACTTTCTTGGGAATTAAAACTACAAATGATAGAAAACAGTTTACAGAAATTCGGTCAAAAATAAATTCAGAAAAAATAACGATTTCAATTTTAAATAGTATTTTATGGGATAAAAGTATCACAAAAGAGACCAAAATTAAAATATTTAAAACGATAATTAGAAGTAGCTTGACTTATGGATCAGAAGTTTGGACTTTAAATTCACAGTTAAAAGAAAAATTATTGGCAACTGAAATTGATTATTAGAGATCTTCAAGATTTTTAAGGAGGAACAACATTCGAAATGAAATTCTAAGGAAAAATATGAATGTATCACATTCTATCGTAGAATATATAAATAAAAAACGGCTAACCTGGTTCGGACACATAAGAAGAATGGATGAATGGAGATTACCCAAATTAGTGTTTTATTGGGAACCACAGGGGAAAAGGAAACGTGGAAGGCCACCTGTATCATGGAAACAAGAAATTATAAATATATTGCAAGAGTAAGGTATAAACGAAGATGAAAGCTACAATAGAGAACAATGGAAGAAATTAATTAAGTAAACTATTAAAATTTGCGTATTTAATTACATCATTGTTATTGTTAATATGGAATTGTTAATTGTGTAATTGTTAGGAAACCGGAAAGATGTAAATCATTTCAAAACCCGGAAATATATTTATTTATTTGGTCAAAAAACAGTAAAAATTCATCATTGTTTTCATCTTCAGCGAACACCACCTGATCATCTGCGAAGTGTTGAGAGGATAACATGGAATCACCAATTTTAATATCCATATTACTACATTTCTTCCTCCATCTTCTCAGGGGCTTCATTTATGTATATTTTAAACAAAGTCGGGGCTATACAGCACCCCTGTCACCTTTATTCACTGGAAATGATGCTGAAGCGTTTCTCCCTACTTTTATTTGGCTCGTATTATCACTGTGCAAATCCTTAACAGCTCTAATCAATTTCGTATTCACATTTTGTTTCTCCATTGCCATCCATAGCCTAGATAATGTAAGAGTGCCGTAGGCCTCATGCAGATCTATAAATACAAGGTGCGTCTCCAAGTTAAGGGCGAGACGCTTGTTGGTTACCTAATACTGAAGAAGTTATCAATTAATGAGCGCCCCGTTCGAAAGCCGCTCTGTTTCCTCGACATCAATGAGGTATCTTTCCAGTCGGGTTTTTAATATTTTCCCATACACCGGCCAATGCTGCTAAGGACAGTTATACCTCTATAGTTTACACACTGTTGCCTATCACCTTTCTTGTAGATGTTAGAAAATTATCCTTTTCTGAAGTCCTCTAGTAATTATTCTCTCATCTATTGTATAGTCGGGTAAGAAGGTCCAATAATAAACTGGGGCCAAGCTTCAGCAGTTCAATATTTACCAATCCCGGGCCGGGTGCTTTTTCATTTTTAAATCTCTAAATGTTTTTTTCAGTCTTTCTCGCTGTAATAGATTCCATATTATCTGTTTCCTCGACCTCTACGTTACATGTGTTACTAAATGCGAGCCTATTTTTTTCAGAAGTTCTTCGTAATACATTTTAAATTGATCTACGCTTGTAGGTTGTAGTGCTCAATTTTGCTTTTCATTTTGTCTGAGGTTCTTTTTTTCAAGCATTCTTTGATTTGGAATTGCGCTATACTCTGTTCTACATCTTCACATACTCTTTCCCACGTTTCATATTTTGCTTTTCTTACTTCCCGTTTAATTTCTCCACTAATTTGACGATACCATTTTCTGTCTTCGATATCTTCGGTGCGTAATCATGCATTATAAGCAATTTTCTTGTCTCTCACGTTCCCTGCCAAAGAATTTTTCCACCACGAGTCACCTATTCCTTTCTCACCAGTATTTCTATTTCTCCGAGACTCTTATAAGCTGCTTGATGTACGGCATCTACAATTCCATCGTAGTGTTTGAGTTGTTGTTTGGTTCACTTCTAACCGTTTCTTACTTAATCTCAGCTTGTATGCGAAGGATATAGATGGATCTTCAAGCAAACACATTTTGTATTCTTTTAGGTCTATGGTACTGGACGCGACATGAATTCCCGATTGGTGTCTTGTTTACGTAGGAAACATGCAATCTTGATTTCAACAAATAATGGTCTGAGTTACACTCTGTTCCTCTACAGACTAGAACATCTTCCACCATAATTTTGTTGTTGCGTTTGCCGATAACGTAATGTATTATGGTTTTACTAGTGCTTCCCTTTATTTAGAGAAACTAAATAAACTGTGTATATATATATTATATATACAGTGTGTATATATATAAGCCATCTTGTCTGCGATTTGTCCAACCCACGTCACACAGTTTAACTTTGTAAGACCAGTTGATTCCCGACCAGTTGATTGAAGTACCAGCGGATTCGATGGTATAACGGTCAGCGTAGAAAAAATCCTTCGTACGCCTTCCTTCCGGGGGAGGGGAAGTAAAGCCGGCTGTCCCATGTTAAGGTCCGTTCGCTGTAACTTCACTCCGCACGTAAACAAACTTTGAGAGTATCCCTCCGCCCTGTAGTTCGTGATTGGCTGCGCCATTCGCGCGACGACCATACTCAAATACCGGCACGTGTCGCAGCCAGAACTGTCATTACATATTATTTTCACTAGTACTTCTTTATTATGCCCAAAATACCTGCCAAAACACGCAGATAATTTGCTTAAATATCATAGCACTTACATTTACGATGTGCTCTCGCAAGGTAGCGGTGAAATCTTGTCCAAAGCACTGCCTGAAAAATGTTCATCGCTGGAAGAACTGACCCCCGTATTAATAATTATTCCTTATGTTTAAGTGTCATGCAACGTCTGCCTGCCACATTCGTAAAAACTTTCAGCCCTAGCTTGATAACAAACCACAGCTTGATTCTTTTCAATTTAATTTCAAAATATTTAAATTTTATTCAAAAGTAATTTCCACAAGTCACATGAATAAGAACAAAAAAATCAATTCTAAACCTACAAATAATATTTTATGACAAAATTTGTTAAATTTATTGCACAAAAATATCATTAGAGAAGCTTAGGGGACAGTTCCAAGGATTCTTCAGCAACAAATTTTATTTAAATGCAGTTTCATTTACTTCAGAAAAAACATTACATTTTAACACTTGAAAGATAACAATATTTCTATGTCATCATAGGGGATAATTTCATTTATAATGTAGCGTCACAGCACTGGGCATGACCGACCGCACAAGTCGTGCAAGGGGGAGGGGTTGGTCCTCTCGTGCCGCTCAGGGGCGGATGGACCCCCGGGGTCTCTCGAGGGTCTCTCCGCTGGGGGCGTGTCTGAGAAGGCGGCTGTCCGTTCGCACTAGTGATGTGTGACGACAGAAATCGTTCGCAGGTGGACGCCAGGCTCCATCTGCAGCCAGCCCAAATCTCGAGCGGAAATGACGCTTTGTGCTTGGGAGGTCGGTCACGTGATGCCTCGCAAGGGAGGCGGGTGGAATAAGCTTCCTGGGAGTCGAGTTTTGACGGTAGCGATGTGCGGAGGTGATCGCGAGAGTGTCTTGCGAGGCGTGGCTTTTCGCCACGGGATAAGAGACCAAGGGCGGCGCTAGTGTAGCGAGCTGGGGTTCTCTTAGTAAATACTGAGGCGGCTCGTCTCAGGAGTCGGAGTGCTGTGGAGAGCAGCGTTCCTTAGGAGTGTTCCTTAGGAGTGTATATAGTGTAATAAACTTGTAAATAAATATGTACAGTAAACTCCGTGTCTGTGTTCTTCCTCATCCTATGACGACGTCACAATAACATGTGGTAGAAGCAAAATATCAACTGTATGAAAAAGGAAGTATAACAATGCCCAGTATTGATAACAATGTGCAGCAGTGACTTGTACATTTCAAAACTTCTGAACCACAAGGCACAAACTTTACTACAAGGTTTGAAATTGTAAAATATTTTTTTCTGTAGACACATTCTGTAGATACACTGCACTGCCCTCCCAATTTTATGGTTTTATGTTAATGGATTATATGGTTTTAAGTTAATTGGAAAATATAAATAATGTTCAATTTTAAAAAAAAGAGTAGTTGATATATGATTTTATCTGATTTCTTTCACATATATTGTAGTTTAACTGATTGAATAGCCTTAAGTTTAAGAATTTTTTTCAGTTCAACATTTCAAAAATGCTTTGAATAAACAGAAACACTGTAGGCCTTAATATGTTTTTATCATAATACCTCAAAAAAGAGTATGTTGCTAAATTTCTAATAAACATTTCAAAACTGTTTTTCAAGCCACACGGTTTTCAAAACAAACTAAATAACTTGTTACTACAACAACACTTGTCACTACAAAAACAACAAATTTCTAAAACGAACGAACAAACAAACAAACATTCTTCACAATAACCCATCGAGTGTAAACAAGATTTCTCTCAAACTTCTTTGGAATGATCTGCTGATCTTTTTTTGTAATGTTTCTGCCCATTTAAAGAGTAACCTGCAAAACACTTCTATTTAACTAAAATCTTGCTAACTATCTCTAAGGATCATAAATAAATGTGCCACAGATATGATATTGTTGGTTTTGTACGCAAAACTATGAGAAAGAAAAGTCAACTTATGTGTAATGTTTCAATCTGTCAAATGTGAGAGGCTGATTTATTAAGATCTTCTTTTGTTTTTTCTGCATAACATGGTTTATTTCCAGTTGCAAAAGGGGTTGGCTTGCAGTAACTTGGCACATGTTATTTCCAGAAAACTTCAGATTGCTTTTCATTAGTTATGTTACGTAAGGCATGCACTCTTAAGTTACAACACTTACGTTACTCTGAAGTTACAAAATCGAATAACTGCAACTGCAATGCATAATACAATAAAATAAGATAGAAAAAGACTCAACGTACTAAAAGTAATAGTGATGTATTATCTTACAATAGTGAAAACGTAATGAAACACTCGGCAGTTCGTCATAATTTTGTTCTACTACACCAAAATAAACTGAGCACTCTTTCCTTTAGCTACTGCATTTGAAACAAACTGAAACAAATTATTTTTCATGAAAAACGTAAGTCACAAAAATTATGCACAAAATAAGTAGCATGTATGAGTCATACGCTAAAAGGCAACCTGAGGCAGAGCGAAGACATTTAAATCTTGTTACCAAATCTAGAGAAGAAATAAATAAAATGTTGACGATATTACAACAAATATCTGCATCTTTTTTCACGCTTTCTATGTATTTTCTGTTCGTGGAGAGTGTCAAGAAATAAATCAATTTTTCGAGGGACCTAGCTCTTATTGCGTACGACACCCGGAAGGGTAGTGTGGTGTCCGTCAGCCAATGAGAACAAGTGACGACCACGTGCGTTTGTTTACACGCGGAGTGAAGTTACAGCGAACGGACCTTAGTAGATTTACTGCATGTAAAAGATCCTCAAGCCTAAATGAAGCCTCTGAGCTAAATTCAAAATCGTGTCTTTCGTCGCCTGAGATAATACCTTCTTTCTCCGCTAGGTGAAAGGAACGTAGCGAAATTTGCGTGGTCAGACGGAAGAGCGGGCCTCATGGCCTGAGTCTCGCCACGTAAAAAAAGGCATTAATCAACTAACCAGTAGCGCCTATGGCTTTCATGTAATTGCACTCTACAGCACTGATGTATAAGTTTCTCAGCCTGTTCACCTATCTAAAGCTTGATGGGTCTCATTTTAAAATCTTTCCAAATTCCTACGCTAACATCTCATGAGACACCGGCATTTGCTCCGAATCTAGATATTCCGAATATTAATTTGTAATAATTCGTTGCGATGGTTTCCAATCGATATCTTAGCCACTCCCCAGATTTCCGCCCTATAAATCATAGCTGGGAGAACTAGCGATTTAAACACTGTGTAGTATGAAAAGCAATTCCAGTACTGCGCACTGTGCAAACGATTTCATTAAGCGCAATTCTTCCTTTACTTTGAGCAGCCATGTGACTATTCCATCCCCCATTCATGAAAAATTTTGCACCATAATGCGTAAAAGATTTGTCACGGTCGAGCTCATCCTGCGTGTAATCCCATTTCTCTTTGTTAACCCCAATAAATCCATTCTTGTAGACAATTCTAGTTTTTTTCAATATTTACTTTTAGTCCCCATGTCCCACTATACCTTTCTAGGATGTTTAAACATCTCTGTAAGCCCTGGATAGTTTCCAAATATAGAACTAATAGCCCTATCAAATTAGACAAAACGAGTGAAAAAATCCATTTACGATCTTTGTAATTTTATATCGTTTTATGTAATTTATGTGTTGACAGTATGCACAATATTTTACCATGTATTTGTATTAGATCCATATCAAATACAAAATGGTTATCAGTTTTCATACCCGAGGTAATCTCGGACCCAACAACCTCGGATACTCAAAAGAATTTACAAAATAAGATTTGATAAGATGTAACATGTTCATTTCTTTTGCGCAAAATACGCAAATAAAAATTGTTGATAAATATTAAAAATAAAATTAATTTTGGGCATTAAACATGCCATAACATCATTTTCACGTATAAGCGAAAACCTAAGGAAGGGCCTTGCCGTAAATAAAAGCAAGAAGTTTTCGAGCCTACAACTTTAAAAGGGTTAATTTTACGACAAAAACTTGTAGGAACTTTTTTGTAGTAAATTTTGTTTACTTTAATTTTGCATAGAGCGTAAGTTTCCGTAGACTTGATAGTTCTGGAGATATATGCAAAAATCCCTAAAAAAACACCTTTAAACTCCCCCTCCCCACCTCCAGCTTAACCCCACACTTTAGGATTCTTAGTCTAAGGTAACAATCATGTGGTAGGTAACAGTCATGACAAGTTTAAAAACTTTGGGATTTTCCCCTGCGATCACCAGTTTTTGATCTAACTTGATTGGGCTATAAATCATCAACATAATAATTCGACAATTTTCAGGCCATCAATTTCCGGCGCAGATGTGTGCGCTTCCTGTGATCACGTCATTAAATCGTTTATAAACAAAATAAACAATAGCGGCGACAAGCCTGGAGGACAAGCCTGTCTTACAGGCGATTTTATTTTTTTGTGTTGTACTTTTATGACCACACTTTGGTTCAGCTGAAGATCATGCTGGGTGAAGTTTTTTTCTGAGAGAAAGTTTGGCTCAAATATATTTGTCTCTCTCAGATGCAGTCTCAATTGATTATTTGCGTATCGATTTTCTTTGCACAGTGGTAGTTTGTTGCTCAGGAAGGAAAGAGTCGAGACATAATGTACGGGTACTGTAGGTTTGGGTGGGACCTTGTAGTTGATATATAAACACAAGTCAAAGTTTCAGCTCTTTATGGGGACTTCAGATCAGGAACATTGGCATTTCTATGTTACCTGAACATATTACAAACGTTTATAGGAGTAACATTTGTAAATAATTTTGAATGTATAATTTTATAAATCCACAGGAAACAGAAATACCTATGTTCCTTCGGGCCTGAAGTCCCCACAGAGAAACAAAACATTCACTTAACATCTATAATGTAATTCCATTTACCCCAGCAAAAATCAAGAAGTGCATTCAGTAAAATATCATGAAGTCCAAAACCCATTATTGAAAATGTTAGGTACTTTTCGTGTTTTAATTCGATCAAATCTCCTAAATTGGAAGTAAGCGAGTTTGCAAATTTGAAAGGGAGATATTTCGAAGTTATTTCTATCGCACATAAAATGATCTGATTTTTCAGAATCTGTATGCACGTAGTAAATTTGTCGAATCTACCCAACAATTGGCCATTGAAGATTCGGAAACTAGGGCCGTAAGTGTCCTTAGAGGCGCATTGTTGGAGAGCGGAAAGAAGAAACGTGCGAATGGTGATTTTCCAGGAAGGACAACAGTCGAGGGAGTAATCAGGAATTGATGCATCCATCTGCAGCCTACACTTGCATCTTGTGTTGCGGGCGAGGTGGCGCGAGCGTCGCCGGGCGCCGCCGGCAGCGACGAGTTTAACAGAGCGGCGGATAGATGGCGTTCAGCGCCACTAGCCGGTACGGCACACCAGCGCGCCATGTGGGCGCGGGCTTCAAGGCAGCACAGCACGACTCGCCCGTCCCTTGGCACTATCCGCGCTCATGCCAGACCGTGACAAATAACGTCTCTGCGCTTTTCAATTTTAGATTTAAAAAAAACAATTGAAAATCACTCTATACTGAAACTGGTGGTAGTATAAAAGCATATACTGTCTTTTAATGATAACGATTATGTAATATTATTGCCCTGAAATTTGAAATTTTCATACCTCTTTAAAAATCTTAAGCAAACGAAGAATCTTCTTTTAACCAAACGAAAGGCAAGAGCTTGAGAAAATACAATTATCTTTAATAATTGAAAATTTACAATTTCTACGAATATAGCTCTTCTGCCATCCAATTCGGTGTTCTGTTATCATATAGTATGTTAATCGTATGACAGACCCACAAAAATATTAACTATGTACTCATCAATGATATGTAAATTATATTGCATTTTCCTTACTATCATATTTTACGACTTACATTAACTTTCTGTAGGTTACAAATTTCTATTATAAATGTCAAACCTTAATGACAGCTGCTCTTATAACAAATGGTGAAAAATTAGTTATAATCAAACTATCTTTATAATAATTGATTGAAATACACTATAATCATTTAAAAATTCTGTTCGTAATTTTAAACATTATTGAATATAAAAGTGATTTTTTTTTAAATTTGAGCAATCGTACTTTACATTAGAATTTTTCTTCGTTTATTATTTTGTATACAAGGGGTCGTCCATAAATTACCTAACGCAAATTAGGAGTATATTCAATACCCGCTCTTCTCCCTGTAACGCACCCGTAACGTGCACTTGAACCCCCTCCCCCTAAATAAGTACGTAACGCTTGCGACACCACCCTCGTCTTGTATTTGCAAGAAATGAAAATAAATTACAGCAGCATAAAAACTATTTTTATTTTACATGTGATGTATATTAAAATTAATGATAATTAAAGGATAAATTAGTTGGTGATGCTGACTGCACGTAACTATATGATTCGAACAAGTTGTGATTGAAGGAAGGACGAATAGGCGAGAAAAGTTCTCATCACAAGCAGTGCACACGCGCCGGCGTAATTGACAGTCATTAAATAGTCCCTCCACCACATGTATTCCTCCATTACATAGAATACTTTCACCAGTAGGCTGTGCGACTGAGTGTGACTGAAAGCAGTACAGACCTTCCACAAAACTCTTGGGGTGGCAAGTAACCCCTGGTATGCAAGCACGTCAGTATGTTTTTTAAAAAAAAGTTTATATCATTGCTTTAGTTATGGCTGTAAAGACTGATGATGTACGTACTGATGAACGTATAGTGTGGTAAGAAGAGGATGAGAACTTTGATGGTTATGAGAGTGATAATGATAATGAGGAATTTGAGGATAGTGTTGAAGTGTGTTCACATCTTCCAAGTAAAGAGAGTGCTGAATCCGAACGTGATGAGGAAAGTGTTAAAAGAAATGGTACGTTGTTGAAAGGCGACAATGCCTATATGTGGTCAAATGTATTCTCCAAAATATGGCCCAAAAATAACGTGGGGTCACAAGTTAACCCAGGTATGCAACCAAAGCTGTTTACAAAGGATATGTAATCTAGCGTTAATTAAGTAATTGATCAGTGGAATATTGAAGGAATAGCATAGTATGTTATAATTTTCGTCACAGTTTACTACTTACGTAATGATTGTACAAGTATATTAGTTGGAATCGTTTTACACTCATCGTCATAAAAAAAAGCTGCGCCCCGAAGGACCCTAGTGATCCGCTGCAAACTCTGAGGGTATTTTACACACCATTAACTAAGGCAATGATTTCGTTTTCACGGTCGGCCGCGCACAGGGGGGTAGGTGGTAGGTGCGTGTAATTTTGGCCACCTTAATGTAACTAATAGAAACATAAATAAATAAAAAATAACTTTCCATCAACAATTGAACAAAATTACCTAATTATAACTTTCTTTTAACAACTATCATATCATCTAGAAGGTACCTCATAACGTTTCCTCTTACAGAAATATTTTATTATAATATTCCCTTGTATAGTTAAGGGTACTGAAACTTGTAAAGCACCTCGGTGCTAGGTTTCAAACAATAAATTTAATTAAAATTAATAAAAAACAAACAGCAGATTTATGGAATGACATCCATATAGAGGAAACAGGACTATTTGGTAAGTCTCCTCGTTTTCTTATTGTAATTTGTAATATGTTCTAAAACATAGTTCTTCAAATAAAATCATATTCAATTTCTAGAAACAAAACAGCGATTTTTTGCGGAATGCATAATTAAAATAAATGCAATTTATAACTTTTTATGTTTTACGATACCATTATTTGATAAAAACTAGTAGTTTTCGCGTAATTTTTATTAGTTAATGCCTTATCATTGTGCGAGATTCGGGCCATCAGGCCCGCTCTTCCGTCTGACCACGCAATTTTCGCTACGTTTCTTTCGCCATCTAGCGGAGAAAGAAGGTATTATCTCAGGCGACGAACCAGGCGATTTGAATTTAGTGCAGATGCTTCTTTTTGCCTTGACGATATTTTACATGCAGTAAATCTACTACATGAGACAGCCGGCTTTACTTCCCTTCGAAGGAAGGCGTACGAAGGACTTTTTCACCCTTAAAAATCCACGGTTTCGATTGGGTTTGAACCCGCAATTTTGAGTACAACACGATAAGCTGACCATCGAATACCATCGAATCCATAATTTGCTTCAAGACAATTTAACCCTTCTGCTACCGAGGGGGGTAACTGAGTTACCCCAACGCATATTGTATTACTTTTTATTATCTTACATTTTTTTTACTATATTGATATCTTGTGTGGTTGTTTTTTACGTATCTATCTAAAACATTCTGTTGGTAATACCCCTTTTTTTGGCGTGTAGTCATTTCACGGCTTGAATTTACACCCGAGGTAACTACCGTATTCCCGCTGGTATTGGACGTTCGTGATTTAATAATGTGGTTTGAGGTTACGTTATCAGTGGGAGATGTGAGGTGGTGTTCTGGACTTGTCTACGAAGTCTTATTATAGTACTTGTATGTTAGTATGTCAACATGTCGAAAGATTACAGTCTTGAAGGATTTGAAAGTTATTAATTACTATATACTATCCCGATTATTTGTGTGAAGAATATCGTGAAGTGTATAGATTGTTTTATGAGAGTCATGAAGATAAGGCATAGGCTACAGATAAAGTTAATATTATTTGTGCTGATGACGAGGAAAAAGTAAATGATGACGCATACATCAGTTCAGAAACTGTGAAAGACTATCATGCGAAAGGAATAATACAAACAGTACAAAGTATTCTAAAAGGGCATGATTTGGCATTCGAGACCTCTTCGTCGTGGACGAGGACCTGCATGTAAACCATATTGTGGAAATCGCGAAATATTTTATTAATACATAAAAATAATGTTTAATATGCATAACCAAAACAATATTACGACATTTACTGTAAAATATTAAAACTACATTGAGTTTTCCTGGGGTAACATCGTTATCCCCCTTGGTATTCGACGTCTGCAAAACACCTCGGTAGTCGAAGGGTTTAAAGGATATAGCAGAATAAGATGCTGGAAAGTGTTCCCAAACCAAATCATTAATACCGACAATCATTAAAGAATAAAAAATGTTGCAGATTCCCCCCCACAAAAAATCAGCTTCCTAGGGCAATCTCATAGAGAGATACAATGAGAAACGTGTTTTTCATGTTCAATTTTTTCTCAGTTTCTTTTGCATGTAAGAGGATGAAACAATTGAAGAGACGAAGAAAAATTGTTGAATTTTAATGTATTTTTATCAATCAATTTTCGCTACAAATTCAAATCGGAAAAAAAGTTTGAAATTGATTTTCGACGTGATAACGTTGGAGTTACTGTCTCAGTTTGTTCCTCCTAGAATGTCTCATTACATTCTATAAAACATATTTTTTTCAAATTTATAAACAATATGAACGATAGTGAAAAATAATTAAAACCACTTTTATCAGTTTAACATTTGAAATTTGCGCTAAAATGTGATTGGAAAAAATATTTTACCAATATTTAACTCGTAACTGGTGATGTGGTGGCTGTTAATACCCAGCCTTTGAGAGATACCGGACCTGCCCGAAGGACGAAGCGGATGCGCGAAGAAGCCTATGCTTCTATAGATACCTCTCACGAAGTCAGTTGTTTTGCGAACCCGGCGGTTGTCACATTATTTGAAGATAAAGTTTATTTTTTTCTCGTGCCTGGGGTATAATCAATCCCCACCTCACCGACAACCTAATTACTTATCCTTTATGACTTTGATCCACCTTATGACCTTATGAATCTTTACCTTATGACCCTCAAAGCATCCATAGTTTTGTGAAATATAAAAAAAACAACAAGGGTCATCTCTCCTACCCAGGATTTGAGCAATGGGTCAAGGTCAATTTAGAAGCAGAAGAGAGTGAGTTCAGTGCTGAAAAAGAGGAGTGCGTGTAGTATACGGAAATTGTATAGTGAATGAGGGACTGTGGAAAGTGACTTAACTCTTTATAGGATTGTGGTTCTCTCCGCGACCAAATGGTGTTCGGCCATTTTTTGCTTAACTAAACCAAGAAATTTTCATCCTTATCGCTAATTTCACATTGTGGAGTCTTTTTCAATGTAATGCGATTGTTGCAGATAGAGTGATCGCATTAATTCTTAGAAATCTTGCTGTTGGGCCATGCATGAGGTCGTCGTCGCAACCACAAGGCATACAGGCACAGTCGCGGTGTGTTCATTTCAGCATTTTGTTGAGATGTGATTTTTCGTGTTCGAGTTTCCGGAGTTTTCGAGAACAAAGGTTTTTTACTTATTTATGATTGTTTATTGTCATGTTTTTTAGTATACAATATATTTATTCATAAATACTCCGTTTTTTACCTCAATGAGGTAATTTATTTTAAGGGTGTAGTCAGGAGTAAGTACACAATCGTAAATATTTTTGTTCTGTGAAATATGAATTTTAAAAAATGTTTTAAACAATTAAATTTATTGTCTAATAATGTAAGATTATTGCTAAAGTAGATTTAGTTTTCCGCATAATTGTGATTTAGAAAATATTTCAATTTATAATTTTAACATTTCTTCAGTGTTTACGTATATTTGCGTAGTATAATGTACAACCCATACTTGTTACTAGTGGTGTGCTACCTTACAGAATGGCTAAAATTTGGAGTTTCCATAGTTCTGAACCCATGGTCTAATAAGAAGTTAAGTTTCTAATAGGAATTTAACAGTTTTGGGGGAATAATATTGACGAGAATGATGTGACGTTAGATTCGGAGTATAGAGGGGATTCGCGATGCAGATGACGTGACACTAATAACGCAGCTTATGAACACGCACATGAAGCCCACGTTTCCATCAACATTGTTTTCCTTAATCGATGATTTATATTTTAGATTTTTGTTTGTAAATATATATCATATTGATTTTTACTACTTATTTGATTTGCACTATTTTATTTTCAATTTTCTTGCTTTTTGTATTTCACGTCTGTTCCTACGTGTTTCTTGTATTTTGTAAAGAACATGCACACGTTTATTTATGACTAGATATTAGATTTTATTCAGGAATTATACGAGGGTGGTTCTGTACGCAACCACAATCCATAGTGTAATTCGTGGCCGTAAATGGATTGTGGTCATTTATACGACCACGCCATTTTCGTATTTATCTCACTTTATATTTAATCAAATCACAAATTAATATTTTTCTCATATTTCTAAGATCAAGTTTAAACAAAAGATAAATTAAAGTAATTCCGGAGAAAAAGTTACCTGACCTATAAAGGGTTCAAACTAAAGTCGTGTTGTATTAGATATAAGATGTGATTAATTTGTGCTCTCTAATCAGTCTGGTCCTCAAAACACAATTTTATAATTAGTTTGTGTATCGATTCAAAATATATTTGGAGGAGTCCTTTTTTAGTGATTCGAGTTGACACTAAAATATATTTTTAATTTTGATTAGTCAGTGCTTCTTATTTAATTATTTTTGTAATAATCCTGATGATAATGCACAACATTCTTTTTCATATCACCAAAAGCGATATTTTTGTTATATCAACACTTTTAATTAAGTTTTTGTGTTGTATATGTAGTCCCCACATCACCAGTTACGTAACAAAGTAGTGGTGCTACAGAAGGGCACGGACGTTTCCGTATTTGTTTTGTATTCCTTGGGTCTGGCTAGTTACTCGGAATTTCCACATACTCTTGCCAGCTGCCATCCAACGTCGCACATAGTACTTTTTTTTTCATTTTCTTAATTTTTCGGTTTTCTAATAGTAAAACGGAAATGTTATTTTAAGAATATTAAAGAACAGTAAAACCCCGTCCTAAATCGCAATTTTCTTTGAAAAATGTTTGTCCTTTTTAAGAAAATGCGAAATTTGAAGCTCTTTTTCACAGAAATTCTTTGAGTTTTAAAAAATCTTCATCTGAAGTCATTTGAAGCACTTTCACTCACAAATACAATAATGTTTACAATTTGCTGGTAATGTGCATAATAAAGACGTGAGTGATCTTAAAAAATTGGATAATGTTCGAAAAAACAAAAAAATACACCGAAAATAGCTTCACGTCATACTAAAGAATGCAATTAGCACTATCCGTTCGAAATGTTTGAAGAAAAAATTTGGAGCCAATTTTGAGAAAATGGCGTTTGAGAATTTCTGACAATGCGAAATTTTGAGCTAGTTTTGCCAGAAAACGGTTGAGTTTTCGACAAACTTTACTTCACATTATTAAAAGCGCCTGTACTCATTAATATAATAATGTGAACAAATCGCCGCTAGTAAAATATTAACGACGGGAGAGACAAGTCAAAAAAAATACATTTTTCTAATTGTTGACAAAACAAAAGAATTGAGCAATATGACGTTTATGTCACCTCAGTGTACGTTTTGAATGACGTACGACTAAATGTACTTTATGAGATGACATCAACACCATATTGCTCTATTTTTTATTTTTCCAAAAATTGAAAAAAAATTATTTTTTTGACATGTGTCTCACGTCGTTAATATTTACATTAGCAGCGATTTGTCCACATTGTTATATTAATAAGTACATGAGCTTTAAATAATGTCAAGTAAAGTTTCTCGAATCCTCAACCGTTTTGTGTGAAAACTATCTCGAAATTCCGCATTTTCAGAAACGCTTAAACGCCATTTTCTCATAAATGCCTCCAAATTTTGTCTTCAAACTTTTCGAACAGATAGTGCTAATTGCACTCTTTAATATGATGCAGAGTTTATTTTAAAGAACTTTTTGTTTTTGCAAAAATTACACAAATGTAATTTTCTTGAAAGATCTCACATCTTTAATATGCACTTACCGGCAATTTGTAAGCATTATTATATTTATTAGCATTTTTATAATTTTTTTAATTTTTTCGATTTGAATTTGGCGCCAAAATTGGTTGACAAAATACATTAAAAAATTAAACTATTTTCTCAGTCTCTCCAATTTTTTCATCCTCATAAATGCAATGGAAACTGAGAAAAGAATTACACATGAAAAACACGTTTCTTATAGTATCTCAATGACAAATTGCCCTCGGAGGCTGATTTTTTGGAAATCTACCTTTCCACTTTCCCGTATTGGTACGTATATACAGAGTAATACACTTAGTGTAGGAAAAGTTATGTAATGTTGAGCGGAAAAACGGCGGATTTCCGGTCGATCCTCAAACAGGTGGCGTAGCCACAATACCTGTTTTGTAAGTCTTCGATACCGAAAAACGAAATGAAAGCAAAACTTTCGTCCGTCCGTCCGGTTTATGTGAACAACATTAGCGCCTAAACCATGCGTAGGATTTTTTCCAAATTGAAGAAACCGCTGTCTATTTGGCCTGAATCAAAGCTCTGCGATTTTGAAAATTATTCATTAATTTTTGGGGGTACTTTACATGAAGCCCCATGAGTACTTTTTCGGCGTTTTCCTACAAGTATAAAACAGAAGCTAGAGATTTTTTCTTCAAATAAATTTGTTATCCTTAAATACATAGCTCTTTGATTAAGGTCATGTACTTTTTTAAAAGTTTAGTAGTTTTCGCGCAATATTGCATGCAATATGTGCAATTTTAGGAAAAACAAGAACAAGATTTTCTCAAACATGGCTCCAAATTGTTTCTTTAAACTTTTGGTAGAGAGAGTACTAAATATACACTTTGGAGATGACATTAACATAAGTGTGATCTATTCTTTTGCTTTTTCAAAACATAAATTTTTTTTTTCACTTGTGTCTCACGTCGTTAATATTCACATTAGCAGCAATTTGTTGACATTATTATATTGATGTATACATGTGCTTTAAATAATGTCAAGTAAAGTTTCTCGAAAACTCAACCGTTTTCTGTGAAAATTAGCTCAAAATTCTTCATTTTCAGAAACGCTCAAACGCCGTTTTCTAAAAAACGGCTCCATATTTTTCTTCAAACTTTTCGAACGGATAGTGCTAATTGCACTTTTTAATAAGTAGTGAAGTTTATTTTTGGGTAATTTGTTGTTTTTTCAAAAATTACACAAATGTAATTTTTTTAAAGATCTCTCACACCGTTAATATGCACATTTCCAGCAATATGTAAAAACCATTGAATTTGTTAGTTGAAGTGCTTAAAATTGCTTCAGATTAAGTGTTTCGAAAACTCAAAAATTTTCTGTGAAAAAGAGCTTCAAATTTTGAATTTAAACGACACTAGTGCTTAAACGACATTTTCTTAAAGAGGCCAAGCATTTTTCAAAGAAAATTGCCATTTAGGACGGGCTTTTACTGTTCTTTAATATTCTCAAAATAATATTTCCGTTTTACTATAGGGAAACCGAAAAATTAAGAAAATGTCAAAAATAGAACATTGTGCGGCGACAGATTGCAGCTGGCGGGAGTATGTGGCAAGTCCGTATAGCAAGCCGAGACCAATGGAAATAGAAAACTCATACGGCAAAATGTGTGCTATTCTGTAGCACCACTAGTTTGTTCTCTTTCGTATGAGTGTCGCGATTATCGATTTTGGTTTAGGGACACTTTTTACCCCTTATTCCACTATATCGTTTTTGTTCACAAACCAGTTCCAAATTTTTACTTTCAATTTTTTTCCCTGGGATAGGCGAAAGGGAACTTCAAAGAGAGGTGCAAGTAAACTTTTCTCTCATATTCAGAATTTTTTAAAATAACAAAAGTTAGAAATAATATCGAAAAATGTTCTGTTGTACCACATTAGATTCCTCTAGTAGCAGAAAAGAACTTATGGAACTTACAGCATTATTTCAGAATTTATTGAATTTTCGAAAATCCAGTGAGTTGAACGAAAATAAGACCCGTGCCATTCTTAAGTTTCTCTGGAAGAAATTGAAAAAACTTGGAGCGGTTTTTGAGAAAAGTTTTTTTTATAAATTATAGACAATTCAAACACAAATTACGAGAAATCCACTTTTTTCTTGAAAAAAATTGTACATGACCTTTATTAAAGAGCGGATTTTTACAACAGACTGTCTAAAGCAAAAATCTTTATTTTTTTGAAATGTTATCTTCTTGCAATTTCCGAAAATGCGAAGTTTTAAAAAAAAGTTAAAAAAAAAATAAAAATTGCATCTTTGCAATTTTCAAAAATCAGCAATTTCAGCGAAAATTAGAGCTGCAACATTCTCTTAAGCGTACGCCATCCGAGGACAAAGTTTAATAAAAACATTTAGAGCCATTTTTGAGAAACAAATTGAAAATGATTTTTAGGCTGTATGTAAAATACCCTCAGAAATCAAAATATCCCTTTGAAATTTGTGAAGCCTCGAGTTTGTTCAGATCGATCTGGAAACATCCATTTTGGAGAAAATTGGCTGAACAGTTACGGCATTAGCGTTGACCACAGACGGACAGAGGAGACAGACGTTTAGCCGTCAATCGATTTTTCGTTATCAAGGATCCCCAAAACATGAAGTCTGATTGCACCACATGTTCGAGGAAGTAATTTACTGTATATTTTGGAAGAGGATTCATCAACCTTTTCGTTACCAGGGTCCGGAAATAAAAGTTTTCCGCTAAACGTTCGCCGTTTTCCGGCGCACGATTACAATACTGTATGTTCGTAAGGGCCAGAAAATAAAAAAAGATTCGAATGCTGCAAAGTTACCTACTCCTTCCTAAAAACATTAACAGGTTTTCCTTCCATCTTCCAGAAAAAGATGAAGCTAACTGCTGAAAAGTTATCAGTCCTCTATCACGCATTGAGTTTCGTATTTGATGTTTCAAATTTCCTATCTTTAATTTCATTGTTCAATGCTGAAAAATGGCACTTATATTAGGGGTACACGTGACATCGATTTTGATAGGGATAGAATTCATGGCTTGTTTTGGTATTATCGTCTCGTATCTAAATTACAAACATTAAGTTTCCATTTTATGTTGCGCCCGCAATAATAGGCATAACTGATTTATTGTACTCTAAAAAATATTTTGCTCGTTTTCATGGCCTCTTGCATTCGCGACTTATCTACATCATAACAATATAATGCGCGTCAACAAAAATACGCAGGCGAAATTATTACACACCCTACAGAACAAAAAAACTGGAATATATACATTCACACCTTATTAAGATTATATTAATTCAATAACTCATTCAGACAGTCTCTCCTACCACGCATAATTGTTATTATGGCCATCTAATTTTAAAATCTATTTCTTTCTTTTAATTGCTAGACAATCTTGGCCTTGCGAAGCAGCAATGGCAAGCGTATGTTCCACCATCCCTCTTTTCATCGCAACTCAGGAATCTTCACTGCTGTCCATATCTCTCTCATATACTCTTTTTAAAAGACATTTAGAGTAATTATGGAGAAATTAAAACGAATGTGTTAATTTCAAAAAAAAATTAAGCAAAAAGTTCTCATTTTATCAAAAAGTTGTGTATGACCTTTCTCAAAGAGCTGATTTCTTAGAACAGATTTTGTTTAAGAGAAAATCTCAGTCTTGAATTTGGAATTTTTGAAAGCTAAAATTACACAGGGGTTTGCAATTTTCGAAAATACACAGGGGTTTCACAGAAATGAGACCAGCACCAATTTTCTACCGTCCTTTGAAATATAAAAAAATATGTCTTCAATTTTGTAGTTGTAGGAGACACCGAAAAGTTTTCAACAATATGTCAAAAAAAATTTTTTTTAATCAGGAATTTAAATGAAAATGGTATCTGCGCCATTCTTTAAGCGACTTTTACACTACCTGAGTGCAAAGTTTGATAAAAAAAATTGGAGCAATTTTCAGATAATTTTGAAAGTGATTACGTTTCATGCCAAGTACCCTGAAAAATCAAAATATCCGTTAAATTTGCACAGCCTCGAGTTCTTATAAATCGTTCGGGAATATCAATTTTGGAGAATATCGGCTGAACAGTTTAGGGGCTAGCGTTGACCACAGAGAGACAGGTTTGCTGTCAATCGATTTTTCGGTATCAAGGACCCACAGAACATGGATTCTGAACAGACAACATATTAGAGGAAGTAAATTACGATACAATAAAACGAACAAGTTTTATCCACTATTTTGGTAACAGGGCACGGCAAGAAGAGTTTTTCTGTCGAGAATTCGCCGTTTTCTCTGGCGCCTATGACAATACTTTCTCTTCGTACGGAGAAAGGGCGAGAAAGTAAAAAGAAAGAGAAGGGGTGACAAAATGTAAGTGGAACGAAGAGGATTTGAAAAGAATGCAGTAGAACAAAGAAATGAAGAAAGTAGAGGATGGCAAGGAAGCAGGTAATGAACGGAATCAGAAGAGGAAGAACATTACTGCTAATAAGAATGGGATTGTAGAAACGTGTACAAGAGTTGGGATAAGGGCTGGAGGTGGGCAGACTGGGGCAGATGTCGGGGTTAGACCACAGAGAAAACTCCGCTAACGAGCACCGCCCACGGAGTCCGGCAGCCGCCACCGCGTGGTTGCCAGTCGTCGCGCCTCGTGCGGTCTCCCGAGACAGTCCGCGCGCGGGTGACCGAAGAAACAGGGTCAAGGTTGCTCCTCGTTCTTCACCTCGGTAATTTGGTGACAATGTTCTCCCCGCGTCTCGTACTGGCCATTGCCACCGGAAGGACAACTTTCAGGAGAAGAATAGTAATTAATATTATGGGCGTAACACCAAAAAGCAAAACACCACAGTTTTTCTCATTCAAAATAATACGTGGACTAGCTATTCGATCTTCTTTGGCGGCGTGCAAATTGCGTGTGCGAGTGGGCGGAGAAGGTGGTCGCCTCATAACGCTGTGGGCGACCGAGGGATGCTGGCGTGCAGGCAGCTGCCGCCGTGCGTGAGGCCTAATGAGCGACGCGGCGGAGAAGGCGGTGGCGGTGGCGGTGGCGATGACGGTGGCGATGACGGTGGCGATGACGGTGGCGATGACGGTGGCGATGACGGTGATGGTGACGGTGATGGTGACGGTGGCGATGACGGTGGCGATGACGGTGGCGATGACGGTGGCGATGACGGTGGCGATGACGGTGGCGATGACGGTGGCGATGACGGTGGCGATGACGGTGGCGATGACGGTGGCGATGACGGTGGCGATGACGGTGGCGATGACGGTGGCGATGACGGTGGCGATGACGGTGGCGATGACGGTGGCGATGACGGTAGCGATGACGGTGGCGATGACGGTGGCGATGACGGTGGCGATGACGGTGGCGATGACGGTGGCGATGACGGTGGCGGTGACGGTGGCGATGACGGTGGCGATGACGGTGGCGGTGGCGGTGGCGGTGACGGTGGCGGTGACGGTGGCGATGACGGTGGCGGTGGCGATGACGGTGGCGGTGGCGATGACGGTGGCGGTGACGGTGGCGATGACGGTGGCGGTGACGGTGGCGGTGACGGTGGCGGTGACGGTGGCGGTGACAGTGGCGGTGACGGTGGCGATGACGGTGGCGGTGGCGATGACGGTGGCGATGACGGTGACGGTGGCGATGACGGTGGCGATGACGGTGGTGGTGGCGGTGACGGTGGCGGTGACGGTGGCGGTGACGGCGGTGGCGGTGACGGTGGCGGTGACGGTGGCGGTGACGGTGGCGGTGACGGTGGCGGTGACGGTGGCGGTGACGGTGGCGGTGACGGTGGCGGTGACGGTGGCGGTGACGGTGGCGGTGACGGTGGCGGTGACGGTGGCGGTGACGGTGGCGGTGACGGTGGCGGTGACGGTGGCGGTGACGGTGGCGGTGACGGTGGCGGTGACGGTGGCGGTGACGGTGGCGGTGACGGTGGCGGTGACGGTGGCGGTGACGGTGGCGGTGACGGTGGCGGTGACGGTGGCGGTGACGGTGGCGGTGACGGTGGCGGGTGACGGTGGCGGTGACGGTGGCGGTGACGGTGGCGGTGACGGTGGCGGTGACGGTGGCGGTGACGGTGGCGGTGACGGTGGCGGTGACGGTGGCGGTGACGGTGGCGGTGACGGTGGCGGTGACGGTGGCGGTGACGGTGGCGGTGACGGTGGCGGGTGACGGTGGCGGACGGTGGCGGTGACGGTGGCGGTGACGGTGGCGGTGACGGTGGCGGTGACGGTGGCGGTGACGGTGGCGGTGACGGTGGCGGTGACGGTGGCGGTGGCGGTGGCGTGGCGGCGGCGGTGGCGGTGACGGTGGCGGTGACGGTGGCGGTGACGGTGGCGGTGACGGTGGCGGGGACGGTGGCGGTGACGGTGGCGGTGACGGTGGCGGGTGACGTGGCGGTGACGGTGGCGGTGACGGTGGAGGTGACGGTGGAGGTGACGGTGGAGGTGACGGTGGAGGTGACGGTGACGGCGGTGACGGTAGCGATGACGGTGGCGATGACGGTGGCGATGATGGTGGCAGTGACGGTGGCGGTGGCAGTATGGCGGTGGCAGTGACGGTGGCAGTATGGCGGTAGCAGTGACGGTGGCAGTATGGCGGTGGCAGTGACGGTTGGCAGTATGGCGGTGACGGCGGTGACACGTCAACTTGCGGAGATTTACCCAATTTAGGTGTGTCACATCAGTAGCGCACTGCCCCAGCCAGTACAAGCTCTCAGGTCTCTACTGGACTTCCGACAGATGTAATGTTGTGAATGTAGATGTGATTGTTTGATTTACTATCTAGGCGCATCAATTTCTAAGCTCATTAGTACCGTAAATTTAGTGCTTTTTATCTCTGGCGGTGTCTATGATTTACGCGGGAGGTCGGGGTGGAGGTGGGGGTGGGGGTGGGGATGGGGGCGATGGCGATGGCTGGGGCCACTAAACCGATTTCAACGTAGCTGCTCTTCAATGTCACGAGCTGGAAGGGAAGGTGGGACATTGTTATCCAATCGGGAGCTTCAATGCCAAAAATTGAAGTTTTAACTGAGCTCCCGATCGGATGACAGTGTTCCCTTCTCCTTCCAGCTCGTGACCTCGAAGTGCAGCTATTTTTCAATCTAAGTACAGCGGGCAGTGGCACGCCAGCAGCTACAGCTCCCCGCCCTCTCGTTTCCTTTCCTTAGCCGTGATTTCGATTTGTTCCGTGGTATGGTACTCGTGAATTTTCATTATCAACTATATCTGTGTACAACTTACTCTTTCGAAACATTTGTTTTTCTTCCACGAACTACTTTCTTTTAATTGTGCCCGTCAAGCTTAAAATCATAGCATAAAGTATTATTATTTTGTTTAATTAAATTATTAATGTACATATTTAGGTATTAGTTTGCGTATTAGTATTTTTATTACAGTCAGAAAATATTCAGTATGTGTGACATTTATTGAACATATAAAAATAGAAATTTAATTTAGAAATTTAGAAATTCAATTTACATTTCACGTCCACAAGCAAATCAAGAAACTGAACTTAGTGGATCAAGGGAAACTGAACAAAAACCCTAACGAGGTTGTGGCCATTGACGTTCCCGATAATAATAGTTTACAATACAATGGAATCTCCATTATCCGGGAGTAGATACCCAAGAATCCAATTATTCGGGCGCATCTCGTAATCAAGAAGCATAAGAACAAAGGGTTTTTTCCTGCAAATAAAACTGTAATTTGTGTGGCAGATTTCAATACTATCAATTTTCAATTGTCATGAGTTTAATAAGAAGATAGAAACTCGTTTAACCACTTTCCCTTCGATTCGGACAATTGATTATGTTTTATTTGAATGGGTAAGTACACATATCCTCATATTTTTGCAGTAAACAATTTAATGCGACCCCCGCGGTGTGTGTGCACCTATGTGTGTATGCAAACTTTTCCTCAGTGCAAATCTCCACACAGACCCGGCTCTTGTGAGGTCCGCATCTACTGCATGATGCTGGCGCTTCACACACAACACAGTTGTTTACTACAAGAAAGGATGTTGCATCCCCACAAAGGCTTATGGCCCAGAATTTTACTGGAGCACAAACAACTTTTGGAATAATCTTAAAAATAATGATATCATGGAAATGGTGATAGTATGTGAGAAAAGCGAGAACAAAATATTATAGCACAATTGAAATATTAAGACCGAGAGCCACAATTGAATCCTCTAGAGTACACTTTTAAAAATCAAAACACCGAAATACATAAAAAAATAGTATTGGCAAGAATATAATACACTTGTACACAACAAAAATGTAATAGCCTTTTAAGAAATACACACTTATACACACTGCCCTTCAGAAACCATCCTAGCCGTTACATTGCTATCTAAATTTTTACACAAAAATTTAACTTGTGAAGTATTCAATTTTTTATTATTTTTTTATTGTCACATTAACTACTAGGTCATTAGCGACCACTATTGGATTTAACATTATGGGATGAGAATGAAACAATATAGTGATGATAGGGGGTGAAAGGACGAACACATACAACCATGCCCGAGGCGGGACTCGAACCCGCGACCCCTCAGACGGAGATCACTACGGCACTTCTGACGTAGCGATCTCGGCCACGGAGCCGACATTCAAATTTACTCCTCATGAATTTCACTCCTTACTCGGGTAGTAAATTACACTGTTTTGCTACTTGGATTACTCTGAATTAGTTTACAAGCTCTTGCTTTTATAAAGCTCAAAAGAATAGTAAAATATATATATAAACTACATTCACATACTCTGATGTTCATCATGAATTTACACTGACAATATACACAATCTTTTCTTTAAGGAATTAAGATTCTTTACATAAGATTTGGAATAAAATAGAATGAACAATATGAAAAATTACTACAAAGCTATTCCCACAATCTAAACTACAAAATATTTCCTTTAAAAATATACTAAATTGTGTCTAGGAAATTCTCTACTGACCTTAGTTTTAACCCTCAAATGGTGGCGTGGGGTCATTTTTGGCACCGATGATGCTATTCGCTTTAAAATACAGTATAAAAAGGTATCCGTGAAAGCTGGCAGCTTCTATAATCTATACCTTCTTGCCAGTCTGTAAGAGCCTGCTTGCGCAGCAGTCGTTATGTATTTCTGTGTTAGTTTTCAGACAAACTACTGCTTTGCCTTTTGCCTTTGCCTGATGCCATTATTGGCCCCACATCACCACTAACGTCCCAGGTGTGTCAGGATCGCCCATTCTACTTTCAAAGCTTCCAGTCAACAGTTTGATCGTATATGATTGATACATACATATGTAGGCATGATACATACGTGGGCACTTAAAAAAGGAATTTCATACTTGCTAGAGAACTAGTTCTATCTGAATGAAATGCTTGTAAACGAACATTTACCAAGAGAGCTGCGGCTTCTAGTAGCAAGAGTGATAAAGCTACTTCCCAGCCGACAAAATACTGAAAATACTTCAAATTTAAAAAGAAAGAGGTGTGCCTTGTGTGCAAGGCCAAAAGAAATGTCTTTTTTCTATGTTTTCCGTGATCATCCATTGGGTCAAACCGTTAGGTATCTTGTTTTGCCAGGAATGCGCGGATGCTATTTTTTAGACAGTTAAGATTGTGTAATTAGTTGTAAGTAATTAGTTTTTGTTGATGTTAATTAATATTTATAAGCTTCCTGTACATTTTCGAGTGTAATTTTGATGATATCTGTATTTCTTATGTCAGCAACGAAGTTTAAAATGAAGCTTGCAAAAGCACTAAAATCATGGATATTCAAACTAAACAAAGGTACTTATCTAAAATATCCGTATCGATTGACAATAGATTTGCTTGGAACTGTGTGCAGAAAAGGTGCTAAACACCAATACAAAAGTTCTGTGCCACACATTTTGTAACAAAGCTGATTTTATAGTTTTAAAGTGAGTGGTGCCATTTTTGACCCCACGTCACTACCTATGCTCAATAAGTTTCACATCACCATTTGAGGGTTAATACTCTTCTCCTCCCCTTTACGGGTCTGCAAACTATACGCAACGCCCCGCGCGACCTTGAGCCATGCACAGGTAGGGGGATTTTCCCCTCTGTTTGACTATTCGGAAAGAAATATTGGAGCGATGCGACTGTAGAGTTAACAAATCATGACGTTGCCTGTCCTGCGGGCTTCGACATTACAGTGGGCACTAACGCACAGAAAATACCTCATCACTTTACGAAATTTAGGAAAAACGATGTGCTTTATTTGTGTGAACCCAAAGGGCGGATGGCGTGGCTGATGAATACTTCTGTGAAGAATTCGGGTAGTCTTTAAGCCGTACCTCTCCTTGGACTGCATGCTTTCTCGGGTCGTCCTTTCCAATTTCGTCTCCATGGTGTAATTCGGCTTTAGCTGGAAGAGTGCAGATCAGGACTCCAGCAGTACGTAAAAATGCCTCACTTACCATATGTCGTCCCGAACACGTATAGGTCTCGGAACTCCAGCCGCAAATCAGTTCCAATTTCGTTTTTAGAGAAATATCATTTCCTTCATTTAATTAGGTGGTTGGAATGATAGTATACAAGATAGAGAATTAATTAAACATCACTAAAGAAACTAGTGCTAGTAGTCCAACGCATGTACTTTCTCGCACTGCTTCCATATGGTCCTAAATGCTATTCCACTACTTCATAAACCAGCAAAAGTGTATTCTACCAGCAAACGCTGTCCGTACCGAGACCCGAAATCCAATACTCAAAGTTAACGAACCGGCATTTATACTACTACGCCACACTAGCACCGCATGGGTCGAACAGAGCTATCAAAGAGAATCGAACCGAGCTACAAAATGGTAAATGCATGATCAAGAAACAGTTGATACGATGGTACATACGCTTTACAAATCCAAGAAGAGACGTGAAAAATTGTTAAAAGTTACAAATTTGAAAGAATATATACAGACCCTTCCAGTACATTATCGTAATAATCAATATTAGTGATTCAAATAGCTTCACATGGTTTTCAATAAAGTTTATAGAATTCTCAGTTATTTCCTGTGACAACAGAGAATTTTGACAAATGATATTCCCCGACCAGGAATCGAACCGGCGAAGCTTCCCTCAGAAGAGCTGTAGCAATGCTCGCAGAATAACGACTGCGACCACAATGGCTAGGAATTACATTTGCCCTTATAAAATAGTAATAGAGTATGGTTGTTTCATTTCTCGCATTAGGAAACCAAAAAATCCAGAGAATGTAAAAAAATGTACTTTAGGCGCTCAGGGAAGGTATCTGGGAACATCAACATTCATAACAGAAAAACAAGTTCGCCGTTTTCCAGCGCACCATTTCCTAACTTTCTCTTCTTAAGAAGTATTCGTAAAGCGAGAAAGTAATAATAATTTGGGAACCGTTAGGGATATGTAAGTTGATCGCATGCGTTTTGGTTATACTGTATTTCAATTAAACGTTAAAATACTCATAATCTTACTTAAATTAGTTCATACAGATATACACAAGACAACAATTGAATTGACATGACAAACATTTCAGAAATCGAATAACAGAGTTAAAACTTTGTTTAAAGATGCAATTTGGGAAAACACAGACAAGTCTTGTATATTTATCTGCATTGATTCTATTTATTTATTTACTTATTTGTCAAAAAACAGTAAAAAACTGTATATGACGTGTGGGGAAATATTTATCTGCGCACATTTTCTTGAGGGCCAGAATAAAACAAACAACCGAAAAAATGAATTTAGAAAATAATTATTTTAGAAAAATAAAAATACTTGAAAAATGTTTTTTCCCGAGTTATAGAAAATCAATTTCAACGGTAAATCAACTACAAGCAAAAGGAGTGCTCAACAAAACGTGCGCACAGTGAAGCTACATTTACGTCCAGAAGCAAAACAAGGGGCCATCTCAGCATTTGCTCAATGGATCAGGGAAACTGGACAAAAACCTGATCGAGATGGAGGTCATTGACCCGGAAGCTGAAGTACATTACTTGTTACAGGCGTATTAAATATTTTTTAAAATGTATACACTGCAAACGTAAACTAATTCATTATATATCTTTGTTTTGTTACAATAAACATTCTTTTTGATGATCAGTATAGTCTCTAATTGTATAGAAACAGTTTTGCAGCAGAAAAGATTTTACTTTTATCTTAAATTTGTTACTGACTTTAATTGTTTAATGTCATCTGGCAATGCGTTGTAAAGTAACGTACATGTATTGTATGTTGATTTCGTGTACTGAGCTGTTGATACTGACACTTGATGTACGTGATTTCTACGGCGTGTGTTGTAATTATAAATATCAATATTGCATGAAATATGTTCCCTCCGTTAAGTAGGTCATTTTTGACAAATATCACAGATTCGTAAATAAATAGACAAGGCAATGGTAAGATTCCCAGCTCAATGAAAAGAGGTTTGCAGGAATCACGTGGAAGGCATTTTATCATTATTCCAATAATTTTCTTTTGCAATCTGAATGTCTGAATACTACAGGACTTCCCCAGAATATTATGTCATATGTCAGGCGGGAATGTACATTTGCAAAATAAACGCAACGAGCTGCATGAAGGCTGACAGAATTTGAAAGAATTCTGAATGCGTAGCATAATGAACTTAATTTAGTGTTTAATTCCGTTATATGTATATTCCATTTGAGGTTTCATTGCATTGAAAGACCTAAAAATTTTGTTGCCTCAACATCAGCTAATTTCATATTGTTCATTTTCAATGCAACATGCGATTTCCGATTTGAAATGCAAAAATGCATTGAAACAGTTTCTCTTTCGTTAACAATTAATTTGTTATCACGAAACCAATTTGAAACTTCTGAAATTGTACTATTTACTGCTTCTTTTTTGTAAAGTATGTAATGTCCTTTCGTGCAAGTATGGTATTTCTACTCTTTGAGTCCGATGTTTAAGGTACGACGTTATTCAATCTAGGGCAATTCCACGAATTCCATACGAAGGTAATTTTGAGAGCAAGATGCTATGGTCAATAACGTCAAAAGCTTTCGAAAGATCTAAGAATATTCCAATGGGTACTTCATTTTGGTCTATTGATGAAGTAACATCTTTGAGAAAAGAAAAAATGGCAGTAGATTTTCGTAGATTTTGATTTTCTAAAACCGTGTTGTGAGTCTGAAAACGCTTTGTTTTTCCTGAGAAAAGTTTCCATTCGTAAGTAGAAAAGCCTCTCTAATATTTTTGAGAAAACCGACAAAAGAGAAATTGGCCGGTAATTTTGAATATCATTTTTGTTCCCTTTTTAAAAAAGTAGCTTAATTTTTGCTGTTTTGAAAATATCTGGAAATATTCCTGTACATAAAGAAGCCTTGAAAATGTGAGTTAACGGATGTATAAAGGCAGGTGCACAAGTTTTTAATAAACAATCTGGAAATTCATCTAAACAGATGAATATTTATTTTTTAGTATACTGACTATTCGGAGGACTTCGTTGGGAGATGTTTCGGAAATAATTTCTATTTGTGAATAGAAGTACTACAAATCATTTTCAATAAAGTTACTACACTCTTCAAAGATTTTACTGCAACAACACATTCATCAAATTAAAATCCCTATTTGGCATTCGAACCCGGCATCTTCAGAAGTGAGGCGCTCAGCCCCAACGCGCTTTAACCAACTGCGCCATTAAGTGAAATGCAGACTAAGTAATTATATTTTAGTCAAACCGTAATTGTATCAGCTCTATCATTTGGAAGACGGTAATTTTCAACTTGCGAAAAACATGTCTTTCAAACATGACAAAGAAAGGCAGAGGTGAACGGCTTACTCCAAATAATTTGTCCGACGATCCGTATTAGAAAAATAACTACTGCGAGAAAGGCTGTGGTGATCATTAGCACCACTAGTTTATTTATTTATTTACCGTCCCTTATTACACGCGTGAAGAAAATTTAAAGAAAAAATTTGGAGCGAATTTTGAGAATATTTGTTGCTGTAAATTTGAAGCGAAGATTACCCAAAAACGATTTTTTAGAAAATTCTACATTACCATTTTAAAAAGAGCTAGTTTTGTACAAGATACTTTGACTGACGTAAAAATCGCTATCTACCAATTTGTAGTTCTAAAAATTTTTTTTGCAATTTTCAAAAAGGAAGTATTTCCCACTAGGACTAAGACAATATTTTTATCGTCCCTCATTACGCAAAAACTACTCGTTTTTCCAAAACATGTTACATGACCTTATTTAAAGTGCTAATTTTGTACAACCGACTTTGTCTGACGCAAAAATCTCTATTGTCAATTTTGCTGTTTTTAAAGTGTATTTTGCAATTTCCCAAAAATTGGGGATATCAACGAAAATGATACCTACATCATTCCCTTAAACGTTGTTCGCACTATTCAACAACAAAATTTAATAAATCTAGTGGTGCTACAGAATGGCACAGACTTTCCCGTATTAGTTTTCTATTTTCCTGGGTCTTCGCTAGCTATTCGGAATTGCCACATACTCTTTCTTGCCAGCTACCATCTATCATCGCCAAACCATTTTTTTGTCATTTTCTTAATTTTTCGGTTTCCTATTGGTAGAACAGAAACATTAATTTTAGAATATTAAAGAACACAAAAACCTAGCCGTAAATGGCAATTTTCTTTTAAAAATTATGTGCCGTTTAAGAGAAAATAGCGTTTTAGCACTACTAAAAATGCGAAATTTGAAGCTCATTTTCACAGAAAATTTTTGAGTTTTCAAAATACTTTATTTGAAGTTATTTGAAGCACTTACACTCACAAATATAATCATCTTTACAAATTGCGGATAATGTGCATATGAAAGATGTGAGATCTTTCAAAATATTTACATTTATATAATTTTTGAAAAAAACAAAAAAATACTCAAAATAAACTTCACGCTATACTAATGAGTGTAAGTAGCACTATCCGTTACAAAAGTTTCAAGAAAAAAATTGCAGCCATATACGAGAAAATGACGTTTGAGCATTTCTGAAAATGCCGAAATTTGAGCTACTTTTCACAGAAAACGGTCGTGTTTTCGAGAAACTTTACTTGACATTATTTAAAGCATATATACTCGTAAATATAATAATGTAAAAAATCGCCGATAATGTAAATATTAACGACGTGAGAGACAAGTAATAAATTTACATTTTGGTAATTTTTCAAAAAAATCAACCGATAGACCAAAATGGCTTTTATGTCATTGATAGAGTACATTTACCACTATCCCTACCAAAAGTTTAAAGAAAAAATTTGGAGCCGTTTTGAGAAAATTTTGTTTCTGTAATTTTTTAAAATTGCACATATTGCACGCAATATTGCACGAAAACTACCAAAATTGTGAAAAACATTTACATGACCTTTATTAAAGAACTCAATATGCAGAACAAATTTTATTTGAAGAAAAAATCTCTAACTTGAATTTTGTAGTTGGAGAAAGACGCCGAAAAAAATTCAAACTTTCACAATTTTCAAAAATTCAGAGCTGTACGTGAAAATCGGACCTACGCCATGTTAAAAAGTGTATTTTACTCTATTCATACAAGAAATTTAAAGAAAAAATTTGGAGCCGTTTTTGAGAAAATGTTGATAATCCCCGGGGGGCTTCATATAAAGTACCCCCAAATTTTAAAGAATCTTTTTCAAAATCACAAAGCTTCGACTAGAATCAGATCGACTGGGGAATATCAATTTTGAAGAAAATCGACCGAACTGTTTAGGCGCTAGCGTTGACCACAGACGGACAGACGGACAGACGGACGGAATGCCGTCAATCGATTTTTAAGCATAAAGAAGCAACAAATCATGGATTTTGACCACACCACGAGATAGAGGATTTTTTTCTTAATTTAGCAACTGATTTTATCCACTTATTCGTTTTCACGGTCCGGCAATTAATTTTTTTCCGCCGAAAATTGGCCATTTTTTCGCGCAGCATTACATAACTTTCCCTATACTACGTATATCACTCCGTGTATACGTACGTATACGGGAAAGTAAAAATTTGCAGCCATGTTTTTTAACTTTGAAAATCTCCGTCGGGTACCCCCAAAAATTGAAATATCGGTTTCAAATTCAAGGAGCCTACACACTAGTAAAAACGATTGGGAAATATCAATTTTTAAGAAAATCGGCTGAATGGTTTAGGCGCTAGCGTTGACCGCAGACGGCCAGACGGACGGACGTTATGCCATCAATCGATTTTGCAGTATCAAGAAGAAACAGAACATGGGTTTTTCACTACACCACGAGATAGGGGATTTTTTTCTAAATTTAGCAACAGGTTTTATCCACTTTTTTGTTACCAGATTCCTACTATAAGAGTTTCTGGCGAAAATTCTCCGTTTTCTTGCGCACGATTACACAACATTCTCTTCTTATTCATAAGGCGAGAAAGTAAAGAGGCTGTGGAAGAGAAAAACGTAGTTTTGTGCGTGAGGCATTGCAAGTGCTTACAACTTTTACAATAGAAAATTCGTACATTTTCTTCTCAGAACTCCACGAATAATTTATTAGAAGAAATAATTCTGTAGAAAGAATGCTTACCAAGTATTTAGAATCTTTTTGGTGTGGTTTTCTAACAGAGTGAAATAGATTTCAGATCTATCGTCTCCTCTGTTCACGAAAGCGACTTGTTCTTCAAGTTCCCTCGGATAAAATGGGGCGATCAACTCTAGCGAATCATTAAAGCAGTGCGTTTCGCTCAATAGAGATATCGAACCTACTACATCGATCTACACTGCGCTTAGCGTTGGCGGTGCCAAACAGTGCGTGAAGTCAGTTGTTATCTTGTTTAAGGGGAAGTTGTGCAGCTTATCTCTGTATTGTTAATTTTGTTGTGTTCCTGAATCTATATCTCTGAAACTTAATTAATGAATCTCTTTGAAATTTTACACACTATTTTTTCTTTCCCGTATATGTACACATATATTACGTATTATAGGGAAAGTTATGTAATGCTGCACGATAAAAACGGCGAATTTTCGGCAGAAAAAAATTCACTGTCGGGCCGTGGTAACGAAAAAGTGGATAAAACCAGTTGCAAAATTAAGAAAAAAATCTCCTAACACGTGGTGTAGCCAGAATCCCTGTTTTGTAACTCCTTGATTCCGAAAAATCAATTGAAAGAAAAACATATGTCCGTCCGTCCGGTGTATGTGAACAATACTAGCGCCTAAACTATGCATACGATTTTTTCCAAATTGAAGAAACCCCTGTCTACCTGGCCTGAGTCAAAGCTCTGAGATTTTGAAAAACATTTTTTTAATTTTTGGGGGTACTATACATGAAGGCCCCCGGACATTTTCAAAATTTTCTCAAAAACGGCTCCAAATTTTTTCTTTAAATTTCTTGTAAGAATAGAGTAAAATATACTTATTAAGGTGGCATAGGTTCTAACGGTTAAATCTCAATTTTCGAAAATTGCAAAAGTTTGAATTTTATTCGGCGGGTTCCTCTAACTACAAAATTGCAGATAGAGATGTTTCCTTCAAATAAAATTTGTTCTTGATAGTAAGTTCTTTCTTTAAGGTCAAGTAGACTTTTTTGAAAATTTTAGTAGTTTTTCGCGCAATATTGCATGCAATATGTGCAATTTTAAAAAATACAAAAATAAGATTTTCTCAAAAACGGCTCCAAATTTGTTCTTTAAACTTTTGGTAGGAATAGAGCTAAATGTACTCTATGAGACGACCTAAACGCAATATTGCTCTATTTGTTTTTTCAAAAATTGCAAAAATGTAATTTTTTACTTGTCTCTCACGTCGTTAATACGTATTTACATTAGCGGCGATTTCTTCACATTATTATAGTTATGAGTGCACGTGCTTTATAAAGCACGTGCACTCATAAATTACCTGACATTATATATAATGTCAGGTAATGTTTCCCAAAAACTCCACCGTTTTCTATTAAAACTATCTCAAAATTCGGCATTTTCAAAAACGCTTAAACACTATTTTCTCATAAATGGCTAAAAACATTTCTTCAAACTTTTGGGATGGATAGTGCTAATTACACTCTAATATGACGTAAAGTTAATTTCGGGTATTTTTTCCAAAATTTCACAAATGTAATTTGTTTGAAAGATCTCTCACATCTTTAATATGCACATTACCAGCAATTTGTAAACATTTTATATGTGTGAGTGTATGTGCTTCAAATAACTTGAAATGAAGTATTTTGCAAACTCAAAAAGTTTCTGTGAAAAAGAGCTTCAAATTTCGCATTTTTAGTAGCGCTAAAACGCCATTTTCTTTAAAACGGCACAAAATGTTTAAAAGAAAATTGCCATTTAGGACGAGGAGTGTTCTTGAATATTGTAAAATGAATATCCCCGTTCTAGCATTAGAAACCGAAAAATTAAGAAAATGTCAAAAAAATGTACTTTGGGCGGCAATAGATGGAAGCTGGCAAGAGTATGCGGCAATTCCGCAGACCCAAGGAAATAGAAAACTAATACGGGAAAGTCTGTGTCATTCTGTAGCACTACTAGTTTAGGAATGTTCTTCACAAGCAGTGGTTTTTTATAGGATTCATCGTCATTTACATTGTTTAATTATTTTTTCCTAACATACTATTTTTTAAACATTATTTTGTAAATTGTACTTAATATCTCAGTATTTATACTTAAATTTGTATATAAAATACAACAAATCATGGCAAATGCATCTTAAATAAGTTTTAAAAATTTCATAGATTTATGTGCAATAGCTTCTGAGAAAAAGGTACATGAAGACAAAAAATAATAATTTTCGGGAAATTATGGTTTTGTGTCAACCTACCTGTTACACAATCCAGGTGCATACTATGGCTCTTCAGTATCTTCTTCATATTCTCGCTCTGCTGCACCTTCATCTTCCTCAAAACGTTTTCCTCCTTGTTCCTAGTGTCTTACTTATTTTGAACATTTTTTCTATGTCTTCATCTGCCTTTTTTAACCCTTTTAAATTTACTTTAAATGTTCAAATACTTTTTTCTACCCACGCACCCTTCATTAACGCGCTATCACTCGCGAATATTTTTGTAACGCGATTACGCGCGTGTTAGATTTTATCTAACAACTGTTTGTGTTGTATTTATTGTTATTAATTTGTTAATAATTTGTTATTATGAAACAAACTCGTGCATTAATGTTCCCAGATATTTGTTATTGAGTTCTATAACATGTGTAGATTTAATAATCCATAAAAATTACATGCAGGCTCATAATTTTTGTTTAAAATAGTATTCGACTCAAAATCACAGACATGAAGTGAAGTGTGATACAAAGCAAATTTATTTAAGAAAGGCAAATCATTGAATACAATTAATGGAATAAACAATATAATTTCACCACATTGAAACATACTGGGACGTTAATAAACTAAAGCTTCCTCAGAATTACACTCATTGCGAACAAAAAGTCTTAATTTGATTTGCTGTAGGTTTTTCGTTGTGGGTTCTTTTCAGAGATAGAAAAAAGATAGATTTTGAAATAAGGTCACGTACAATTTTTTGAAACTTACAGTAACTTTCATCTAATTTTGCGTGCAAATACGAGCGAGAAAGTACGTGCTGTTTCAGCACCACTAATCCTCCTACGTGAATTTGATCTTCTGGACCACTCCTTTTTATAGTTCTCAAATTCATTCACCACACAAAAAGGACTTCTCTAAAATGTGTAAAGAAATTACCAGTTCAAATAGTATCTAGTAAAAAGAATGACCAGTGAAATTCATAATATATTGTACACCATTGTGTGCACTTTAAAATTTATAATATTACTGCTTATTATTTGTAGCTTTTAGTGTATCTTAAAACTTGTGGTCGCATTGAAGGGACAGCTTATTATTGTCTCTTTGGCAGGCTTACACATTTCTTTTGCACCTTTGCACCTAACTCTTCAATAAGAGTAAAATTTGTTCCATATAGAATAGCACATTTTGATGATTTATCAATTTCCTCACTCATTTCGTAAGATTAGCTTTTGACACGACACAAGTACAAGCTTTTAACCTCTTCGCACAACCATCTTCCCAGACAGGTGATGATGCACATTGTAACAATATATGGTAACGTCTGTGAAGTCTCGAAAATCCGTTAACTGATATCTCGAAGTGTCTCCGGAAATACATTTTCTTGGATTAAACAAAATTTTAAGTTATCAAAAACGTTCTTTTAAATATTACTACAGGGAATGAAAAAGTGCTTTGAAATATCAAAAATCGTGTTATCGAGGTTTGTGTCTTCCTATATATTTAAATTCCAATTTTCAATGGCGGATAAATAAAAAGTATTTTTGTATTTTGAAAATACAAAATATTATGTGAAAGTATTTTCTATACCAATACAAAATACATGTTCATATACGTATTTTTGATCCAAATACAAATTACAAATGTATCGAAAATACGTATTTTAAATACAAGTATTTTCGATACTGCCCAACTCTGTGAAAGATGTCAATGTTATTTAAATAAAATCCACAATTGTCAGATATTTTCTAACAGGGGAGTAAAGTTATTATTGAATCATATACTACATCTGTAGATTAAGTAATAATCTCCACAAACAATTTTTTTGGCACTGGTCCCAATCACCAACTTTGTAATCCTAAATGTGAACCCCCACTTTTTATTACAGATTCGGATTCTACACTAAAAAATACATAAGTTTGGTCTAAAACATTTTTTGATCTAAAGATGATCTAAATATTTGTATTCATGTACTTCCAGCGGCTTCAAATCGCCCGCGCTGATTTAACCACGTTAAATCAATTTTTTTTAATGAAAAAATTAGTGAAAATTTCCATTAAGATTTCAGAATCTGCCTCTCACACCCCTAGGGGGCGGGGCAGGGAGATCTGATTTTACGTCAGGGAGATTTTCCTATTGGAGGTATTAATTTTTTGTCTGGATCGTCACTCTCGATCAAAATTTAAGTAGCACTGCTATTATGCTCTTTTCTGTGTACACACCCAGAACTCGCACGTTATTTTCCTAAAAAACCTCTTTGATATCTAGGCATAGTGACAAAGACACTACAAACCCACTCACTATAAACAAACTATACAGCACGATATTTACGTAAATAAAGCCGACGAAATGTCAGGAAACAGGGCTATCGCGAGGCAGTGTGACAACACTAAATACAACCATCAATGAAATTTTCGTAAAAAGACTTCGAAAACAAACTAGTGGTGCTACAGAATGGCACAGACTTTCCCGTATTAGTTTTCTGTTTCGTTTGGTTTCGGCTAGCTAGTCGGACTTTCCAATACTCGTGACAACTGCCATCTATTGCCGCCCAAACTACATTCTTTCGACATTTTCTTAAGTGTTCGGTTTTCCAATAGTAGAACAAAACTATTATTTATAAATATAAAAAACAACTAAACCTTGCCCTCAATGGTAATTTTCGTTGAAAAATTTGAAGCCATTTCAAGAAAATGGCGTATAAACGCTACTGTAAATACAAAATTTGAAGCTCTTTTTTACAGAAAAGTTTTGAGTTTCAAAAACTTCAATTGAAGTCATTTGAAGCATTTACACTTACAAATTCAATAGCGTTTACAAATTGCTGGAAATGTGCATTTTAACCGCACCGTTGTAATTTTAGAAAAAAACAAAAAATACCCCAAAATTAACTTTACGCCATATTAAAGAGAGCAATTAGCACTATCCGTTCGAAAAGTTTGAACAAAAAATTTGACTCCATGTTTGAAAAAATGCGTTTGAGCGTTACTGAAAATGCGCAGTTTTGAGCTAGGTTTTCACAGAAAACTATTCAATTTTCGAGAAACTTTATTGGACATTTATTAAAGCACATGTACTCCTTAATATAATAATGTGAACAATTCGCCGCTAATGTAAATATTAACAACGTGGGAGACAAGTAAAAAAACTACATTTTTGCAATTTTTGAAAAAATAAAAAGAGGAATATGGCATTAATGTCATCTCATAGAGCACATTTAGCACTATTTTTACTAAAAGTTTAAAGAAACAATTTGAAGCCGTTTTTGAGAATATCTGGTTTTTGTAATTTTTAAAAATTTCAAATATAGCGTACATTATTGCGCAAAAGCTAGTAAAATTTTTCAAAAAATGTATATGACCTTAGTGAAAGAACTCACTTTGGAAAACAAATTTTATTTAAAAGAAAAATTTCATCTTCAAATTTGTAGTTCCACAAAGGACGCCCGAAAAAAGTTTAAAGTTTTGCAATTTTCAAAATGTTAGTTATCCGTGAAAATTCGGATCTATGCCACCTTAATAAGTGTATTTTACTCTATTCTTACAAGAAATTTAAAGAAAAGATTGGAGCCGTTTTTGAGAAACTTTGGAAACGTCCGGGGGGCTTCATGTAAAGTACAACCAAATTTTACAGAATCTTTTTCAAAATATCTAAGCTTCGACTAGAACCAGATCGACCGGGGAATATCCATTTTGGAAGAAATCTTACGTATTGTTTAGGGGCTAGCAGCGTTTACGGACGGACGGACCTACGGACGGACGGACGGAGTTTTCCTTTCAATTGGTTTTTCGCTATCAAGGACCCACAGAAGAGGGATTCTGGCTACACCACGTGTTAGGGGATTTTTTTCTTAATTAGGAACTGGTTTTATCCACTTTTTCGCTATCACGGCCCGGCAATGAATTTTTTTCCGTCGAAAATTCGACCTTTTTTCGCGCAGCATTACACAACTTCCGTATACTACGTATATTACTCCATGTATACGTACGTATACTGGAAAGTAAAAGTAAGTGTAAAGTTTCTGGTAACGTAAACATGGACGTGGCACTTGGCGCGGCTAGACATTTAAATGGCATTGAAAATCCATTAGGAACAATTTTGTCGAAAATGAACAGAGCACTATATTAAGTGAATATTTAGGATCAAAATAACACACAAAAGGGAAAAAAATATCGAAAATGTACAACCTCCCCTTAAGGTGGACAGCGAAGTATTTCACGTATATACTCGTAAATACGTGATCGGTAATATTAGGATCGTACGAGTGTCATTTCAAACTCTGAGATCTCTGAGTATGATCTCTGAGTATTTTGCCATACCTCGGCATTTTCGTGTTTGGGTCTAATGGAAAATCGATATTGCTGATTTTGACGATACACATAACCAAACGTTTCTTCGAGTTTTCATCTACGGCACGACTGTGATCCTTCGAATATTATTCATTCTCATTACTGACATCGCATTCATAGTTTCATGGAAGTAATAATGCTTGTCGTTGCAAACTATTCTATATACTAACATTGCAACAGCATGCTCCAAAACTGTCAATTATTACCCTCCCCCCAAAACAAAACGGAGTTGCAGCTCCATCGACTGAAACTAATATAATTTCCAACATTCAAAATGTTAGTGTATTTAAAAAAGTAAACAGTCGTTGTAAATTAATTTTTAAAAAATTGACCCAGTTTCCGCAAAATTTTGAAAATGTTGAGGCAATATGTGAAGTCACCAAAAATTAAAATATATGTTTCAAACTCAGAGAGCTTCCAGCTCATTCAAATCTATGAGGGAATATCAACTTTGGACCGAATCGGTTGAACGGTCACAGACGGATGGAAAGCTGGACATTGCGGCCCTCTGTCCACGCGGCCCTCTGTCCACGCGGCCCTCTGTCCACGCGGCCCTCTGTCCACGCGGCCCTCTGTCCACGCGGCCCTCTGTCCACGCGGCCCTCTGTCCACGCGGCCCTCTGTCCACGCGGCCCTCTGTCCACGCGGCCCTCTGTCCACGCGGCCCTCTGTCCACGCGGCCCTCTGTCGACGCGGCCCCCTGTCGCGCCACGTGTTAGGGGATTTTTTTTCTTAATTTAGCAACTGGATTTATCCACTTTTTCGTTATCGCGGCTCGGCAACGAATTTTTTCTGGCGAAAATTGACCATTTTTCCGTGCAGCATTACATAACTTTCCCTATACTACGTATATCTCTCCGTGTATACGTACGTATACGGGAAAGTAAAAATACTAATGTTAGTTTAATTATAATTTACGAGTGAAAATTCCAATATTAATTCGATTTTTATTCTGTGCTACAATTTATATTCTCAATATATTGTTTTTTTTTCTTTTAACCAATCCTCAAATACGATATTCCTCTTATATTCAGATAAGCAGAAGAGACTTACGAAATTATCCTGAAGCAGAATATGTATTCATAAGGCTATATTTTGGATGGCCTTCAGTCCTGGATATTCAATTTATATGTGAAATTATCCTTTTTGTTGACTTTAATGTATTTCCGTGGATAAAATAACTGCTTTCTAAAAACATGTACCCGAGTTTGAATTCTAGTATACTGATGTTTTTGGGAGTTGAAAACACTTTTGCGAGATGAAGTATCAATTTAACCATTTATTATTGAAAAGTTGAATTTAATTAAATTACGAAATAGATGAAAGCATATATTTTATTTCTATTTTAAGTAGTATATATTTGTAAATGAAAATTTTAATCGAATTTTATTATCAATACTTTTTCGCTAAATATCCTTTATTTATAATGTGGATTATATGTAGCAATGTTTCGTGGCCCAGTTGTCACCACATCAAGTAGAAAACTGGAAGTGAATAAAATTACAAATGATAGACGTAAAATAAATATAAATTGATACAGAGCACTAAAATAGTGAAGTACAGAATATTACCCATGCACTTTTATGCCAAAAAGTACGTACATGGTGTCCCACTCTTCTTCCCACAGAGTCTGCAAACAAAATGATTTTATCAGTTTGAGTAGTTTTAAGTTTTTATATCAGTTTGGGTAATGAAGTAAGTTTCGTTACGAAACTGATGAGAATTTGCTTCACACGTGTAATGTGGGATGTGCCAAAATTAACAAAGAAATTAAAAAAAATATTGTTACATATTAGGATGCCAAAATAAAATGTTTTATGAAGAACTATGAGAGACTATTAGTAAGAATATTCTAGTATTGTCATACAAATTTGAATGCTAAGATATGGGCTTCTTCCACGTGTGTTTTGTGTTGTTTTTTATTTCAGCAGTTTTTTGTTTTTGCATTCGTTGATAAATAAATGTTGAAGTTGTGTCACCTTAAAATCAAAAGAGTATATACATTCTTTTCTAAAAGAATACATGCTGAATTCTTTCTTAAAACTGGTACTCGACTATTTCTTAAAGTTTTCCTATTCAAAAACAGGTTTAAGTATAGACTTTATTTGTACAGAAAGTTATGCAACAGACAACACTTTGCTTGTTTCAAACTTGTGCATCGATTTCAATTCTTTAATGTCATCTTGTAATGTGTTGTAAAATGTACAAATGCTGTATGCGATTCTTTTGTAATATGTTGATACGGACACCTGATGAACATGACTACTACGTCGGGTGTTACGCGAGGTTTCAGCCAATACCGAGATATGTAAGTCGATTTTGACAAAGTAACACTGATTTGTAAATCAAGAGACAAGGTAATGGTACAATTCCTAGCGTAATAAATAGAGGCTTACAAGAATCATGTGTGTGGAACTTGCTTACAATCCACACCATGGTTTTTCGAGAATATTATGCCATATCTCAGGCGAGAAGGAACAATCACGAAGTATAAACGAGCTGTACAGACTGACTGAACTTGAAAGAAGTTTGGACGCGTTTCATAATGAACTTAATTTTGAGTTCAATTAATGAACTGACTGACTTGAGAGACTCAAAAATGTTATTACCTTGACATTCAATGGTACATCATTCGCATTAAAGGTATTGTACGATTGTAATGACGGCACCTTTTTACTTTCTCGCCTTTTATAAATGTGTTAAGAAAATGTCAGGAAACTTGTGAACAGTGAGTTACATCCCTGCAAGGTGATAAAGAACATTGTTCACCAATGTCTTGTGCTCGCTATATTTTACTTGTAGTACCTTTCCACGTAGAGATAAGGAAATGAAGACGTGACATATGTGGCAAACTGTGTGGGTAGAATGTAATTTCAAATGTACAAAGACTTTGATAGTGAAACTTCATTCTTAAGATATACTTATCTTCATCTGTACTTTCGTTCACCTACAGGTTTAGCTATTTAGAGAGCAGGTTCAGGTGAAGACTCCACTATTTTGCATTTACGGCAGACCTGCACAGCATTTTGCACTTTCACTGACCTCAGGAGCTGCGTGCGGGGCAACTCGGGTGCAAATGAGAAAATCGAAGAAGGGTGGGGATGAGACCCAATCTAGGAGTGGGGGCCACCAATTAAAATGCGCAATTGGAAAAATAGCGCGTAAACTTAAAGAGCAATCCGGCAAGAACATGACGGTAATATACAGTTCAAGTAATATTGTCTTTTGTATTATATTGCAAATGTTTGTTCTCGGTATATGACAGGGCGAA
>JAHLJT010008446.1:153560296-153635274 GCA_031308135.1 Acheta domesticus
TGGACGGGGTGGGAGAGTGGGGCGAGGCGTGGAGGGACGGAGCGGGGCGTGGCGTGGCGGGGCGTGGCGGGGCGTGGTAGGGCGGGGCGGGGAGGGGCTAGGAGGAGAAGCGGGCGGGAGAAGCGGGTGGGGCAAGGCAGCCAGAAGATGAGGACCATGACGGGACAGGGCGGGGATGATGGCGAAGACGGACGGGAGTGGCTGAATTCGACAAGGCAAGAGACGTTTTTCTCGACGGAGGTCGTGAGGGCGACCATTACAGTTTCGCCTCCGTTCAATAAGACCGCTTGAGCCGCTCAGAGCCGATGACGCAGGGGGCGCAAGAGTCGAGCGAAGAATGCGCGCCAGCAATCCTTCCTGGCTTCCCGCTTCCGCGAGCGGCGCCCGCGCCCGATCTCCATTCGCCGTGGCGTGCGCCAGCCAAGTACGCGGCCTCCTCCGGATACAGTCCTCCCCTCCCCTCGCCGCCCCCACCAACCACGCCGTCCGTGCACGCCCTGCTGCAAAACACTACCCGAATGGTTCAAGCAAAACGTTGAAGGCCGAAGCTCCAGGATAAAACCAATAGTGAATTTTACGTATCATTATAATACTGCTACAACACGATTATCTTACTCATATCGAAGTTAAGACACTTCATTTTAGAACTGGTGATCTGATGAATATCTTCTAGCACTTTTCGTATAATCCCTTCATTAAAACGCTGCTTTTCGATTTTGAAAGAAATACGGTTGAAATAAACGAATTACATTTCTATATAACAAGTTAATGAAAAATAAATAAATAGCAAATATAATAATTAAGCAATGGCATTGTAATTGTCGTAGACACAAATTTCAATGATACACGCTTTATATTGTCCCACCTAAAGCGCCTACCCCAAAAATAGTTTCTAAACCGTTCAACAGTCCCACCAACTTTGGGCCACTCCCGTAACACCTAAACGGTTCGCTCAACAATGCTGTCATGGGGAAAGTAATTTGTTGCAGAGGTTTTGTTTGTAATATTTTTAGTTTTCGATAAATTTAATCACCTTTGATATTTTTAGTGAAATTATGTATTTTTCTCGCCAGTAATGAATAAATCATAAAAAGAGGAACACAATGATAAATTATATATTAGTATTTGGTAGTAAGTTGAGTATAAAATTACACTTTCTGACACGTCATTTTAAATTAAACGGACAATACATATTTCCTGTAGAACCACTTGCAACTATCACTTTTGGGGAAAGTGGCCTTCGCGGAGTCGCGACTGTTATGGGGTAGAGATGTTAAAGGTTTGTGTAATTTAGTGTACAATGTCCCCAAGAAATACGATATTAAGAAACAACTGGTGATGCAAACATACGATGGCGCGAGTGTAATGGCCGTAGAATTAAATGGGTTGAAAACAAAAGTTGGACTTTGTTCCACAACTAGTCAATAGGCATTGTATTGCGCACCGTTTCAACATAGTTCCGCATCAAAATTGTTCAAAAATAACACATGCCAAAATATTATTTCTCCACTTTGCAAGGAATGTCAGCATTTTTCATCGGTAAGCCAATCCACGTCAAATCGCACATGAGTTGACAAGACGTTTTTTAAAATGTATGATTTTGTTTCTTAAATCTGGACATCAACAAAAGAGACACGTATTTTTTATTTGCCTGAAAATTGATTATTTGTGTAGTTATGCCTATATTAAATTTTGGAATTTATAGGTACTTCACAAAATAAGATCAATTGTTGCTCCGAATGTACTTACTATAAAAATTTCTGGTTTGTTTCATTTAATGTTTGAAATGTGTATTTTATTCCTCAGCAAATAAATTTTTCAAAAATTTTTTTTTTTCATTTGAAAAAATGTATTTTTTTCAAAAAAAGTAAAATTTTCATATAAACTCGATGATATAAAAATTTGAAAAAATATAGGCATGTTCCTTGTTCAATTTACTATAAAATGCAACAAGAAACAAAGTGGGCACTCCACTCATACAGTTGTAAAAAATCAATTGTAAGTATGAGGGCGCGCTCTGCTTGCACATGCACTAACGAATTGGGTTCGGTCAGTCTCTGATGCAAGTGCTGAACTAAAAAAAGAATGACCGTCTGCTTGATTAGGGTTTGAAGAGTTATTAGTATTTCAGATGTTCACTCTGCCCCCATAATGTATGTGCCATACATGTTTTTGTGGATAACATCGTGAGTGACTTGTGGGTCATTATGTTCTTATGGGTGAGAGCGAAACGAGTCATTCCACGTCAAATAGCACAAGAATTGACACGGCTAGTTTTTATATGTATGCAATTTTTAAAAAATAAATGACACGACTGTATGGCATTCATTCTGGACATCAAAAAAAAGGCACGTGTTTCTTTATTTATCCGAAAATTCATTATTTGAGTAGTTAGGCCTATATTAGATTTTGGAATTTATGTTTACTTCGCAAAATATGATTGATGGATGCTCCGAATGTACTTAACATAAAATGTTTTGTTTGTTTCATTTAATATTTGATATACGTATGTTATTCCTCTGTAAATTACTTTCTTAAAAAATAAATATTTCATTAAAAAATTGTAATTATTTTTAAAAAACGAAAATTTCTACATGAACTCGCTCAGATAAAAATTTGAAAAAATATAGAAGTATTTCTTGAGCAATTTTCTACAAAACAGAACAAGAAAAAAAGTGGGCACTGAACACTAACGGATGAAAAAATCTACTGAAATTACGGGAGCGCGTGGTTCCTGCCCATGCACGAATTTTGTTCGATAAGTCTTTGATACAAGTATCGAAGAACAATAGAAAGAATGACTGTCTGATTGATTAGGGTTTCAAGAAATATTAGTAACTCATATGTTCACTCTGTCCCCAGAAGGAATGGTGACAACAAAACGAATTCTTCTACTGCTTTTCCTCGCGTCAGCTAAACGAATTTTACTGCTGAGTCCCTTTTCGTCCTAGGGATGGGGTGCCCTCCTGACCTTGCTCGTGAAATACAATCAACCGCTTGTCAAGGGACATGAGTAAAATTTTCTCAACATCAGTCGCAATACACTCCTTATGAATACGAGAGTGCTAGTGTTTGTTCTGTGAATCGTGTGTACACTGTGCAAAATGAGTGGCGATCACCGTATGTGATACGACACATGTTTCAATCCATTTAATTTTTCTGATAACGGTTTTTAGAAAAGAAAATCTCCAAAGCGCGTAAACCACGATTTTCTGGTGAATTTACAGGAGCCATTTGATTTGCGAAAGTGATATTCTTTTCGGAAGAAAGGGAATCGGCTTCAAAAACGGCCTTTTGTTAGTGAAGAGAGCGTCGAGATCAGTGACTCCCGAGGCATTAACGAAAGTAGCGGAACGTCCAGTGAATATAGTGAAAAGTGTGGAAATTAAGAAAATGACAATTTAGGCTCTTCAGATAGTTCGTCAAATGTCTGCGAAATGAATAAAGAGAAGACAAGAGTTTAATGGCAATAGGAGAAACCCCCGCCAAGAAAAGAAAATTGGAACAAAAACGGTATCCCCATGAGGAATTTCAGAAAGTATGAAGTGCCAATAAAGATAAAGATTTCACATTGAAGATCCATCGACGTCCATCGAAAAATCAGACAATAAAATACTGTATTGAAACTTATCGATTCCTTTCACTCAACTGATGAAATGACGTTAAAAATTTAAATTTTGACAATTTTTAAAAGTTGGACTTACAATAAAATTAAACGACGTTTTCCAGCAACCGAACGCTTGATAAAAGTGTCTAAAAAGCTGGCTGGAGAAAATGGAATTGTCTCCAGACCTGAAGTAAATTCGGTAGGGCATTAAAACTGTGCATTTTGACGAAAGTTCAGGAATTCTGTGGTAAGCGAGTACTTGTGTTTAAAATGCGTTTGAGGGACCAGAAAATTTCAAAATGTCAGTCAAATCATGAGTCAAGAATACGTCATTTAATTATTTATAAATTGTTTATAATTTAATATTATTTTCATATATTAATATACATAAATACTATTATTTATAAATTCAGTCGTAAAGTTTCGTCACCTCAAGAAGTAGTTAAATTACTGCTTCATCTAAAGAAACCGACGGCCAGTGACGCAAGAAACGCGTATATTACAGCAATCTACTACACACTGGTTCGTAAAATATTCATATCATTTAAAGTTACTGAGATCCCACTTTGATTTTTTCTGGAGTTATCATCAATACTCTTGTGCGTTTATAAATACTTTTTAAAAATTTTTAGCTCATCAAGTTTACAAAAATATTAAATTATCAAAATTTAATTTTTTTTAAAAAATTGAAAATTCAGGAAATTAAATATTTTGCAAAATCTTAAAAATTAAACATGCTTTTAAGTTTCGAATGGAATTTGAACGGAATTTCTATAATTAGTGTATTCAAATATATGATATTTTTAAGTTAGTGATGTGCGTCATTTTTAGCAAATTTCATTATGCAGTATTTCAAAATAATAAAGTTAGAAAAAAATAAAAATACACGTGTTAACTTATTTGATCCATATAACAGATAGAAAATAATTAAAAATATGAAGGTCAAATTTTGGTCTTTTTTGTGCGATTTCACATGGAATGGCTCAGTAGTACTTAAATGCGTATAATGAAAAAATATGTTTTCAAATATTTTAATAAATAAAAATATTAAACAACTAAAATATCTCCCTTCGACCCACTTCTACGCAAAACTCTGGAATATATGCTCTTAAATATGCCACATAAATAAAAATATGCACTTAATGAAAAAAAGAAATATGCAATTATGTAAAATAAAAAGGGTTACTTTTGTTTTATTTTTAGTGATAGGTAAAGTTATATTAATTTCCTTTCGATACCCGCAAGCAGTAAAAATATGCTATGGCATGTATTTCCGCGAATGAATAAGTGGTGCTACAATTACATAACATGTGAAAGAAGGAGCCAGTACTTCCGTTGAAGAGAAGAAGTACTTCCGAAGAATGGCCGGTGAGGTATTGCAACCGCCACCCTATTTTTATTCAAAAGACTCGAACTGGCTGGCCCCATAGGCACATTAATCACCTACACTACCCTGATGAGTAAGTGGATTCATTGTATATGTGCAAAATGAACTTAGGCGGACAACAAGTAACGTCTGTGCCCACTTTTATCGCTCAATAGCCTACACACAAGGTTTTCACTACACTGACAGAAATTACATTACATTTAATGTAGTTTAATGCACTATTTCACATTAAATGTAATGTACCATGTACATTAAAACGGTATTAATGTACACGTACATTAAATTTAACGTTTAAATTAAAATCAATGCAGATTTAATATAGTGTAGCACATTAAATGTAATGTATTGTGTACGTTAAAACGAGATTAATGTGTTTATGCATTAAATTTAATGTTAAAATTAAAACCAATGTAGATTTAATGTATAAGTACATTAAAGTTAATGTACCTTAAACAAATTAAACCGAGATTAATGTGTTATACATTAAATTTAATGTTTAAATTAAAATTAGAATAGATTTAATATACATCAGTACATGAAACTTGATATATACCTTTGCCTACATTAAAGAGAGATTAATATAATTCGACATTAAATTTAATGTTTAAATTAATATTCACGGAGATTTGATAAATAATTATGGAATGTATGGAACATAGATACTGTTTAAAAATTTAAAAATAAATTTAAAATATATTTGCAACATGTACACAAAAAATATAAATTTTTAAAATTCGTATTTACATTCAAATTGGTAATAAATAAAATTGTAAAAATCTAATAATAAAATTGTAGCGATGTATATAGTACGCTAATTCTTTAGTTAACAATTTTTTCAAATTCTCGGGAAATATTTAAATTTTTTCAAAGAATTTTCACTGTCACAAGGTCAGCATTTACTATTCTTTACGGCAACGAAACATATTTCCAAGCGCAAACGTAAAATATTTCCAAGAAAAACTGATGAAGAAGTAGTGACAATTATATATAATATACATAATTCTGTAGACATAATATACATTAAATAATTTTAATATATATTACGTCAAAAGAATTATGTTTCTTAGACGTAAAGGAAATCTTATACAAATCATAGCGGACAATACATCAGGCCTACGAACCTGCTTAAGCACTTGGATGTCACAATAGCTCAGTGGTTAGAGCACCTGCGCGTAATCCAGAAGTTCCAGGTTCGAATCCCGGACGGGGTGACTATTCGTCGAACAAATATTGACATATTGACATATGAACATATTGAAATACATTTTTTACTCAGTAACAAGGTCAGAACTTGGTATTCTTAGCGTCTGCGGGACATATTTCCGAGAGTAGACGCGTCCAAAAAGGTGACAATTGCATAAATCCTAACAGGCAATTAGGCAGGCATTCGGCCTAAGAACATGTTCAAAGGATTGATTGTCTTGATAGAATAGTGGTTAGAGCAACTGGGCGGAAACCAGGAGAAACGTGTTTCAATCCCGGTCGGGATGACAATTATTTGAAGAAATTTTAAATAATGTAGTAAATTCCATGCACACATGTACAGTAAATTCCATGCACACATATCATAATACCACATGCCATAATTTTAATGTAAAAGTACATTAAAGTAAGTATCATGTACGTAAATTAAATTTAATGTACACGTACAGTAAGTTTAATGTACATGTACAGTAAATTTAAAACACACGCATACAGTAAGTTTAATTGTACACGTACATTACATTTAATGCACATATACTTTAAAGTTACTGTACGTGTACATTAAATTTAATTTACGTACATGATACTTACTTTAATTAAAAGTAATTTTTACATTAAAAGTAATGCGGAAATTTCTGACAGTGTACCTAGATCTCAGAGTCTGATGGGACGTACTCAAAGTTTGGAAACTGAACAAACAACGAGACATTCCTTGACAAATTACTCATATATTTACAGGTTTAAACATTAATACAATCAAAAACACATGAAATTCTGTAATCCCTAAACAAAATACACAACACAATATGCAATCAAATCACCGCAAAATTAACACTCTGTCTCAGTAACCAAATCAATCACCTCTTTGGTTAGATAATTGTACCTTTCGACTACTTCAGTTAACTAGCCAGAACTCATAATTTATAATTTTGATACCTTTAAGAATTGCCAAAATTCTTGAACACATGCTTGACTGATTCCCAATCAAGTTAACTTTAATTACAATACTTTGTCTTTACTCATATTCAAAATTCTATTAGATCATCAAGGTATTCAAAGTTACAAATACACTGAAATCATTCAATTTTCTCTTTTACTGGACTCATAAATTTCTATAATTTTCCTTGATTTTCAGGCTCTCTGTCATTTACTCAAATGTCCCATGCAACCGCAAATGAAACCAGAGACGAAGGCAACTAGTAGCTGAGTAATACAAAATTAGTAGCTGCGATTTCTACGGGTTCTTTTACATAATTAAAAATTGTGAACTAAACATATTAGTTTCGAAATTAATCTGGCATTCACGCAATTGTTCTGTCCTAGTTTCTTCATTGGTTATAAAAATGGAAGCAACAATCTTACTCTGGAAGGGTCGTCTGTTTCCTCGAATCACCTCTGAAGGATGTGGAGTAAAGGGATCCCGCGCAGCAGGTGCCCCGTACTGCAGAACGCCTCAGAATTGCTGATAAACTCCTCCGACCATGTGCCAAGGAAATTCGTCTTCAATGGTGACAGGAAACATCCAAATCGCTCCAGAATCTTATTCAGATCGTGGTCTGAACCAGTAATGAGTCCCCTGAACTCTAAATACAGAAGCAATAATCCAATTATGCCTCTTAGCATTATAGAATAATTCATCCCTTATGTCCTCGTAAACTGTTTTACGAATAACTAAATAATTATCTATGTGAGCTTTTTCAAATGCTTCTTTAGCAGGTATCTCTCCAATTCCAAAATCTGCTGGTTTTCTCGACGTATAACTGCACTATTTCCGTGAAGTGTTCCACGGCCAAGGAAATGAGAACGAGGGAAGCGTGGTGAGGTGCGAGCTACGAGCTACCCCTACACTTCCCCTGTAAACTCCCTCCGTCGTGCCTCTTCACGTCAAGATCGGTGCCTCTCTTGCCACGCGCCGGCCCTGCGTCGCGGGGTGCAAACTCAAGGCGTTCTTTGTCGTTCGAAAGAAGGGCGTTTAGGCATTTCGAGCAATATTCGCTTCAGCCGACTCGGGTCGAGCGGTCACAGAATGTTGTATACAATTTGATATCATCTGATCCATAAAAAAGTTACTGTATTATCCGCGCACGTTTTCTAGAGCTCTCGCTTCGCTAGTTACGAAAGGAGTAGGGAGTTTGGTTATTTTGACAAAAATAATATATGACGAACATATAATACTATGACTAACCGATAAACAAGTTGAAATCTGAATACAGATGGATATAAGTGTTTTTGCAAAGAATAGGTGATATTCGCCAAGCAAATGCACATAGTTTTGAGATCGTTGCGCTAGCAACAGCGCTTCTGTAAATTTGCGCGAATACTGTATCAGTCAAATATATTAGTCAAATGTATGCAGACTACTTACCAGGAAAGTCCTACACTTAGTATAGCAGGAATATCTAAATGATTTGGCATGGGACCTGAATTTGTCAAAAAATGAATCTGAACTTCTAGGCTGCAAATTACAGTAATGGAAATTACGTGCTGGCGAGACAAAAAATTAGTATAGAAACAGACACTAGACCTTTGCTCAATATTCTGATCTTGAAGGTACTTTTTGTTTTTGTGCAGACATTAGGGGGTTAATGAGTTAATTGTGTGTTCCCTATAATCCAAATGAATGGCAATCGCTTATATATTCTTAAAAATAATAGTTTCAAAACAGTTAAATATTTCCACGGGTAAGTAAGGCAAAAGCGGAGGAAGGTATTTCCATCGGCCCGCAAATCATGAAACACTTGTTGGATGAAATATTGGAAGAAAAATTGCGAGAGATTGAGCTAGCGGCTTGGCAATCCTTGGAAATCCTTCATTCATTTCTCGAGACAGAGAAAGAAGACAACATTGGTTAGAATAAACAGACAGAATAAAACATTGGTCATACAATCGTTAGAATTTTGAATCCTCTGGGTCAGTCATCATTGTCATTGCAAAAACAAACTCGAGAGAAATCGTACGCAAGGAGAAAGTGAGTGCCGTAAATAAAACAGTTTCTGAATTATTTCATGTGAATACAGAAAGCAATGTAGGAGAAGAAACGTTGACACAATTCAAATAAAAATTTTCAAATGTGAAAACAGCTAATGAGAAATATATGATTTTAACGTGTTTACCACAAAGTTGGAGTAAACAAAAAATAATGGTCGAATTTGGCGTATCTCTTCATGTAGCTCGTACGGCAAAATTAACACCTCGAGAAGTAGTTTTGTGAAATCCACCATCGCGCCGCGGAGGAAAAAAGTAACGCCGAGTGCTGACGAAGAGGGCTGGGCGCGGCGGCTCTAGCAGCTGAGATGAGTTCGTTCACGGAGCGCCAGTAAGATACTTTTATTCATAACTTTAAAACCATTCAAGATTCCATGATGAAATTTACAGAGTAGCTTGAAAGTAGTTTCAGCAATTTTTCTTCCAAAATTCACGAATTTAAAAATATTACATTTCCATTTATTGCATTTTTTAGAATTTGTTTACTTCCTAATTGTTAAAGACTCACGGAAAAAATATCCTTAGCGTAAAATTATTCTTTACATTTCTTCTACAAATAGTGTCACTTTCATATTTTTTGCTTGTTTGCATATCATCGGAAAAAAATCATAACGGAATGTCTGCAGACTGCTAACCTAATATTTCAAGTGCCCATTGTTGCTAAACAACGACAAAAATATTGTACCTGGTTCATGCAGGTATCATGATAAGTAAGGTTGCAAAATACTTTTAAATTCTGAGATGTGTTGTCAGATTTCCTACTTTTTTGCATGGAATGACCCATCACCTACTTTCATCCTGGAGGTATGAAAAAACATTTTTTGTTCCCTAGTGTAAGTAATCAGTAAATAAGTAAACCATCAAATAATTAAATAAGCAGATTAAGGAACAAGTGGGATTGAGTGTCCAAAAAGTAAGGATAGAGGCGATGGTGCGGACGATCTTCTAAGACGCTGTTTTGATTTCAGGCGCTGAGGAACTGCAATGCATGACGTCCGCGGCAGGAAAGAAATAGTTTAGAAAATGTTCGGTAGATTACCATGTATTCTTCTTCTGACGGCAGGTTTTCCTTCTTCAGGTGTTTTTTCCTTAGCTACGGTCTCTTTTCCGCAGCTTTGATGCGATGAAGAGACCATTAGGGGTGAATACCAGAATTCGCAAGGATAGAACGCGGTAGGATGTATGTATTGTAATAGCTTAAAGGCCTTTGGTCTAACCACATTGTATCAAGTTATTTTATTTATATGTGTAATAATTGTCTATTAAATAAAAATAACATTGACATTACAGACTCGGATATTATTGGATTATACATCAATGAAAATCCGAGATCAAAAGACATCTCTAAATGTGTCATGTTTAGTTTAATGAGTGTATTGGATGTTACACGCCTAATGTTTTTCTTCGTACACCTATCACAGTGATATTTGATATTGAAGGGATTAAAAGAAAAGTCATGTCTTGGGTGCTTGATATTACTCATTGTGATGACTGTCTAAAACAAATGATGTAAAATCTCCAGTAAATACGAATTACACTTGCTGCACATTGACGCAGAGGACTATAACAAATGAAACTGGACCTCCCGAATAATGTAGTATATCTCTTGTCCTGACGCGGCTGTGGTGGAACCGAACTCACGAAACGTTACAGAAATACTGGAAGAAACATTGACGAGGGCTGGCATCCATCAGGATTTGAAAGAAGAGTCTCTTTGTTTATGTCTGGGGGGTTGGGCGTGAGTTGCCGCGCTGGGGTCGCCGATCACAGAATGAGGGCTTCGACTTTCAGAGCAAGGTAACAACAATAAAACGAAAAGAACACCATTCCTCCAAAGCTGTAGGTTTGAAAATAATCTGTACTCGTACCTTTAAAATGGTTTTAAGTTTATGCAGACTATCCGTGTTTCATTCTGATTTCTGCTATTCGAAGTAACCAATATCGAATCATCCCAAAGTACACTGTGTGGTTTGCGCAAGCGTTCAATTAATATTTTAAAATTTCGTTATTTATAAATATCCCAATTTGAAACTTTGCCCATATAAAGATCATTAAACCGAGAATATATTATTAGTTTTCAAATGAAATTTTGTTTTTGCGAAATTTTTAAAATTTTACTTTAAAAAAATAATTAAGATTGAATTAATGATTAATATTTAACAATTAAATCCAAGTATAAATAATCTTAAAATTTTTGAGACTTATTTCAGATCTATGCGATTAATGTAGCAGGAGAAATAAGAATTTTTATTTATTACTGCGCGCACTTTTTCAGAAAAATTTCAGGCGGCAAAAGTTCCAATATAATGAAGTTAAATTCTACCAAAAAACTTAAGGCTCTTTTAGTTGCCCTCACAACACATTCAAGAAGTTTCAATCAATTTTGAACACGTAACATCATAATCGTGTTCGATTTAACATGGTTTTGACTCTTATTTAACATCAATGAAATATGCCATTTTTTATAATCATGTTTATTGTTTCTTATTTTTGTCTTGTGAGTATTATTTCAATTAATGTTACCTTAAAGTTATAAGAAATATTTAGAAAAACTGGGAATTGTAATTGAATAGGCCTAATTACTGAACTGATGAAAGTTTGTGAGTTAGTTTGTGTCAATTGTCTCAAATGTTACTAATGTGTGGCCAAATATTATTATTTAATGCTCTAATCCTGCACAGGTCTTCAATTGTTGTCTGTCGTGTGCGTGAACGTTCGAGTTAAGGCAAGCGTCTGCAATCCAGAATAAACAAGCAATATGAGATAACAAGGTATATTAGTAGTTAAGCTCATCAATATAAGATTAATACTCATTTATTCAAATTCTCCTGCATTTTAATTTTGCAACATAAACACCGATATTTGCTGGAATTTAAAACAAGACAATTCACTAGGACTTCTCCAAGAGCCGGTCCTACCACATACCACAGAACATTAACAGAAAGTGGAGGCAAGTGCCCTAAGTTAGAGAAAATGAAGCGGTTATAAATGCTTTCCTAGAAGTTTCGTACGGCATATTCTTCGAACAAATGCTGACATGATGATTGCGGAATGCCTAATTTGCGCCATAGGCTGTACAGAAAAATTGAAATGGCCGACTTCTTAAAGGTTCCTACACTTTTGTAGAATAGACTACATATAACTGACTGAAACAGTAAATTGGCCGAAGTTGACTTTAATTGTAGAAAAGCATTATTTCATTTTGCAATAGAATGTAAGGTAGCAGCACCAGTTCAGTTACTAGTCTGTAAATGCCAGTTTAGAACAGAAAAAAGTAAACGCTACTATAATCGTTTTTTATTTAGAAAAGAATGAATATGTTTGTTCAGAAAGAAAAATTAACTCAGAAATATAATTAGTGGTGCTACAGAATGGAACAGACTTACCCGTATTAATTTTCTATTTCCTTTGGTCTCGCCCAGCTATTCACACTTGCCACATACTTTTGCCATCGGTCGCCGCCCGAAGTACATTTTTTGACATTTTTTTAATTTTTCGGTTACCTAATAGTAGAACGGAAATATTATTTTAAGAATATTAAAGAACAGTTAAACCTAGTCCTAAATGGCAATTTTCTTTGAAAAATTGGAACTCTTTTTAAGAAAGTGGGCTCTTAAATTTAAAGCTCTTTTTCACAGTTTTTATTACTTTCCCGTATACATTCGTATAATATGGAGTAATATGTTGTTTTTTTCAAAAATTGTTCAATGTTTTTTCAAAATTGTTCAATGTTGTTTTTTCAAAAATTACGCAAATGTAATTTTTTTGGAAGATCACACCGTTCCACACCGTGAATATGCACATTTCCAGCAATTTGTAAACAGTATTGTATTTGTAAGTTAATGTACTTTAAAAGACATCCACTAAAATTTATCGAAAACAAAAAAATCTGTGTGAAAAAACTTCAAATTTTGAATATACAGTTAGCCTTAAACGGCGTTTTCTTAAAAACGGCTGTAAATTTTTCAAAGAAAATTGCCATTTGGGACGAGATTTTACAGTCATTTAATGTTCTTAACCCTTTCAGACCTGATTTTTTTCTTTTCGTTGTAATTTTTTCCCCATTAAGCAATGATTTTGTTTTACTCTAAAGACTATTTCTACAAAATTTTAGAATTTTGGCATTCATAGCTTAAGAGATATAAAATGTCCACTGGGTTAGACGTCGGGTCTCAAAGGTCGCTAAAGCAACAATTAACTGTGGAGCATATTCTTTTCATAGAAAACATTTATTAATAAAATAAGTGCAAAAAATACAAAATAATAACAAGAAACTTAGTGAAGATTTTTTAATTAGTGTTTACTTTTTATGAAAATTGTAAAAAACAATTTCTTCCTTTTGAAAGCACAGATGAACTTTGCATTTTTCACAAAGAACATTAGTTTTTCCAGAGCAGTCCTCCATCTTACACCTACTAAATTTTTTCTTTTCATCATAAATGGGAAAATTATCGACTCTATCACGTCTTACTTCTTTGGGAGGTAACTTTTCCAGAAGAATTTTCTTTCTACTTCGACCAGGTGGGGATGTACTGTCATTGCTTGGCCTCCCTCTTTTCCTTACTAAGCATTGGCCAACATTTAGCAGTTCCTCAGCCAACTGCATTTTATATTCCAATAGATCTAATATATCTTTCTGAGGTGTTCCTGTTTTGGCAATGTCTCTTCTATATTCCAAATGACTGTTTACTACAGCTAAGTCTATGGCATGGAATATAAGACGTAATGTCCACTTCCGAGATTTGATAAATATTCGATACAGACTGAGTAGCTGATCGAGTAAATCAACTCCGCCCATTCCTTTATTATAATCTTTTATAATTTCAGGTCTCTTTATAGTAATGTATTTCTTGCCCTTATTGTCCCATCGTTTTACAGTGTCTTCTTCTCCAATTCCAATATAATTTGATGCTAGAACTACAGACCTATTATCAATCCACTTAACAGATATTATGCCATCAGAACTTACCAGCTGTTCTGAGTACCCTCTTTCCTTCTTCTTCAACAATTTATCAGCTGTGAATGGAGGGTTGGCAAATCTGTTGACACGGATGGTGCCTGCAGCAAAAATTTGCTTTTTTGTAGAACCTGAAGGAGACCATAGGAGCTAAAATAATTGTCGTAATAAACTCTGTGACCTGTTGCGGTTTGGGGGATTCTTTCACAAGCTTCAAAACAACTGCAGCCCCCAATCCCATTTTTTCTTTCACCGAATCATTAATTTTTGTATTGCTTCCCTGATATAAAATAAAATCGTAAGCTATTCCTGACTTCCCACACAAAAAGAAGGTTTTTATTCCCCACGGATTAGGTTTGCCTTTCACATATTGCTTGACATCAAGTTTACCTTTGAAAGGAATTATCTGCTCATCCACGCACAATTCCTCTTCAAGTCGCAGATCATGACATCGCTTTTTTACGGCATCATAGAAAGGTCTCACTTTCCAGAAACGATCTTTGTTGTTTGCTGGCATTTTCAAATTATCGACAAAGTGAAGATTAGATCTCAAAGAAAAAAATCTGTCCCTGGACATTGTCTCCTTGAATACATCTATTCCTAAAGTTGTGTTCCAAAACATCCGAACCCGTGGATATTTCAACACACTCATCATCATATGAAGTGCAATAAGTGCTTTTATATCATTCGCTTGCGCGACTCTAAAAGTCTTATCCTTTTGAATTGCATACATAGTGGTATACATTGCAGCATTCTCAAAAAGATCTTCAGGGAAATATTTCTTGAAATATTCAAGCGGGCTTAAAACTTCATTCGTGTCTTCAGACCTAAAACAACTTTGAAATGCAGGCCTCGTAAATGCATATGATGTATCATTCCATTTTATTTTATTCTTGTTTACCACGTTTATGGTGTCATGTCGTTCAGAATCTGAAATCAAAGTTTATTTCACTACCGTAAAAATCTGAGATTGTGTGCCGCAGAGCAAATATTTGCAAAACTAATTGACAGGACTTTATTACCCTCATTTCCAGGACAATCATTTACGGAAACTTCGCTATTAGAAACTGCATCTTCTACAATTTCAATTTTACGCACAATATCACCACCTACGGGAAAATTGTATATTCGTATATTGCTATGTGTTGTAAAGGGAATATTATTTACTTTGAAAAAACATTTTCCTTACCAACTCTTTGAGGTTTCTGAACATCATAATATGTTTCAACGTCATCTTCATTTCCCAAATCTTCAAAATCTTCAATATCAGAAGATTCAGCTAAACTTTTTTCTACTAATTCAACGTCATCAGGATCTTCCAAGTTTAGAAAACGTATATCTGAATAAAAATAATACATTATATAGCAAATTTGCATTGGTGACACTCCAGCTAATGGCAACCATTGATACTCAATGTACAACCCAGTGGACACGAAAATTGCATTGCATTTTCAAGGCGAAAACTCAAGAAAATTCTTAATACATTATATCAGTTATAAATTCAATCCTCAATTTAACTATTTTTCAAAAAAAATATTGTTAGTGGGCTAAATATTACAGAATACAAAAGGAACAATTTATCTTACCAGTGGACGACATTATTACACGACGCACGTCAGCAAAATAATTGTCTCTAGAATATTTCTTATCGACGCTCTCAACAATGAACCTACATATAGCTTCCCAAGAAACAATAAAAGCACGACAATTAATCGCGAACTATTCTGACGCCATAAAGTGTCAGAAAAAAATAATTGAAAATGGTGTCCAGCCTACTGGACGTCGGGTCTGAAAGGGTTAAAATAATATTTTCGTTCTACTTTTAGAAAATCGGAAAAATTAAGAAGATGCCAAAAATGTACTTTTGGTGGCGATAGATGGCAGCTGGCAAGGGAACGTGGCAAGTCCGAATAGCGAGCTGAGACCAATGGAAATAGAAAACTAATACGGGAAAGTCTGTGCCATTCTGTGGCACCACTGGTTGTATACGTAATGTTGCGTTCAAGTTTCGTTAATTTAAAATGTGTTGTTACAAGAAGAATAATAAAGCATCAAATGAACAGCTCAGTGCCAAAGTATTGTTCCAGAACTGGAAAAGTGGCAAGTTCAATTGTGGGTTAAGGTAGATATTTTTGTACATTCGAAATTGCCTCAAGATCGTCTAAATTGCGACCTGCTACACTTGTCTTAATGTTATGCATCAAGCAGTCTAAATTCACTTTCATGAAGGCCAATATTTGAATTCTGAAGAAATAAGAAAATTTATCGCTTGTATTTGAAATGAAAGATATGCATAATATAGAGTGGAAATAACAATAATAAATTTTAACCCTGCACCGTGCGCACATTTTTTATAACGATTCAGCTCGCGTGGCAGTGTTTGGACCCGCCCAGGGCTTTTTGGAGATTTCTAAAAATTTCATCCAGCATAAGCAGGACCAATAACACTAAAACATTCCAAAAATAGTTTTTATTTAAAACCTAAACAGGAAAAGTCCCCATCTGACGTGGAACAAACAACAAAAATTAAATGTTGGCAAATAACCTAAGGGTTATCCACCGATTCTCGCAATGTTTGTCTCAATGTTATTCATAAAGCAGCCAAAATTTGCATTCGCCATAAAACAAATATTTTAATTCTGAAGAAATTACAAAATTGATCGCCTGTATACGAAATTCAAAGTGTGCATAATGTCGTATGGAGATAAAATAATAGAACTTAACCCTGCACTGCGCGTGCATTTTTACTTTCTCGCCTTACGAATACGTCGTAAGAAGAGAAAGTTATGTAATCGTGCACCGGAAAACGGAGAATTTTCGCCAGAAAAACTCTTATAGCAGGGTCTGGTAAAGAAAAAGTGGATAAAACCTGTTGTTAAATTTAGAAAAAAAATCCTCTATCTCGTGTTGTAGTCAAAATCCATGTTTTCTTGCTTCTTGATTCTGCAAAATTGATTGACGGCAAAACGTCCGTCTGAACATCTGTGGTCAACGCTACGTCTAAACCGTTCAGACGATTTTCTTCAAAACTGATATTCCCCAATCGTTTTTCTAGTGTCAAAGGTCCTGGAATTTGAAACCGATATTTTAATTTTGGGGATACTTTACATGAAGCCCGTCGGAGATTTTTCAAAGAAAATGGTTCCAAATTTTTTTATTAAAATTTGTTGTTGAATAGTGCAAAGAACGTTTTAAGGTAATGATGTAGGTATCATTTTCGTTGATATCCCCAATTTTTCGAAAATTCCAAAAAACTATTTAAAAACTGCAAAAATTAAAATAGAGATTTTTGCATCAGACAAAGTCGGTTGTACAAAATTAGCAGTTTAAATAAGGTCATGTACCAATTTTTGAAAAAACGAGTAGTTTTTGCGTAAATTGCGCTTCAAATTTACAAAAAACATTTCTCAAAAACCGCCCCAAATTGTTCCTTTAAATCTTCTTCACTTATGTAATGAGGGACGATAAAAATATGGTCTTAGTCCTATATCTGGGAAATACTTGTTTTTTATTGCAAAAAAATATTTTTAAAACTACGAAATGGTAGATGGCGATTTTTACCTCAGACAAAGTATCTTGTACAAAACTAGCACTTTAAAAAAGGTTATGTAGAATTTTCTGAAAAAAACGAGTCGTTTTTGCGTAATCTTCGCTTCAAATTTACAAAAACAATTTTTCTGAAAAACCACTCCATATTTTTTCTTTAAATTTTCTCCACGTGTGTCATAAGGGACGGTAAATAAATAAACTAGTGGTGATATAGAATGGCACAGAATTTCTCGCAGTAGTTATTTTTGTAATGTTGATCGTCGGATAAAGAATTAAGCCGGAGTAAGCCGTTCACCGCTGCCTTTCTTTCTCGACCAAAAGACATGTTTTTCGTATGGTGACAATTACCGGCTTCCTAATGGTAGAGCTTATACAATTACGTTTTGACTAAAATATAAGTACATAGTTCGCATATCACTGCAATGGCGAAGATGGTTAAAGCGCGTTGGAGATGAGCGCTTCACTTCGGAGGATGCCAGGTTCGAATCTCTAATAGGGAGTTTAATTTGATGAATGTGTTGTTGCAGAAAAACACATTGAAGAGTGCAGTAACTTTATTGAAAATCATTTGAAGTACTTCTACTTACGAATAGAATCAATGCAGATAAATATTCAGAACGTGTCTGTGTTTTCCCAAATTTCATCTTTTAAACAATTTTTCAATTCTGTTATTCGATTTCTGAAACTTATGTCATGTCAATTCAATCGTTGTCTTGTGTATATCAGTATGAACCAATTGAAGTAAAATTATGAGTATTTCAATGTTAAATTGAAATACAATTTAACCACAACGCATGCGATCAACTTATATGTCCCTAACGGTTTTGAAATTATTTTTACTTTCTTGCCTTACAAATACTTCGTAAGAAGAGACATTTATGAAATCGTGCGCCGGAAAACAGCGAATTTTCACCAGAAATACTCTTGTAGCTTGGATCTGGTAACGAAAGGGTGGATAAAACCCTGTTGCTAAATTTAGAAAAACTAGTGGTGCTATAGAATGACACAGACTTTAACGTAGATCTTAGTTTTCTAATCTCTAAATTGAACTTGTTTTTCTGTTATGAATGATGATGTTCCCAGATACCTTCTTTGAGCGCCTAAAGGACATTTTTTTACATTCTCTGGATTTTTTGGTTTCTTAATGCGAGAAATGAAACCACCATACTTCATTACTATTTTATATGGGCAAATGTAATTCCTAGCCATTGTGGTCGCAGTCGTTATTCTGCGAGCATTGCTACAGCTCTTCCGAGGGAAGCTTCGCCGGTTCGATTCCTGGGCGGGAAATATTATTTGTCAAAATCCTCTGCTGTCACAGGAAATAACTGGGAATTCTATAAACTTTATTGAGAACCATGTGAAGCTATTTAAATCACTAATATTGATTATTACGATAATGTACTGGAAGGCTCTGTATATATTTTTTCAAATTTGTAACTTTTAACAATTTTTCACGTCTCTTCTTGGATTTGTAAAGCGTATGTAACATCGTATCAATTGTTTCTTGATCATGCATTTACCATTTTATATCTCGGTTCGATTCTTTTGATGGCGATACGGCGCTAGTGTGGCATAGTGTGTCAATACGATAATACAATTTCGACCAATACGGCGCTAGTGTGGGATAGTGTGTCAAAGTTCCTGTTCGTTAACTTTGAGTACCGGATTTCGGGTCTCGGTGCGGAAAACGTTTGCAGGTAGATAACACTTCTGCTGGTTTATGAAGTAGTGGAATAGCATTTATGACCATATAGAAGCAGTGCTAGAAAATATGTTCGTTGGAAGCACCACTAGTTTTCATAACGATTCAGCTCGCGCGGCGGTGTTTGGACCGCCCATGTCTTTTTAGAGATTTCTAAAAGATATCACTCACCATGAGCAAGATCAAAAAACACAAAAGCATTATAAATAAATGTTTTCAACCAAACAGAAAGTTTCCGAACTAACGTGGAACAATCAACATATGTAAAAAGTATATATTAGCTGATACCAGCTTAACCGCTACTTGCTACATTAGAACAATTCTACATTTATGTCAGTAGCATTGACACTAAATGCACATGCTCCAGGTGATATCTGTCGTTTTTTGAAGATATTTCTTATTGTAAACAATATCATAACAAAATAATATAATAATTGTTTTTATTTTAAAATAAACAGAGGAAACACAAACATTGAATATCACACATTTAATATTTGCGATAGCATATCTTAACAGGAAGAGAACAAGATTTTAGTTTTCATCATCAGAATTACGTTTACTTGATAAATCATATATAATACTTTTGTGTTTACTTTTTCTCCTCGCACACAATCCGGTGACAGGCATCACAAGTAACCACACATTCATACCCACCACACCCTCAAGAAACGTCAGATATCTTCAGAATTCGTCAAAATACTTTGAGGCCTGCAACAATATAATGCAAATTTCTAAGAAAAATGAACACAAAATTAAAAGAATATAATAATAAATATAAAATACATTTGAAGAAATAAATTCGATGAAATATAAGAATATACAAAATGCTTATATTTTGCTTGTGCTGTAGGGTTAGTTTCACGACGTCGGCGCATGCGACTGTTAAGACGCCTCCTGCATGTCGTTCACACGTCAATGAAATTACCCCACACACGATATTTCAAGAATCCTTGGGAGCACTACATGATGAGTAGGGAGCAGATTTTTATGATTCTGCATATTTCGTCCGTTGTTTCAGTGCACAGCAAAATGAAATTTCTTGACATTTGATTACAATATAATGCTATATAGATTAATATGTTAGTGCATACTTGGGCATATTTGGCCGATTTTGCCTGTTGGCGCATAGTCCTGTAATTAAAGGTGCATATTTTGCATAATTCTTTAAAATAGAGATATGTCTATAAAATTTTTAATCTTTTCATAGAATTTATTTATATGTGAGCGTTAATTGAGTCGAAAAACCTCGTCACAGTTTCAGTTTTTTATTTAGATGATAAAGTACTTGTGTAAATGGAAGATATTTCTAGATAACATTTTTTAAACAAGTCAAAAAATACATCTAGACATACAACGTATTTCACTAAGGTGAACAGTGACTGCAATGATTTTTCTCATTGTTGGTACATTGGCATAAAAAATGATTCAAATTTGGCGCCGTGGCGGGAGATTTGTTATTAATAACATTCTTTGACCTTTATTACTAGCTCAGAATTTGCATTTTAAACGTACCGCACCGGACTTACAAAAAATTCCCTTCAAAACCGCGTGCTGGCTGCGAAAAGAGCGGGGATATAAAGTTCCTTTGTCTTTTTTGCATTTCGACGTATTGCATTCGATCTAGCGGACTACTTGTAATAGTTTCATCTCCCTTCGCCAGGGGGCAGCTTCTACCGTTTTCCGTCGCCGAGCACTCTGGTACAGAGAAGATTATTTAGACACACTAGATCTCCGTTTTTAACCTATGACAGCATTATCGCCAAATTCAAAACGCCGAAACAGGCAATTCAAAGTAGTTGTTCCGCCCAGGGAACGAGCTTCAGTGAGCTCACATTAACGTTCCATGAGAACAGGTTCAGCTATCAAAGTTGTAACTACTGCCGCCGCTCCAAACGTTTTCAAGGAATAACCCCTTTTACGCGGGAACCACGCTAAAGGCACGAGTGAAATTTTGTGCAATACTAATTAAAGGAAGGCGTTTGCTTTTCATGTGAGAATGAGGTAAAAAGGTGAACGATTTATTCTATGATTGCTTATTTCTCCATATTATCTTCTAATAAGAGGGGTACATTGTGTCTTTCCAGAGATCGAGCGAGCAAGCATTCCATAACGTTCGTCTCGCCGTAACCCAACTTACAGCTCTCCCTATCAGAATATTAATTTAAATCTGAATCTGAATAAGAAGCTATATTTGCAGCCTCAACACTCATGAAGGGGCAAAATGATGCTGTTTGAACAAAAATAATGTATCTTTTTGTTCCAAGCATGCCTCTTCTGAATTTTATCAAGAAATGTTTATACGGAAAATTAAAAATTGTTAATTTTAATTGCATATTTAAGTGCATATTTTTAGATGATAAATGCATATTTAATAGTATATTTCAAGATTTTTTGTGAATAACAATTGTCTCTCTAATGATAAGTAAAAATTTCCTTAAGAAATATCTGGCCTCTCAATGGCTAAATTCAGTCGACAGATTTTGCAGAAAAAAAAGTGTTCAGAATGCAATACAAACACCCTCCGCATGCGCGATGCATGGGTAAATCGCGAGAAAAAGTAACTTTCACATTTTGCGGTATTATATTTACTTTTACACGAATAAAATTATTTTTTGTATTGTACAGCGCGAAAACTGACTAACGCGCTCGTAAAATAAAAAAAAAATGTGCACCATCACCGGGAAGACAACATAAGAGAACAGACCTCGGGAAGGGAATCACTTAACAATAAAGAATTCTAGCAACTCGAATATGAATTAATTTCCGAGATAACCTGCCACCTATCACTGAATCGTCTTTTGTGAGGGAACAATACACGCAGAATGTTCAATTAAAACAAACCTCTAAATTCCTCCCCTATTTTTAATTTATATATTAATAGAATACTTGCTACATATGAACATTATTTTTGAAAATCTAAATATCATGGCAGATTTTCAAACATTGACCAATATTTGGCATAATAATTAATCCGATCAATTGTAATATACTAATCGTTTGGCTCAAAGATAGAATACTTTCTTCCGAAACATTAGGGAGCATTATCGAAAACTGTGAAAGACGCATTGCTTATCCGTGATTTCTTTGTCAAATTAACTTATTGCAGTACTCTCCCCTTTTGCGTAATTAAATTTTTGTTTTTTTTTAATCATGATAACCCTGAGAAGTTGTATTTATCTTTCAACGAAATATTTTTGATTTTTATTTTCCTATTTTGTGTATATTTATTTTATTCTAGGAAATATAGAGAATACATGACTAATAAGGAAACCAAAAACCACCTCCCCGACAAACAGGAGTCTCTCTTCCACTAATACGATAACTCGCTCTCGCGTGGCATGGTGAACCTAGTCGAAAAACTGAATAGGGGAATAAAGTTCCGTTTGCATTGCTGTGAGTAAAAATATTGATTTTTCTTTTCTTACCATGTGGCAACGCTGCATCCTTATCTCATTCTGACCTGGAGTCGAACCTGCCAAGGGCAGTTAATTCTGAGGCTGATACTTAGAGAGAAAATCGATCATGTCTCTCAACAAAAGAGATGAGTTTATTCGACTTTCTTCTGACTTATAAAATTTTAGCTAGTAGAAAGTAATGGTCGTATAACAATACTAGAAGCTGTAGTACTTCATATTAATGTTTAAAATTGTTTTACTAAATCGAAATTACATAATCTTCAAATATGTAATTTCTTCAGAATTCAAATATTCGCCTTGTTCGCGAATGCAAATGTTGGCTGTTTTATGAATAACGTTAAATGGCAAATGTAGAATGTAATTTAGAAGATCTTGTGGCAATGAATGGATAAAAATACTTACCTACACACAGAATCAAACCCGCCCCTTTTCCAGTTCTGGAACAACACTTTGGCACTGAACTGTCCATTCGCTGCTCTATTACTCTTCTCATAACAACACATTTTAAATTAACGAAACGTGAATGCAACATTAAACAGTAAACAAAAATTAAAGTCAATTTATTTAACGGGCAGGAATTACGGAAGTCTTACGGAAGCACTACTACTGTTAGCTCTCAATGGACGTTAAAATATTTTATACCCTCTTCAATTAAATAAATGCAATCTTCATAGTTCTATCTAGAGAACGTAGTTTTCGAAACCATCGTTAGATATCTCTGTCGGCAGTGAGGGATGTCCATCTCCATCAACCCTGCGGGCCAAGGCATTTTCGACGCGAAGTTTTATGTTTCCACGGGTGTACATCTACTTCACACATTCCTTAAAATTGATCTAGTTGCCTTGGCGGAAAAAATCGCCTCAAATAGATAATATAATAAAGGAAAATGTAATAACAATTATTAAAGCAAGCAATACATAGCATATGTATTGCTTTGGAAATATCGCAACATGAAAAATAGTTAACTTCTACTTGACATTATCTACAGCAGAAAACATGCGAAATATTTTCACCAGAGACATTTATGTCAATAAAGGAACGGGCTACGATGGTATTCGAGCAACATATCATAAGAAATGTAGATACAATTAGCGATGTCATTTAAATAGGAAGATCAGAAGTGGGCAGTTTCAAAATGGTCTCAAAATATCCATTGTTAAATTCACGTTTAGCACGAGTTTCAACTGATATTACAAACTATAGGCCCATCTCCATTTTATCAGTTACGAAAAAATAATAGAAAAAATATTGTTAGCAAATGAAATAATTTTTTCTGTGACAATAATATCAGAAATGAAAATCAATATGATTTCCAGAAAGAAAAAAGTCCTGAAGAGGTGATGGTTAAAGTCGCAGACTACATTTACTGTAACCTTAACGAAGGCCTTAGAGTAACAGCTGCTTTTGTCAGTTATAAAACAGCATTTGACACTGTAAATCACGAGCTATTATTTGATAAATTGAGACATAGGAGTAGAGAGTACCTATCTGAAACTGTTGGAAAGTTACTTGCAAAACAGAAAATTTTTGATAAAAATTATTGACGCAAGCAAAGGAAAAAATTATAAAGCACAAGAGAATGTGTCTGCATGACAGAACATCCAAAAACTGTAATTGAGAGAAATTGGAATTCGTTAACGAATATAGATATTTAGGTGTTATTTTTTATAACCACATGAAATTTAATAAACATACTGAATTCGTTTTCAACAAAAACAAAAACCGCTACGATCAATATACGCTTCGAAACACTACGTCAATTCAGATAGTTTAAAAATAGTGTACTAAGTACTAGTTGAGTCGAGTTTAAGGTATGGAGAACAAATATTAGGTGGAACAATGTGCACCTAAAGGCAATAAAGTTTTACAAATTAAGATCGTAAAAGTAATAGTAAACAAGAGAGAAATTTCCAAAGCAGAAAAGTTAAAAATCTCTGAAACATTAACTCCGATTGGTCTGTACCAATTCTGGCATATTATCAATAATTTTAAAATCTAATAATACAAAATACCAAACAAGTTACCAAACCTCAGCTATAAAAGTTTTTCTCGTGAAAATTCACCGTTTTCCGGCGCACGATTACATAACTTTGTCTTCTTACGAAGTATTCATAAGGCGAGAAAGTAAAAAGAGGCATGGAGGGACAGTTAGTAAAAGAAAGATTCAATTGAAGATTAAATTAACGATATTTGAAACAGAAAGTATATTAACGAATATTTGACGCGTAGACATTTTTAGCTACAGAAATTTCAGAATTAGGAACTTAAACGAGGAAAATGAAATGATCAAAGTATCAATGAAACTTTTCCTAATAAATATCGTTATGTTTCTATTCCAATGTCATCGAATCCAACAGTTAATTATGAAATATGAGAGCAACCCTTTTACGTTTCGAAAGAAAATGTAATAAAGGAGCAGAATCGGTAAACTAATGAATTGAAAGTCAAGGAACAAAAGAAAATTGCTTGCTATAATTTTGTCATTTAGCTAAAAGTTGTTGGAATAGAACTGATTACACTGAAAAACAAATTGTCAAAACTGGGCGGATATATGGATATATAACACTTGTTCTAAAGTAATTGGAACGTGCTGATTTTCAATATGCAAACCATTTGTCTCTATTACCTATCGTTATTTAGATATACTCCTTCAACCAATGAACATTGAATTAGCTAAGAAATTAGTGAAATTGTGTCACATGACACGTATACTATTGTAACCGTACTTTACCTGATTCAATACCTGCCAGACAGGTACTGAAAGCTACACACATAAATAAATCTCGAACGATGATGAAAAGAGCAGGGTTGGTTTTCGGGTGATCGCCTTGATATGACATTTTTTGGCATATTCTCAAATAAAACCCCTTGAAGCTTCTATACTTCATCATCATTATCATTATTATTACGCATTAATTAAATATATTACAAACAAATTACATTGTTTTAACCTCTCATCAACGGTTTACATGTGAACCAAATTGAATATACCTCTTGAAATAACACTCGTTATTAATCAACTTGGTGGAAGAAATTACAAATTACTTCATTATTTTGATACACATCAGTCATTACATCATGCATCTGAATGATCTTGCACCATACTGCCCACCCACTATACTAATTCTAACTGATCCCCCTTCATAAAATATTCTGATACTCAGTGTAGTGCCTCCGCGTTGTCCTGCGGCTTCGCCCGTGCCCGGCTTCCGTCGGCTCCGCTCGGCGCATTCCCCTGTCGAGTGGTTACGTCCCCAGCACGTCGCACCGCCTCCACCGCCACCTGTTTCAAGCCCGCGTCGCTTCCGGAGGATTTCAGCCGGCCTTCGCTGTTACACTATTTCCTTGCCGAACTCGTATCCGCTGTGTCCCGCTCGGCAAGGATTAGGATCCATTCTCCAAGGAGTCCAAGGATAAGGATCCATGCCCCCTCGCGTGCTCCACGCAATCAGAATTCGGAATACACCATGGTTCTCACACACGTGCCCGCGAGGCGATAAACATTCTCCTTCCGAATCACCTGAGTCCTTTTCGGTTACGTTGACACTCTGTTTATTAATGCAACAACTTGTTTTCGGCACTCGTGTTCACAACTATTAGGTTATACTATACAGTAATATATACTTCAAGGTATAATTCTCACATAAAATCCATGCACACTGAAAATACTTAATCTAAGGCGGATTTCGTTTCAATTTCTTGACTGTATATTTGCATTTATGCTGAGCATTTGGCTTGTCACGCTTAAGTGTGCAGCAACAATCAGCCAACATTGCTACACTTCATTGATGTTACAATATCACCGAGAGTGTTGATGTTACAATATCACCGTCATATACAGTTTTTACTGTTTTTTGACAAATAAATAAATAAATAAATAAATAAGTGTTCAATTATAATGTATAAATTAAAAATGGTAAGAATTGCAGCGAGTTCTAACAGGGTCAACAAATATCCTCTATTGTTGTTCTTTACAGACATTGAACCCAGTATGAAGAACAAAGAAATTTACAGCATCCAAGAAATGCTGAATGTGAAATTCAGATTTGATCCCCCACACCCCAGAAACGAGAAATACCTCACTGTAAAAGATGTCAGCAATTTGATCACACATGGAAATACTGTGAAAAACTATACAGATGCGTGAAATGTGCCGGGAAACTCTGATGGAGCGAAGCGTCAGAAGGCAGTAAACAATGTGCAATACCCAAATGTGCTAATTGTAGATTCAATCATCCAGCAAATTACAGATGCGATGTTTATCAACACATGAGTATCATGATATCCAAAACACAGTAACGAGCAAAACACTCTCTTGAGTTCAACTGACATCGCTATAAAAAACAAAGAAAACTTTCCGCAATCGAGAATGTCAGAACCATACAATTCACCGTCAACTACACATTCACGTCATTCAAATTACACAATTACAGTTAAAAACAATATCAACAAGTCGCGATCAAATAACACTGAACCTAACCTAACAGAAACAATCAAGGAGTCGTTCAAGCGTTTTGAAGATATATTGAGAAAGCAAGCCGAACAAATTACAACGTTATTAATTCTCATGTCCAAATCAGTAACCAAAGTATGAACAAAAGTTTCAAGATAATAGCTTGGAATGTAAACGGTATACTTCTACACAGCAAAGAATTATAAGCAATTCTAAACGTGCACGAAATTGATCTAATACTATTAGGAGAAGCCCATTTGACTCTAAAAGCTACGTGAATATATCAGGATATAATGTATATCATACAAATCACTCTGACGGTACCGCCTACTGCGGCACAGCCACAATAATCAAGAAAAGTATAGCACACAGTAAACGACCTTCCTTTCAAGAACAGTATTTTTTTTTTTTAATAATGATTTATTTATTGTTGGATAGTACACAGTTCAGTAATAAATTACTCCATCATGTGTTGTGATGGCTTACATTATAACTTAAAGTAAACTTAACTTAACATAACTACACTACTCTTGGTGTAGGAAACTACAAGAGCCCCTACTTAGAACAGTTTAGGGAGAAAATTTGCAAGAAGGCTTCGAAAGGAAATCTGTTTTTAATTCTGGTTGGGAGATCATTTAATGAGGCCAGGTTGTAGTGGACTGCTTGGTTTATTGTATTCAGATTGGAATAAAAGTTGTTGGAAAGGTGGGCAATATGTTTGATGATCGGTGATATATTTAGTTCTTTATGAAGTTGGGCGTTTGAAATGAACCATGGGGCTTTTGTTGCCAATCTGAGAAATCTATTTTGTACAACTTGAAGTTTATTGATATTGGAGATAGATGCGTTGGTCCAGATGGGGCATGCGTACAGCATTAAGGGCCTGACTATTGCTTTATAAAGTGTAATGGCATTTGTTAAGGATAAACAGCTTTTGAAGTTGATAAGGGGTTTTAGTTGAGCTATTTTTATTTTAGCTTGTTGTTGTTTCAGTGTTATGTGTGTTTTCCAGTTGAGTCTTGTGTCGAAGTTCAGCCCGAGATATTTTACTGTTTGGTTTTGTGATGTCCATGGAATTGTGTGTTTATTTATATGTAATGGAGGTGGGTGGGCAAATGGTCTGAGAGAAAATATTTTAGCGGTTGATTTACTTGGGTTAAGTTTGATTTTCCACAATGTTGACCAATTGTCTATTTTGTTTAGGTGATGTTGTATTCTATCGGTAATGATTTTGAGTGAATGGCTGGACTTATAGATGGCGGTATCGTCGGCGAATTGTGCTAATTGGGTGTGTATTGTAGTGGGTATGTCTGCAGTGTATATGTTGAATAGAGTGGGTGAGAGTGGTGATCCTTGGGGAAGACCTGCTAGTATTTTGCGGGGATTGGAGATGTGATTTTCTACTGAAACTGTGAAAGATCTGTCGGTTAGAAAACTATTGATAACTTTAACTAAGTAGGTTGGTGTTCCCATAGTTCGGAGTTTGTATAAAAGTCCTTCGTGCCATACTCGGTCAAACGCCTGAGAAATGTCGAGAAATGAGACTACTGTATGGTGTTTGTTTTGATAGGCTGTGTGGATATATTCTGAGAGTCTGAGTAGTTGGTGTGCTGTTGATACGTGTTTTATGAAGCCAAACTGGTGCAATGGAATGATTTGTGTTTTCTGTAAGTAGCTATTTAATCTTTTTAGAATTAACTTTTCAAGAATTTTTGAAAGAGATGTTAGTAGGCTTATCGGCCTGTAGTTCTCTGCATTGCTATGATTTTTGTATGGTTTTGGAATAGGTATTATCACTGAGTTTTTCCATACTATAGGATAATATCCAGTTCTTATTATTGAGTTATATATGTTATTGATGTAAGCTATAGTTGGAAATGGGAGGTTTTTGAGAATCTTATTGGTGATTTTGTCGTGGCCAGGGGCTTTTTTTTTGTGGTAGTTTTTTAATTATGTTTTTCACTTCATTTGGGGATATGAATTTTATCTTATGTGGTACATCATAGTTTGGGGCTGAAACTGTTTGTAATATCATAGCATGGTCGGGATGGGTTGGTGTGTTGTTGAGCGTAAATGATGTTTCGAAATGATCGGCCAAGGCTTCTGCTTTTTCAAATGGTGCGAATGTTTTTCCTGTTGTCGTATTTAGAGGTGGGATACTATTTTTCTTTTTTAGAATATGTTTTGTGAACTGCCAGAGTGAATTATTGGTTGTACTCAATGATTTTATAATTTTGTTGTAAGATGAGCAGTGAAAGTCGTTAATTGCTTTTTTTGTTATTGAATTAAGTAGGTTCAATTCTTTCTTTAGCTGTGGGTTTCTGGTTTTGGTCCATAATCTTCTGGTTCTGTTCCTAGTGTTGATTACTGTTAATATTTTTCCTGGCAGTATCTTATTAGTTGTTTTGTGGGTGATGAGGGGTCTATTGGATTGTAGTTGTTTAATGGCGTTGGTGATTATATCATGTAAGTATGATATTGCTCTTTCTATTTCGAGTGGGGTGTTTAAATTTTTAAACTTGGTGGTTTTATTTGTTATTATTTTCCTGAATTCCTTCCAGTTTATGTTGTTGATGTTTAATGAGTGGGTGGGTGGACGTGGGGGCGGTGGAGGAGTGTGTGTTGAGATGATTATTGGTAAATGATCAGAATCCAGTTCGAATAGAGGAGTTGAATAGAATGTATTTTGTGTATTACTGATTGCAATGTCCAAGATGTCTGGATGTTTGTTCGTGTCGTATGGATAATGTGTTGGTTCTGGCGGAATTAAAAGTCTTAAATTTAGATCATTAATTAGTTTTAGTAAGTGTCGACCGGCATTATTTGTAGTTCTACATCCCCAGTTAGAGTTTTTTGCGTTTAGATCTCCAATGAGTAAGACGGGGGAGTTCAGTTGAAATAGTGATTCAATATTTGTATCTTGTATTTTTACTTGTGGTGATTTGTATGCTGCAATCAGGGTTAATAGTCTATTGTTTAAAGGAAATTTAATTGCTGCTGTTTCTAATCCAGGCGTATTTGGGAGATTTACTTGTATATATGGAACAGTTCTTTCTATAAGAATCATGACTCCTCCTCCGTTGCTGTTTAGTCTGTCGGTTCTAAGTATATTGTAACCCGGCATGTTAAAAACAATATTACTTTTAAGATGGGATTCCGTTATGCAGGCTATTTTTATTTGTTTTGCTTTCAGGAAATAATAAAGTTCGTGTTTTTTATTGGTTACGCCATTTGCATTCCAATTTATTAGATTTATATTACTAAGGTGCTGTACTGCCATTATTAATATTATTAAAATACGCTGAGAATGAGTTTTGAATGTTGCTAATGATTGATGGAATGATAGTGTTTATTATATTGATTATGTAGGTTGTGATGGAGTTGACTAGTGAATGCACGAAGGAGTTATTATTTTGGTTAGGAATATGGTTAATTGGTTGCGCCGAGTTTTGATTATAATGCATATGTGGAGATCTTGTAGGCTGATTGGTCTCATGGGTGAAGTTTGGAATAGGACTGTTTGATTGAAGACCTGGGAAGTTGTGGATGGAGAGTCGAGGCGGAGGTGGCCTGCTTTTATTTTCTTTGGTTTTAGCATTCCTTTCTTGTGCATTTGTGTGGGGGGGTTCTATTAGTTTTCTGTAGTACGGACATTCGGCAGTTCGTATGTCCGCACGGTGGGGGCCCTTGCAGTCAAGAACAGTATGTTCAGGCAATGTCAGAACAAGTGTTCGACAAATACGGTATTTTAAAAGTGACAGCTATTTATAGCCCACCAAAACACAACATGAACAAAACAGAATATGAATATTCAATTCATTGGGGAAAAGATTTTTGGTTGGTGTTGATTTTAATTCAAAACGCCCGCTGAGGGATCAAGATTAACAACTTTCAAAGGAAAGTAACTGTACGGAACTACTATTGCAATGAGCATGAATCGACGGGACAACCAACGTACTGGCCAACAGATATAAGCAAGAAACCAGACGCCATCGATTTTTTATAATAAAAGGACTGGCTAAAAATTACACAAAAATTGAACATTTTGAGGACCTGATGTCAGCAAGTTGCATGGTACTCTACACCAAGAGACCATGAAATACATCGACATAAAACGAACTCAAAATTAATCATGGAGATACTACAAGAAAAGTGCTACCTTAAATATCGAGCCAACCAGACACTTCCCAGAAACTTCAAGAATTAAAAGACGCAGAAATTAAATATTTTCTTCAAAAACTCGCGCCAATAAAAGTAGCTGAACAAGAACAAGAAAGTACAAGAAGTTAAAGAGAATAAAGAAACCAATAGAACAAATACCTCCAATCTTAACGTCAGACAAAACTTGGGCTATATCACAAGAAGATAGAGCGAACGCGTTTGCCAAATACTTCCAAGAAGTATTTAAGCCTAATGCCTCGGATCAATCACCGGATGAAGAAAAAGAAATCACGGACTTTCTTGCATCCCCAACACAACTGATACCTACTATAAAGCTGTTTACATCCATGGAAATCAAAGATACCATCAAGAAGTTTCCTCGCAACAAAGCACCTGGATACGATCTCATAACAGCTGAGATCCTTCAAAAGCTACCGTGAAAATCAATAGCACTTATATCATCAATATTTAATGTAATACTAACAATATCCTACTTCTCTCCACACTGGAAAATGGCGCAAATTATAGTTTTTCCAAAACCTGAGAAACATCCCCGTCAGCGTGTTACCAATTCTCTCGAAAGTGCTTGAGAAACTCATAATGAAAAGAATACTACCAATCTTAAAAGAAAACAACCTAATTGCAGACCATCTTTTTGGATTGCGACGACAACATTTAACAATTTAACACGTTCACAGAATAGTAAACGTGATCAACGAAGATTTTGAAAATAGAAGATGTTGCTCAGAGGCATTTCTAGATGTGACACAAGCCTTTGACAAAATATGGCATCAAGGGCTGTCGTATAAAATCAAAAAAATATTTTCATTCCATGTCTGCACCCTTATCAAATCGTATTTAACAAATAGATTCTTCCAAGTAAAATATAAAACAGCTCTGCCCTCATTTCAATCAGTAGAAACCAAAGTCCCTCAAGGAAGTGAGTTGGGACCTATATTTTATCTCATATTCACTAATGATATACCAACGGCAAACAATGTAACAGCCACCTTCGCCGATGAAACGAATGTATTAGCATCCAGCGAAGATCGCAATGCAGCATCAGAAGCACTAGAAAACCACTTAAAAATAAGCCAGTGGTTTTCTCGTTGGCACATTCAAATCAACCAAGTAAAATCTTAAACTTTTAATAAACTTGTCATCTGCGCTCTAGGAAAGGGCGACTGTCCAGCAATAACAAACAATAAACAGATCCCTGAAAGTAATGAAGTGAAATACTTAGGTGTTTATTTGTATAGAAGATTAACGTGGAAGGTCCGTGTAAAAGAGAAAAAAAAGATCTAGAATTAAAAACTAAAAACTACCAAAGGCTAATCGGTAAACACTTCCAACTATCATTGTCAAACAAAATACTTATAGATAAAAGTATCCTTCAAACATATGGACCTACGGCATTCAACATTGGGGCTCAGCCAGTGTCTCCAACATCGAAATTCTTCAGCGATTTCCGTCAAAATATCTTCAATGTGTAACAAACGCATTCTGGTACGTCAGCAATGACGTACTCCATAACAACCTTCTAAATCAAGACTATCAAAGAAGAAATAACATCCGCGAGTCAGAAATACCACACAAGACTGGAAAATCGACCAAATCATCTCGCTGTTAATCTATTAAACAATAGTAAAGAAACAAGACTACAGTGTCATAAACCGCTAGATATAATGTGCCGATTTGTTTAAATAGGAATGCTGCTCGTGAGTTTCCACTTATATAAATATTACTATTAAACCATTTGCCTAATGTTTCTGTAAAAATAAATTGCAAATAAACAGAATGCATAAAAAAGTATCTAGTATTTGAGAAGGGCGTCGATAAAGTTATCTCTGTTGCTTAGTTATGCACGTGTAGCAGCACCCTCAAATGAAGTCCCTGTGCCTGTTTGACAGAATTCAACACGTGAACACTGGTGCATGGAACGGTGTTCTTACATATTTGTTCAAAATTATTTTGTTTTCTGTAATATGAAGAGATTTTTAATATTTGAAATGTGTTTACAAGAGTTTATGTGTTTCTCTTTCTAATTGCGCAAAAATGTGAATATTAGAAGATGAAGAAAACTAAATAATGGGTGCGTTGGAGCACGTGAGGACTCGTGCTACGAATGGACGTGCGAGTAACAAATATTGAAAATAAAAAAGAAACAAATGAAAAATTAGTAATGCGATATCGAAAAGTCTTTAAAGTATTACCTTAAATATAAATATTGTCACAGATGAAAATATTGTATGGCGTTGCGTGAAAAAATATAAAAAACATGGGGATAAAAAAACTGATGAACAGTGTTCCAAGAAAATTAATTTTTGTCTATATCTGACGTGACAGAGACAAACGGTTTTCAGATTTGAAATTAGAATAAAAAACTATATTGGAAAAAGAAAACACCATGCTTGATATCTATAGCTTGTTTATCAGTGGTATCATAAAAGTAACATGAATAAATTGTAGAAATACAAATACATTGTAGAAAAAATATTCAAATTACTGTAGTGGAAATTATAGAGGTAGAATTAAGAATAATTCAAGAAATAATCAAAGATGAGAATTTTGATGAACAAATAATGAATAATGATAGTAAGATAGAAACAGTTTGGATGTTAGATTCTGCATGCACATATCGAATGAGTTATGAGGAATATATTATTTTAGGGAAGAGGCCAGAGTACAGAAATAAATACACCTGAAACTGGAATAATTTTTTCTGAAGTAAATAGTGGAATTGTTCGAGGATATACGAACAAATATAAAGAAGATATGTATGTAAAAATGGAAAATATATTGTACGTTCCCATATTAATATCAACCTAATCTGTTTCTAGCTTAGTGAAAAAAGGGAAGATGGTTGTTTTCGATGAATGTGGAGTGAAAATATTTGGAAGAGTTACCGGAGCACGGCCGGGTGGGAGGGGTGGCCAGTGTTAGGGTTGGGAGGTGGAGGGCGTTTGCACAAATAGCTCCTGCAGGGCTCGCTCAAATAGCCACCTGCGTGTTGGGCGGCACCCGCGCGTGCCGCCTTATTACCCACAGACACGCGACCCACAAAATGCCTCTGTCCCGTGCCGAGCGCCTTCGCCTTGTTTTCTATCCCTCTCTCTTTCTCTCTCTCTCTCTCTCTCTCTCTCTCTCCAAGTCTCCTGGCTTTATTTGTTTGTTATTAACACCTACATAACATCCATCGCATTTGCGAGGAGAACGTCCATCTCAGAGACAGATAACGACAGCAGGACACTTCTTTAGTTAAAACAACTCACCAATCGAGCCGGATTAACCCTTGCAAGGCCCTGGAGCGGTCTTTGGGCGGGGCTCTTATATGACGATTCACTCCATTGTTCAATCTTGATTTTTCTAAGGATCCTGTTTCCGCTAAGGATCCAAGGATCACGGCGCCATCTAGGCAATAACCAAAGAACTAGCTGAGAAGGTTCGTGGCTACCGCCGCGTGCTATATAGGCCTGGCGAACAAGAGAGAGGAGAGAAATGGTGAGGGAGTGGGAGACGTTCCCTCCCCAGACCCCAGTTACGGACGATAAGGAGTGGATGGAATGCCAGGCAGGGCGAGAGGTAGAGCTTCGTTGAAGGTCGCCCCAGAGAATAAAAAACATCAGAGTTTTAATAAAGTTACGAGAAATAAGATTTAATCTAAAGAATCTTCATTAAGAGCCATTTCTGGTCATAACCGGACAAAATATATGGAAATAAAAATCACATTGACCTATTTACGATAACAAAACAATTTTCGCTCCCCAACCAAGAACATGCATGTATTTTAGAGAATACAGCTAAGAAGTTTTATTTATATTAACGTTTCCATAAAAATATAAAAAACTTTGATTATATTTATATTTTATAGTAAAAGTGAAGAAGTGAAGTAATCATGATCACAACATGATATTGACTTTATTTCATGTATGATCAAATCTACAACAAAATTAGTTTCGGAAAGGAATTCCCCATCCTCAGTGGCTGTTTAGTTTATTATTTTAGTTTACTTAGTGACAGACACTGAGGATGCGGAAATTCTTCCGGTAACTAATTTTGACGTACATTTTATAAAATATTAAATAAAATTGTTGTCACAATGCGATCACGATTATGTCACTTATTCACCTTTAATAGGACCTCATATAGATCTCGGCTGAAACTTTATATTATATAAAAATATTTACACATTAGTACAGAGTACATTAGTAATGAAACAATTTTTGTTTCCTTTAAGATTCATATATTGCATTTCTGCGCTTTACATTTGATATTTATAAGTAACAAGAATTAATATAAATTTTTGTTTTCGAAATACGAGTTAGAATTGGCTTCGCAAGAAAAGCTTTCTCTTATTTGACGTTTCTAAAAACATATATTCTCGACGTTCTACGTTCACGTTGTTTAATTGAAAGGAAAATCATTTAAATAATTACGGTGTTAATAGTTTAATCAATCTAAATCATTCTACTCCATTTTGCGTGTCATTCTGTTTAAATCCAGTAACTTTACATCCAAGATATTTAAAGTTTGTCACTTGTTCTATAGTGCAGTTTTTAATAATTATTTTGAACAAATCATTTCTTTTCCTTTGATTGCCGTGAAATAGATTTTTTACTTTCTCGCTCTTACGAATGAAAGGAGAGAAATATTATAATCATTTAGAAATCATTTATCATATAGAAATTATTATAAATGTAACTTCATTATTTGTGCACGTCTTCTGAATTTCAGTGGGAAATATAGTTATTCAAATTATCGTTTTTCATATTATCGCGGCAAAAAGTATTATTCTTTCATGAAGAACATGAGGTTCAGGGCAGAAATTTATAGCTAATTTACCTTTGAAAATATATTTTATTATATAGGAGCGAATATTTTGTCAACAAAACTCGAAAAAAACTCTCTTTTCTGTATTCAAAATTCGACTAGAATACGGTTTAGGATAGAGACCACAGAATTATGAAAACGTGCACAAAATTCACTTCTCCCCATAGCTCGTCATACACAGTTTTTAACTGTTTTTGACGTAAATAAATAAAATAAATAATCGTGAGCCGGAAAACGGTGAATTTTCGAAAGGAAAACCCTTTTTGTCGGGCCCTTGTAACGCAAAAAATGATAAATCCTAAATATAGTAAATTACCTCCTCTAGCTGTGGGGTAGCCAGAATCCATGTTTTGTGGATTCCGAATACCGAATTCCCTTCATACCGAAAAATCGATTTACGACAAAACGTGTCTTTCTTCTGTCCATCTGTCTGTCCGTCCGTCAGTCTGTCCGTCCGTCCGTCAGTCTGTCTGTCTGCTCGTCCGTCACTCTGTCCGTCCGTCCGTCTGATCGTGTCTATCATCTGTCTGTCGGCCTGTAATCAACGCTTGCGCCTAAACCGTTCAGCAGATTTTCTTCAAAATTAATGTTCCCCCATCCATATGAATGAACTCGAGGTGTTCGGAGCTTCAAACGGATATTTTAATTTTTTAGGGTACTTTGCATGAAGCTTCAACATTTTAAGCTTCGACAGAAAAAAGACTTGCCCTTCCGTATGCCCTCTTCTTGGCAGTTCCTAAATCCCAGGCACGACATTCTTTCTATAAAATCATCTACTCAGCATGGACAGCACATAATATCAAAATCATGTTTAAGATCCAGGTTGTCATACAATACAAAAAGGTGCTACAAACATTAACTAAAGTTAATGGTTGTCAAATAGTTACTTACGACATGAGTATCGCAAGATATCTTATTACAATACGAAATTGGAGAATTATCAACCGAGTCTGTTAGGCCGAAATTGATAACCAATCGAATACTGTAACATGATGTTACCATTGAATATCGCGGAATGAATATCGTGCAATTTGTCAAAATGCATGTGAACAATAATTTTTGTTTAAATTTAACTCTTCGTTCTGCGAAAATGATATTCAATAGTACTTATGTCGATAGTACTTATGCCATGAGTTTGTTTTAATATTACTTGCATTACACATATGACTACGATGATATTTTTTCTGAATAAAATTTCTCCCTCAAATTATGTATTTGGTATTACTGACGTAGGAATATTTGTATCAAAATAATTCTTATTACGACACTGATCTCATTGTGAGTTTCCTTAAGTTTAACTTTAGACAATGAAAGCGATTGGTCTTTGTTATACATATCCAAATATAGTTTATTTTAATATGAAACTTTATACAGTGTGTTCAAATCAAATGCAGCTTCAACAGCACATACTTTCATGCATTATTCGAAAAGGCTACACAATTTATAATACCGCGTGAACTTGCAAAACAAATTCTTTCCAGCAGAAATTATTGTCTCCATAATGGGATTCGATCTCGGTTCCTTGGATTTAACACACCAGTGACAATTCCTCTATAACACCAGCTACATAGCTGAACTCTTTCCTGCCCGACGCTAAAAGAAAGTTGAACATTTGCATTTGCAATCTTTTTTTAAATTCAGAGTTTCATTTACATTCAATCAATGTCTAGTTTTAAAAAGGACAGGTTTCATTATGTAAAAAATCTCTCTCGTCAATATTGTATGTCTACAAAGTTAATTTTTGTTTAAAATTTTAGAAAATGCAGATCGTTCGCCGAAAATTGGACCAGCGCCATTTTTAAACTCTTTTGCTCTATTCGAGAAAAAGGTTTATAGAAGAACATTGGATCTCTTTTCGAGAAGATTTCGAAATTATGTTTGGGCTTGATGAAAAGTACCTTCAAAATTAAAAGATCCGTTTCAAATTGGATGGTTCGTGGCATAAGCCAGATTGTTCGAAGAATATCCATTTTGATAAAAATTCTGTTTACTTTAGGATCTATAATTACTCATACTAGACAGACTGACCAAGAGAGACTTTTCAAAAATAATTTTTCCAGGGTGAAGAACACCCAAAACACAAACGTTATGACTATTCTTACGAGCAATAAGCAATACACTTTCTTAGAATCAGCGACAAACAAATATGTTTTCTGTGAAAATGTTCACACTTTCTCCTGCAGCAAATCATCTACTGAGCGTGGACAGCACAAAATGTCAAAATCATATGTAAGGTAGCTGTCTACCCGAGAAAAATTCTACAACATTGGGTCTAATTTGTACATTAGATTTCTGTATACTTTTAGAGAACAAATATTCAAATTTTGTTTTTCAATTTTATTATAAATGGCAAAAATGCAGGTTTTTACTTCAAACATCATAACTCTTCAACAAACTGATATATTTTGAAAATTCTTTTCTTAAATTATTCACAATTGAATTATTTAGTGAATGAACTAGAATGGTAAAGATACTGTGAAAACTAAAGTCAGGACTTGTTTATTAGAGAAAAAAAGTTTTTTTTATAAATTTTGTCTGGACATTTTAGTTCATAAAATTGAAAATTTTAGTTACAGATTCAATTAGTTACAGAAATCAAATTAACTAATCTGGTACATTCACTAGAGAATTTCATGCGTTAGATGGGTAAAAAAATTACGCCATAAAATTCTTATTTTAGGGTGTTATTTAAAAAATACAAAATGAAGAAACAAGAATAAAATATCAAGTGACAATATCCATTTATTTTCTAAATTTTGTACATTAATTTTTTTGATGGAATTTATCCAAACAGTTGTTCTTTCTTGTTATGTAGCAGTTATACCATCAGCAGTTATACAGTCCTCATCTTGGAATTCCTTGTCTTCGTCACTCAAATCCAGTATTTCAGAATTGTCTCCATTCGCAAACACTCTAGCATTTCATATTCGCTAAGATTCTTGCAATTATACGCCATTGCCCTGAGCGTCACGGTGTCCACTACAGAGGCCAGAAAATAAAAGTTATATATTTTTGAAACCATACCAAATAATATTGAAATTATCCTGCAATTCGATGTTTGCAACTTAGATAAGCACATAAAAAATTAATACGTAACTTCAAACTTCGGGAATACCAAAAACCAAAAAATTCAAATACAACACCAAGCACTCGCTTACAAACAGCCGCACACTGGTTTGATTTATTAGAGATAAGAAAGGACTCATTCAAGATTCCGGTGACGCAACAATGTGGATGATAAGAGAACCAAAGTACTAAAAAGTACATCATGACGTAAAACATATATGTAATCTACCTTCTCTAAAATATTCATACAAATTTCTCTGTAGAGGCCATGGTGACTGAAGAGTGAAGTTAAAAGAGAGTAAAACAGAGCATACGATCCAATAAAATTGAATAACATGAAAATTCACGATATTTCATCACTCTCGGTAGATAGCTACCTTAAGATCCAGTTTGCCATTACATAACAAACTCTTTACATAGTGTACGTGGAGGTAAAAATAGGCCAGCGTTGCCAGGCTTGGAAATCCCTACCCAGTAATCGGCAGTACTGCCTCAGCAACATTATACTACCACAAATATTTTTCATTGCTCTCATCAGAGGAATTTGTTATGTAAAGAATATCTTTATCTTAATTGCGCTTTTTATTTATCAGAGAAACGTACTCAATGTGTCAAGATATCACATTCACGATCAGAATACAGAGGGATGAAATACGTAATACTACATCATTTTATTTTGGTTAGACATACTTTACGACAGACGTTGAGTTCTGTAGAGATGATTGTGCATCTTAAACTACAGCACAGATGAAATTTGCAATAACGCTGTTTAACACGCGCACTAAGGAGAGACGGTCATTTCAGCGCGAGACGCCGAGCGGGGCGGGCCTGTCCACCAGCGCTCCGCATAAACAACAACGTACTATAGACTACACCAAGTGTTATAATTGTTATTACACCTAGCGTTTCGTTGAAATAATGAGTGCAAAGTTTTATGGTATACGCCGTAGTCCGAATCACAGGCAATTAGCTAAATAAAAAATACACACTGCACATGGAGACAACATCAACGAAGAAGGACAACCAGACTTGACTTCTGTGGAAAGCAGCTAGGTATTGGAAGCCAGCAACGCAGACACACCAGTAGCACCCAATGGCGAGGGCATCGTACACCCAGCCATCATTCAACATAATTCGTTCTTCGGGGCTGTCACCTCCAGCCTCACAACAAAGGTCAGTCAGTGCCAGTGACAGCGAATGTAAATCGGAAAACAAGAAAATGAATCGCGGAAGTAAATGTGTGAGTGAAATATCAAAATCCTCCACTGATTATGCATATAACGTACCCGTCAAGCAAACGGATGTGGAGACTGAAAAGGATCGTCGGGTTCCAAAAGATCCGATTGAAGTATCATCAGCCTAGAAGCTGCATACAAATAGTCACACTTCTAAGGAAAATAGGAAGAAGAGGTATTTTGAAGAAATGAAATCTCCACGAGAAAAATTATATCCAATATGAGAAAATAATTCGATGAGAAAGCCTCGTCCAGTGGCGTAGCATGAGTATCAGCCGCTCAGGACAGAGAGAAATTTCACAACCCCCTTATTTAGGTATTTCATTTTAAAATATTAAAATATACAAGCTTGAACAATGTATCAGTAAGTCAAGAACACAATTACATAAATAAACTAGTGGTGCTTCCAACGCACATAATTTCTCGCTCTGCTTCTATACGGTCCTTATTGCTATTCCACTACTCCATAAACCAGCAAAAGTGTACTATACCAGCAAACCATTTTGGTACCCAGACCCGAAAAACGAAACTCAAATTTAACGAACCGGCACTTATACCACTACGTAACACCAACACCACCTCGGTCGAACAGAGCCATAAAAGAATAGAACCGACCGAAATGCTCATAATTTTACTTAAATCGGTTCATACAGATAAATATTAGACAACTGTTCATTTGACATGTCATATTCTTCAGAAATCGAATAACAGAGTTGAAAAATTGTTTACAAAACGCAGTTAGGGAAAACACAGACAAGTCCTGTCTATTTATCTATATTGAATCTATTCGTGAGTAGAAGTACTTCAAATGATTTTCAATAAAGTATCTACACTCTTCAATGTTTTTTGCCTGCAACATCACATTCATCAAATTAAAATTCCCCTCGGGGGATCGAACTCGGTACCTTCCTTATTGAAGAGCTCAACCCGAAGGTGCATTAACCAACCGCGCTACGAAACAGACTTGCAGGGCAACTGCAAATATTTCAGTCAAAACGTACTTGTATCAGTTCTATCATTACGATGCCGGTAATTGTCACATGCGAAAAACTTGTCTCTCAAAAAACATGACCAAGAAAGGCAGCGGTGAACTGTTTACTCCACATAATTTATCGGATGATCGGCATTTGGAAAATAACTACTGCGAGAAAGTATGTGCCATTCTATAGCACCACTAGTTTATTTATATATTTACCTTCCCTTCATACACACGTGCAGAAAATTTAAAGAAAAAATTTGGAGCGGATTTTGAGATAAATTTTTTTTGTAAATTTGAATCGCAATTTACGCAAAAACTATTCATTTTTCCAAAAAATGGTACATGACCTTATTTGAAGTGCTTATTTTGTAAAACCGACTTTGTCAGAGGCGAAAATCTCTATCTTCAATTTTGCCGTTTTTAAACAATTTTTTGTAATTTTCGAAAAATAGGGCCTATCAACGAAAATGATGCCTACGTCATTCCCTTCAACGTTCTTCGCACTATTCAACAACAAAATATAATCAAAAAATTTGGAGCCATTTTTTTTAATTCATAAAATCTCAAAATGTGCTTCATGTAAAGTATCCTCAAATACTAAGATATCGGTTTCAAATTCAAGAGGCCTTGAGACGAGTCAAACCATCGGGGAATATGAATTTTGAAGAAAATCAACCGAACGGTTTAGGCGCTAGCGTTGACCACAGACGGACAGACGGACGAAATGCTGTCAATCGATTTTTAAGTATGAAGAAGCAACAAATCATGGATTTTGACCACACCACGAGATAGAGGATTTTTTTTCTTAATTTAGCAACAGATTTTATCCACTTTTCTGTCACCAGACCCCTGCTATAAGAGATTTTCTGGCGAAAATTCTCCGTTTTCCGCCGCACGATTACATAACTTTCTCTTCTTACGAAGAATTCGTAAGGCGAGAAAGTAAAAACGTAAATAAAGTATTTAATACATAGTCGATTGTATACGTACACGAACAATACAATTTTTAAAAAAGTTCAATAGTTTAACTATCACTATACCTACTTATGAGCACTAAAATAACAGTTTGGAATGAAACTTACTTTGAATTGTCAAAGCGTCACTCACGAACTTTCCTGAAGGGACATATCTGTACTGTCATCTAATTTGGTGCACGATTATATGTGTGATAGATATCATTCTGGCTGAATATTAGTCATCCATACTCAAAATAAAATACGGGTAATCCCCACACGTCTGCACAGATGTTGCCAGTCGATACATTGAGCAAATTGTCATTATTAAACAAAGACGTTGTCAAAGAATAAGTAATGAAAGATTCAGTACTCATTTCAGTCGGTCCGAATCGTAGGTGCGATAAAAATGTGAAATGAAACAATTCAAATTTTTACAAGATAATAACAATAATAATAATAATAATAATAATAATAATAATTATTATTATTATTATTATTATTATTATTACACTACATCACGAGTAAAGATGTTATGAGTCGGCTGAAAATAAAATCTACTCCAGGTTGCAACCAGCTACCTAAGAAGTAGATCTAGGGACTGTCGGTGCCTCTACAATACTTAGCGCAAAATGTGGGCTGTTCCAAATAAAGCAATTTCTTGCACTTCCCAGTCTTTTAAATTATCTGAAAGTTAAGCCAAGTCCTTATACAAATTTTGCGGAACAAATACCTGAGCTCCGATGACTATCGGTATGACCTGTGGTTTCACGTCACACATTCGGCTGATCTCGATTTCCAAACTCTGGTACTGAAGATGTTTCTCAACCTCCTTGGTAACGACGTTTGATCGCAAGATTCAGCAACATCGACAAGTAGTTAAGATTTTTGCTCCAAATCCCGGATAACTATATCCGGTTTGTTTGCCGCTATCGTGCGATCAGTTTTGATTTATTGGTCATACAATATACACAATCCAACAGACGTCACCGGTTTCGGAGAATGTTCGTACCACTTGGGGCATGTGTTTGAAACGAAGGCGGTACAGATCTGCCATTGGAGGTAGCTACACACACTGTCGTGTCTTTTCAAACATTCGGTCTTAGCTAGGATTGGACAAGCTGAGACAATATTGTAACATACCATAAATTAACATTTATTTAGTAAATAAAGCAATTCATGCACGAACGTGACTTAATTTACCGTCACTTCAAATCTAATAAAACCTCTGAAAATGAAAGAGTGTACAAGAAGTTACGAAATTCCGTAAAACAAAAACTTCGGAATGTGAAAATTCGATACCATGACATCTTTAAAGTAAAAAACGACACGAAAGATGTTTGGAACACACTGAGAGACCTGGGGATCACGAAAACAAATTCTTCGAATTACCTGTTGACATGCCCTTGGATGACATTAATGACTACTTTGTAAATGCTTCAAAACCAATGCCATTTTATGTCAAACGGAATACATTACAGACTCTCGCAACCAATGCACCTGCTGTCAGGGATAAATTTTATTTCCATAACGTAGATCAGCACGAAGTTGGCAAGATTGTTCTTTCGTTAAAATCGAATGCTAAATGCTGATGGCATCACAGCGAAACAATTGAAATTTATTTTACCATTTGCTCTTCCGGTACTCACGCACTTAATTAATTTCTCACTAACTACGGGAACCTTCCCACAAGCATGGAAGCTTGCACATGTTCGACCCTTGGCAAAATCTGAACAGACCTCAGCGTCTTGCAATTATCGCCCGATTAGTATATTGCCGACAGTGTCAAAAGTTCTGGAAACAATAGTTCGAAAACAGATAGTAAAATACTTAACTGATTCAGATCTGTTTAATAACCTTCAATCTGGCTTTAGAGAAGGTAGAAGCACACAAACAGCGTTATTGAAAGTAACTGAAGACATAAGAAAAGCTTTAGATGATGGCCTCATAACTGTATTAACTCTTTTAGATTTTAGTAAAGCATTTGACTATGTGGATTATGACATCCTAATAGCGAAATGCAAACATCTAGGTTTCTCTGATTCCACCATCTCTTGGATTGCAAGCTATCTCCACAATAGGCAACAAATTGTAGTAGTTGACAATCTCTGTTCCAATCCAAAACCTCTCCACCAGGGAGTACCTCAGGGATCCGTGTTAGGGCCACTGTTCTTCCTAATTTACGTGAACGACCTATCTAGCGAACTTAAGGAATGTAGTTATCATATGTATGAGGAAGATCTGCAAATTTACATCTCCGGGAAACCGTCACAGGTAGCAATGCTAATAAATAAATTAAATAATGAACTCTCATATGTAGTCATATAGTCAATTAGAAACGGATTCAATTTAAATCCTACAAAATCACAAACCATCATGATTGGCTCTTCCCAAATGCATAAAAAACTTGAATGTTCATCTGTTCCTGATGTGCTGATAGACAATTTCGCATTGCATCGTCATTCACAAGTGAAAAACTTAATATTTGATGATCATCTAAGCTGGGAATATCAGATCCGAAATGTATGTCGCAAAGTTTATGCATCTTTGCAATCCCTTAGATGTATCGACAAATGTCTCCCCGACAAATAAGAAGGAAATTTTAAGGGGTGATCCTCCCTAAATGGAGATATTTTCTGAAGTTAATTATCCACTCTATGCACATTTGCGTAGGGTAACGATTACAGACGTGTTATGAAATAACAGTATCCTGTTCGACCCGAAGTGCTAGCAATACTTTTTTTCCGAAATTGTGATTGATAAAAGGTATTGGTGGCAAGCTTTGTAATACATTCTATTTTATATTACAATTGTTTGAACTGATGGAATCATCAGAATAACGTTCGTAAAGAATTAATAACTATTAATTTTAACTTACGTTCATTGCACAAAAAGAACTCCCTCTACCGTGTGATAAGTGGAAGCCCTTGATGAGCCAAAGACTCTGCGCAAAAAGGTAGTCTGAATCCATTTATCGAGTCCTTTATAATAACAAATGAAGCTGAATTCTAGTGGTGTCTTCTAAAATATTTTTGAAGTTATTTCGAAAGTAAGAAACTCGTCTGATGATGACGTCAAGCGAAAATGTATAATATTCATTTTTTTCCACTTCCCGGACAACATTATGCGTCCGTTAGTTTTCCAATTCCAAATTCACTCTTAAGGGGCCCATAGACGCTCAATATTATTGCGCAATGTGGGTTGCACAATATTTTGGACGGTGGCCCTAGACGGGCAATATTATTGTACAATATTTTGGATTGTGCAAATAATTGTATCGTTTGGAGGCAATATTGGTGGTTGGGCAATGTATTGCGCAATCGCGAACACAGACGTACAACCACATGGCAATATATGTAGAATCAGTCCCAACCAGAAATTTCATGAAAGTGAAGCCATGTTGAGTGATACTGAATTGTGTTGTGTGATTATTGCTGTGGCCGCTACCGCGAAAAAGAAAAGGAACAAGCTGGCTCGTGGCTCAGAGCGAAGTCGCTCGCCTTTTACCAAAGGAGGTCCGGGTTCGATTCCCGTTGATTCTCATGTGAAATTTGTTCCGACAAAACGACTTCGGCTGCTTCACAAGGGTTAGTCCAACCTTACGTTAGAACCTTAGAACCTTACCCCCTTCCTTATTCCTTCCCATTCTGACCGCTGGGTAATGACGCAGGGGCGCGCGGTGTGAGGCGCGTACGCGGAGATGCTACCTGGCGGTCCTCTTGACAACTGACTGCGACGTAACACTAGTATTAATGGAGGATTACTCCTAGCGCAAAAAAGCGCTCAACGCCCCCAAGAGGCTTCGAGACGCGTTGCGTCAATCAAGACGCAGCAAATGTAAAAAAAAATAAAAAAAAAACTCGCGAAAAAGTAGAAAATGGGCCAAACAGTGGTTTATTGAGAGGGAGAATTTTAAGTTAATTTTATCTTCTCGTTTCACAATTACCTTTGTAATTACTGGTATTTACCTGAATTCAAACGGATTGTTAATGATTTTTTTTTATTTTGGGATTAAATGTAGAGTTTGTTCATGCTTTTGTAGTGAACTAAGTCCGCTTTTTATTAAATTCTTTTAAATTAGTAAATAGTACTCATTCTTGCAGGATGACATTTATTGAATACTTTTAATACGATAAATTAAGGTTTACAACATTTTTTATGATGATTCTAATCACTTAAGAATTGTATTTTAAACATATACAAAGCACCGATAACAATATAATTTTATATATCCGTTTTTATAAACAAAACTCTGAAAATAACATCAACCAGATGGAAGCAAATCTAACCTAAATTATTAATTCCGACAACGCTACTCGCTATAGCGCAGATCAGGGTAAAGAACGAATGCAAAGTGTGGCGAAGGTCAATACATTTTCCCGTGGGAAAAGCGGCGAGCATCGACAACGAGAATCAGGAAGTATTTCGACGACTGGCAAAATTTGCGGAAGAACACTTCTTAGCAGCAAAGTCTTGTAGACACGATAGTAAAACGAATCATGTGGAAGTTTATCATTCACTTGTACTTGCGAGTAGTTTTTAATCCACCACAGAAAGAGTTATGTTTGTATGAATGCTTGTCACTTTTCAAAGTGGATGTCATTAAAATCAAAAGCTAGCAAATATAATCATTACATTGTTATATGAAAATTTTATTCTTGAAAAATCGAATCTAGTTTTCAAGATTTTACAATGTCACGGATATAATTTTGTATATTTACTACTTCGTATTCATTAGACACAGATACAGTACCCACTGATTTCAATTTAAAATAATTGATCATCAGTTTAATTGTCATATAAATTGTCACATAAAAGATCGATTGCAGCTTGAAAATAAAATAATCTTTAATAGAAAATTTTCTACGTTACTCTTTCTCCCTACGACCACATATTCAGTAAGTTTTAACACGTATATGGAACCATCGGTCTGACAAGCACCAAGAGAAATTGGTTTATGCAGTAGTGGCCGTTATGCGTGTGCGAGAGCGTTGATAGTCATAGTAGCTTCCTCCCTGACCCTCTTCCATCACTCGGCGGAGGTTTGTTGAGTTCTGCTGAATCGGCAGGCATTTAAGAGGCATTTTTGTAAATCGTGGCGGTCTGTGAGACCGGCAGTTTCTCTTTCCGTATTTTTCATAGTAGTATGTGAGACCGTTTGTTTGTCTTGGTGTGTAAGTAATATGTGAGACGGATGTTTCTATATTCGCTCTTGGGCGACTTTCTCAAATATTTAATATTTTTACTTTCAAAATATTGTAATGGATTGACCAATTCGTTCGGACGATCCCAGTTCAAGAAGAGAGAAACTTAATACCCTACTCAAGCTCTGCTACATGTATGCAAACCTATTGAAGGGTGTAACAGTAATGTCACTTTAGACAACTGATTTTGTTCTGCAGAAGTTATTGTTGAATGAAGAGAAAATTAACTTGTGGAGCAGTAAAAAGAACAAACAATTCCTGAGGATTTTTTGCTAGCTCACAAAGACCAGCTGGATCAACGCTGTACGGATTTAGAGGACGGGGGAGGCTGTACGGATTTAGAGACAATTTCAATGTTTTACACCAATTAAAAAGTTTTTCAACTCTTGTTGAAAAGTTTAAAGAAAAAATTGGAGCTGTTTTTGAGAAAATCTGTTTTTGTTATTTTTAAAATTGCACAGATTTCACGCAATGTGTATTGCGCAAAATCTACTAAAATGGTCAAAAAAATACTTGACCTTAATGAAAGAATAAATTATTGATAACAAATTTTATTTGAAGGAAAAATATCTATCTTTAATTTTGTAGTTGTAGGAAGACGCCGAAAAAATTCAAACTTTTTGCAATTTTCGAAAATTCAGATAACCGTGAAACTCGGACCTATGCTACCTTTGTAAGTGTATTCTTACAATTTAAAGAAAAAAATTGGAGCTGTTTTCGAGAAAATTTTGAAAATGTCCGGCGGCCTTCACCCGCAAATTTTAAAGAATACTTTTCAAAATCTCAAAGTTTCGACTCGAGTCAGATGGACAGGGTTTTTTTCAATTTTGAATAATCCTACAAATGGTTTAGGTGCTAGTGGTGTTCACAGACGGATAGCCAGACAGACGGACGTTTTGAAGAAAAAAAACCAACACTTTTTCGGTATCAGAGGAGCCCAAAACGTGTATTTCCAGTGAAATCTCGAAATCGATTTTCCGCAGCATTGCATAGCTTTTCCTATTCTACGTATATTACTTCGTATATATGCATGTATACGGGAAAGTGAAAAAGGAAGAAGATACCTGTCGAGAGTTTTGATTTTTTTCATTGATGCCTACAGACTTTGTTCGCTCATGAGGAATCCCACCTTCCTTTGAGCATGGTCTCGGATCCCTTCTGAGAACAGTTCTCTGCAACTGATCAACCCTTCTCAGTACCGACGATTTCACTACTGAAAAGAACTAAAAATATAATCCTGTTTTCACTATCGCCATTTTAAGTTCGAAAGAGAGTACACAAAATCATTTCAAAAAGAGAACCTCGCGAATAAAACAAATTCGTAGCCATCATACCGTATGATCATGTGGAATCGAGATTTCCAAGACAATAACGTTTCCTTACATGTTAAGGGCTATTGTAAATTTGAGAGTTAGAATAAAAAAGTGAATATTTTTATTTTTTTATAATAATTCCTTTTGAATAAGATTTTTTATTTGTTTAAGTGCCTTTTCCACCCCGACTTTAGCTAGGATAAATGCCTTTTTTCATTCCTATTGTAATAAAAATAAATGCCTTTTTGTCCGCCCATTTTAGGTAAAATGAATACCTGAACTCCCGGGCTTTAATTATAATACTACACAAAGCCCACAGAAGTGTTGCCAATCCTGGAACGTTTTATTCACTATGGGATATGAACTCACTTACTTCCAGAAAGTTGTTACTTTGTCCACTATTATCTCCCTAAGAATCATGGCCTCTCCGACCTCAGAAAAGTTGGACAGATTAACTCATATTTTTAAAAATATTTACGCGAGGTCTCACAGTCTACTAACGTTTCAAGATAGGGCGCGACTGCAGAAAGTTTGGAATGGCCTTGTTGGAATTTACGTGTTTCGGAAACCTCTGTAAGAACTCAAGGTTTCAAGAGTTCGAATAGCAAGCGAGCTCAACCAAACGACCACCCTGAGGGTCATTTCCAAACATTGACGTCTTACAAACGAATTAATGAAAGTATTCAAATATTGGGATAAATGCATTAAAAAACATTTTGCCCCCAAAAAACTCTCATTAAAATTAAGTTGAACTCGCACTTGATTTTTCACACCACCCATTAGAAATTTCTTTAATTACATATATGTCAGTTATGAGTAATATCGAATATTACAAGACCATATTATCAATTTCATTGTGTACTTCACAACACAAATTTAAGTTAAAAGTAAAATCTTTTCTGCTGCAAAACTGTTTCTATACAATTAGAGACTATACTGATCGTGAAAACGAAAAATAATGTTTATTGTAACAAAACAATGATATATAATGAATTAGTTTACGTTTGTATTGTATACATTTTTTAAAAATATTTAATACGCCTGTAACAAGTAATGTACTTCAGCTTCCGGGTCAATGACCCCCATGTCGATCAGGTTTTTGTCCAGTTTCCCTGATCCATTGAGCAAATGCTGAGATGGCCCCTTGTTTTGCTTCTGGACGTAAATGTAGCTTCACTGTGCGCACGTTTTGATGAGCACTCCTTTTGCTTGTAGTTTCATCTACCGTTGAAATTGATTTTCTATAACTCGGGAACAAACGTTTTTCAAATATTTTCATTTTTCTAAAATAATTATTTTCTAAATTCATTTTTTCGTTTTCTATTTTCTTTTTTTATTCTGGCCCTCAAGAAAATGTGCGCAGGTAAATCTCTTTCCCCACACGTTATATACAGTTTTTACTTTTTTTTGACAAATAAATAAATAAAAAAATAAAATACTGTTGTGAAAAGTAGACAAATAAGTGTTGTAATAAGACAGAATTTTCGTCTTCCTAAAACGTGTGCAAAGAGCGAATGGATTGTCTACGAATGCGGGTTGGCATCAGATGCTAATTTCATATAAACAACTGCGTATCTTGAAAACGAAGGGCGATAGCGCCGATCGAATTGCGAAATTTCGCGACTTGTTGAAAGGTAATGGAGATGAAAACATAGAAAAGAATTGCAAAATTTATAAATTTATGAACAATTTCCAATTTTTGCAATTCTAAAGTGGCAACGGTTCCCTGATGCCCCAGAATCGAAAATTTCGAATTAACAAGTTTGCAACAATTAACAATTTTTAAACAATTGCGAAATGTGCGCTATTTCTTCCGGGGACTGTCCCAAATTTTTCTTTAAGTAGAACATTGCAAAATAACAATTTTCAACAAGAAATGCAAACTGATTGCTTAACACCTAGTTTAAGAGACTCTTCATCTTCTGAGTGACCTCTGAAAGAATGCTTTTGACAGATCAAAAAAATTACCACATCACTTAGGCGCCGCACAACATTCCTATTATTTTTTACTTGCTCATTGTCAGGGCTAGGATAGTCATGGAATAACAACTTTGTTCCATTACATTTATATACCTGCATATTGTAATATATCCACCGAACAATGTTCCTCCAGTGAAAAATGCATTTTTTATAGTGGATGTTTTTACATATTTTGGGAGTATTTATATTTGCATAATATTTAAAGCATATCCTTAAAGTGATACATATTTTGCTATTTTCACAGAGAAATGTCTAAGAAAAAATTTATCGAAAGCCATAGAGCGACATTAACAAGGACAAAAAATAGATCCGAAATGTCTCGCAATATTTAATTCCGCAATTATTAATTACTTTATTGATGTAGTAACTACTGTTACTAGTAATAACATTAAATAAGAAGTTAATAAAAATAGTTACTTTTTCATTAGGAATTGATTATAATTTTGTAATATATGAAATTTCGGCGTGGAATTTTTGTCCTGACGGCCAAACTCTCCAAACAGACTGATCGGCGAGCCCTTGATGACGTGGATGGCGTGATGGACTGTTCCTCGCGCGAACCATGGTGTGCGAGCAGTAGGGGCAGACGGAAAGAGAGTATACTGTTTGAAACTAACCGTAGTATCTGCATTACAGTTCAGTTTTGAGTGTGGTCGAATTGTGTAAATTGGGTGTTTTTTTATTTCTGTATTAATGTTTCTTTCTGAACAAATATATTCATTTATTTTGTAAGTAATAAACAAGTTACATGTTTCTGGAGCGTTTCTACGCTTCTGCAATACAATTTTTACCTACAAAGCATTTTTTCGAAACCAATTTTTGAGGGCTTATTGCGGCTCAGCCATTCGGAATATCCAAGTAGTTTATTAGATAAAATATGCTTAAAATTGTCTTAAGAGCTTATTTTCGAAGTTTTGACGCTTCCTCCCCGGACATCCTATACATGACGTATCTTGATTCGTAGGTAGTATTGTGGTTAAACTAAGGCGCTTGCTTTTTCGCACAAATGCCACCATTGAAAAGAACATCATCTACTTAACTCAGTTTGTACGTGCGTGAAAATAAAGGTGTGCTAACTACTGATGGGATAGTGTTATTTATATTGCGTGTTTTCGCATAATTTGATTGTTTTAGTAGACTGTTGCTTAGATCTTCAGTGATAAATATAACGGATGAAAAGAACAAATTATAATTTTAATTTCATCATTTTTATGTTTTGTACAGTACATATTTTCTGAGTTGTTAATGCATACTGTGAACATACACGTGAATAATTTCCGTGGGTAGTTAGTTAATTTACGAAAAGAATCCAAGGATCGATAGTCAAGGAGTAATTAAATAAAATGCTTGGGTGGTGTTAGCCAATTAGAGAAGACAATGCGTGCGAGAAGGGGTGAGCTTGCGTAATATAACTAAAGAGAAACGGAATTAGGTACTGATTTAGGTACTGAATTTAGTTACTGAATTAGGTACTGTGCATCGTGTGAAAACAGAATAGCGCGTGTTATAAACAGACGGGTCAGAACGTATTCGGACTCGGTGACGACCGAATGTGATGGAAGGTTCTCCGAGATAGTAAACATAACGATCAGGTAAATTGTTGACAGTAGAACTGTTATAAGTGTAATAAAATATAAACTGTGTGTGAAAACGAAGAAGATGGCACGATGAAATCGGACTAGGCTGGAACAGAATTTTAGAATGGACGCGACGGCCAAGAATGCTGAGGATTCGTAAAGTCAAGTTATGAAATCGGACATGTAAACGTAAGTAATGTAAGAAGACCAAGTTTTAATTATAATAGATTTAAGTAAATTTACAATTAGGATAACAACACGTAATGGCTATGCATACAAGGGAGGAGTAATGAGAAATATTAAATAACGACAGGGTTCTTAATATTATTGTTCTTTGAGAATTGTCATATGAAATGCCATGTATGTTTTCTTTCTTTTGTTTGAGTGAAGCAGAGAACCCGAAGGTATGTTGATTTTTGAGGCAGGTATTGTTATTTATTTATTTATTTATTTGGTCAAAAAACAGAAAAAAACTGTATATGACGTGTGGGGAAAGAGATTTTCTGCGCACATTTTATTGAGGCCCAGAATAAAAATATTTATTTGGTAAGAGTGGTCAGAAAATTTCCTGGATCCCGAATAGAAATAGAAATATCTTATGTAAATATTCGTAGCAAAAATTCTCTACAAACGGACTTGTCATACCCACAAACATATTACATCATGGCGGATCGTCCTCGTTATGTAAATAGAGCAGTTACCATGATAATTAAGTAAACAAAATAACGAAGAATAAAGTTAGTATATTAATGTTATATAAATTACCATGTAGTACGAGGAAAATCCACCAGAATACATGTTTTAAAACTCATAATTACATAAATATTTTAAATTTTTTAATGCATATCTATCTGAGCCCTACTCATTGTATTTAAGCTTTACTTCTTTACGTTGTTGGTCTAACTGGAAATCTATTCGGGTGGTACCAAATATTGCGAGACATTTCAGATCTATTTTTGTGTTTGTTGATGTCACTCTATGGCTTTCGATTAATTTTTCAGCATCAAGTCCAGAACTGTTCGAAACACTTTTAACATTCGAAAATAATGCACATGGCCAATAATAGAATTTTTAAATTTTAAACAGTGCGTAGTACATCCACATAACCAGTGCGCTTGTTTGTAGTTCTCCGTGTTAAAATGTCGTACACACCTTTTTGTTTGTGTCTGGATAGAATGTGTCAAATCATGGGGTAGGCCGTCCTTGCGAGATAATTTCTTTTTTTGCCTTGAAAACGCATTGAGGAAAATGAACGTCCCCTTTAAAGATTCTAAAATGCAAGCATAGTTGTGGTCTGTCTCCACCTCGCTTCCCGCGCCAGCCATGTTCACTGCACTTGCCCTTGGTTGACACTTGGAAACACGAGATGAACGTTTCACATTGATTCCCTTTACCAAGTGGCAGGTAGGGCATGCCGTTTTAAGATATACTCCAAATCTTGGTAGAATTACTAGAGCAAAGCATAAAATACATTTCATAAATAAAGTTGAACAATTACTTACGAATCTACCATTGGGTGAATTAAGCTCCTTTTCTTGAAAAAATACTTTTCAAAGGAAAGGCATTCAAATTATCATTCCCTATGCGAGAAACGGCCTAACTAGTTCTGCAAGATACCGCAAGAGCGCAAATTATCGGCAGTCTTTTCATAAAGTGCTGCCAGATAACACATTTGAGATGAACACCTTACAGGAATTGAAAATGCACGCTCTATGCCTCTTTAATGCAAAATATTTATTATATGCATGAAAAAAATGTAAAAAGTATTCTTTGTAATTCAAAAGTATTACGGAATTACTCATTTCCTTCATTCCACTGACAGACCGCCCCTGCCTGAGAGAGGGGTTCTACACAAGATCAACTTATTACAACGAGAAACTACTTGAAATACATGGTTAAAGATTCCTCAATTCATACTGTTGCATGCCTAGCATGTGTCGAAGATCACGAAACTATCCAACTATGGGGCGTATTTTGAGACATCGCCAAAAATGGTAAATAAAATGCATTTGAAATGTTTTTTAAATTCCCTAAATGCAAAGAACAATGACGTAAAATATTGAATAAAACCAGTGCAGATGAACAACTCAAGCTGTTAGATATGTTAAATCGACGATTATTCCTTTCGTTCAAGTGCAAACGTTTGGATTGGATCTTTCTGTACCAGGAAATCTCTGTCTTTTAGTTATCTCAAAATCGGCCGAACTGAAAATGGAATTGATAGGCGTCACAGGAACTTTAGATTACATACCCACTACGGCTAACATTACAATTTCTGAGCGAAAAAATCGAATATGCTACTCAGAAATTCTGACCAGAACATTTGTTGCATCTCGCAAATATTATTTGAAGCAAGTACCATTCAAATGATATTAAAATAGATGAAATCTGGGGTAAATGCTCTAAACAGGACGGTAAAGGTAAAAAAAATTACTAAAGAAATTTTGACTTATTAGCCAAAATCGAGGAAAAATAAAGAGTCGTATAAAACAGGCCATTTTCTTTTATCATAACATAAAGTTAATGTTTATACGAAGAAACATTGTTTTAAAATTAAAAGAAAAAATAGCATTTCATTGAAATCCACCCCTATATCCAACACATCTCTTCAGGATGCAGTATGCTCCAACTGATTACAAAGAGATATGACATGTTAGCGCGAATAATTCTTTGAAATTGGCAAAGAAATATGGCATTACTGCAGATTTCAATACAAGTTACTACCAATTCTGTTTCAAAAATGTTCTGGAAAACTGTCAATATAAACTTTTCTGGGACCCTGGAGGGCCGTAGCTCCCTCGGCTCGAAGGGTCGCGGGTTCGAATCCCGCCTCGTGCATGAATGTTTGTGTGCCTTCTTGTTGTCCTTACATGTTCTTCTTACAGTTCCCCCTACAGTAAAAACAATCACAGTGGTTGCTATATGACCAAGTTCTCAAAAAACGACTTTAAAGAACAAAAACAAAAAAAAAACCTGTACTGGGACTGTAGCATACTGACTGACCAAAGAGATCATCAGAATAGACCAGATGTGATGCTCTAGAATAAATACAACAAGAAAGCATAATTGATTGACATAGCAGTAGTAGATACTGGTAACGTCACGCCAGCACATGAATCAAACATACAGAAATACAGGGAAATAACGCGAATTAAGAAGGAACAGTGGAGCACTTTAGAAGTAGAAACAATACCAATTATACTCTCAGCAATAGACGTAATACCGAAGTGTCTGCGACACTCTCTTGAGAAATTAACAACACAACGGTCATGACCATCAACTTTCAGAAAGCAGTGATACTGAGCACATGCTCACTAGTCAGAAGGCTTATTGGAGATAATGTAGGCTTCTAAATTATACAAAACAAATAAACTTTCAAATTGGATTGCTAGTTCCGCTTGGATTACGAGTTCAAAGGTATTTTTATGGTCTAGTGGTAGAAAATTCTTTTTCATTGCCGATTATGGCCACGCCATACAGTTGCGGCGTATCTAAGTAGCCACCATACTGGTTCAAAGATGTCAAATTAGTCACTAATCCATAAGTACTTTACCGTAGGTACACGCCTGAGAAAAATATTTTGATGTTGAAAAATATATGATTTTAATGTTAGAAGACGAGTCTGTAAGTGTCATACCAATTGGATGTCTCGAACGTGAGAAATTAACCTCTAATGTTGTAAAAGTGTCATAAGTGTGACGTATAACAGGTACACGTGACATACGTTTTTGAGACATGTTTAAGGTCTGAAATACGAATATACATATGCCATACTGATATCATGTTTCTACGGAGAGGAATAAACCTGTATATTTGTGAAATGTTTTAAAAAGTAGGTTAATTATTTATGCTATTTTTTGTATGTATTAATATTTGAAAAAGACGGCTATTGCAAATATTCTATGACATTATTATAACACTCACATATCCTTCTTATTTTGGTCCATCAATGCAAAAGTTTAAAAAAAAGTTTTATTTTTCTTACAATATTGGAACAGGACGTTTCTCATACTATTTATACGCAACATCAGGTGCAAACAAAACGTTAATTTCTTGATGAATGTAAATGAAAATAAATGTTGGTATTATTTAGAATGAAACTATTAAAATAAAATTACACGATAATCTGAGATGAAATTAGTTTCAAATAATAACAAATTAGTTATAGTCAAGCTGATAGCTTTACATTTATTCATTAATTATATAATTGAATATTACCCATTTACAACAATTACAGAATCTGTAATCTCTCAAGAAAACACAAATGAAAATGAAGAGGAAGGTGATGACATCAATTAATCAAACTACTGAAATGAATTTCAGTATAATGTACCGTCTATTGAAGACAGCGATGAATCCTGCAGATGAGATGAAAAAGGTACATATTCCCATATCCTTAAAGTTTGGGAAGTAAAAAAATAGTTATTTTGTAACAAATCAGTTGGTTTTACAAAAAAATACTACGTAGATGGTTTTAATTTTTAGTTAAATCCATTTCTCAAATGAAAGATATTTGGGTATTATTGGTTTTGAACAAAAAGTAGAAAATATGTTGCGGTGGATGTTCCTTTTTCATCTCATTTTTTTATTTGTTAAAAATACTTTTTTATAGAAATGAACCAGACTCTTTCTTAAGGAATGTGATCCTTTTCAGCTCAGTGCTGTAGACACTGAGCAAAAAACAAAATGGTTCTCTTAGTTCAGTTTACCATTTTTGTGGAATGTGTAACTTTTTCATCTCACCAATGTAGATATCTAAAAGTACTGTATTTGATTTATTTCAATAAATTATATTGATCCTAATTTGTCATAAAACGTTAGAAAGCAACCATTCACTTCAATGTTTTTATTGATATTAAGATTATACAATTATTTTCCCGCACTTACCGATAATATTACGAGTATTTGAAAAAGAATAGGTTTTTCAGTAATGTACGAGTATTTAAAAAATAGATTTCTCAGGCCATTTAATGACAACTTATCAGTATAGCATTACATCTATTTATCAAAATGGATCACTGGGAGTCTTAAAAATGTACCGCCATGCATGTACCTATGATACATACGTATATGGATTACTGACAAATTCGACATCTTTGAATCAGTACGGCAGCTACGTAGAGACGCCGCAATGGTATGGTGTGGTCATAATCGGCAATGGAAAAATAATTTTCTACCATAAGATCACTAAAATAGCTTTGAGCTCGTAATCCAAGCGGGCATAAAAAATGACACTTTCAATTCAGTATGGCGGACAGTTCGAGACGCCGCTTCGGTATGGCATACAACTCCTTCACACTTTGGCTATCTAACGAACAATATACAACTAGAATTAGTTGTGTACTCATTCCCTAATGGCCTAGTTTTTCGATATATTTAAAAAATTGCGTAGCACAACGCCGATACCTGCAGGCCGCCATACTTGCGTTTCCTCGTTCCTCATCACGCTGGGTAACTTCTCAAAAAATGTTTGCTTTGAGCTTATCACACGTCGATTTTCTTGCTGGCTCCCGGTCTATGTGCCGACGTGTTGGTCAGCGGGTCTAACGATCCGCGCGGCAGTTAAGGAATACTATGCCGTCTGACCATTCGTAATACAAAATCGTTCGGCGAAATCTAACCTAAAAAAAATAATTGTCTTTTATATACATTTTAATTTCCTTATGCATATATCTGGAATAATATGTGAAGTAGAAGTTTTGAAGAAATTTTAAGGAAAGAAATTATTTAAATATAAATTTGAATACTGGAAGCATGAGGAAGAAGAAGTACTTCTATACTGTTCATGAAAATATCTAGAAATGTCAATAATCTAACGGTATGGTACCTCCTAACATTTCTGTTGGGAGGTAATAACAAATTTCCTTTCTAGGTCTATTGCACACGTAAAAAACAATATAACTCAGGGTTCTTTTCTTAATTATTACTGCATTATTGCTTCATTATTGTTGAACAGAGCGCTCCTTTCGACACACGCATAGTTATTAACATGTTTCTGAAAAAATGTAATAATTCAGTTGGTGCCAGTGGCGCACAGTGATCAATTTTGAGTTCCTAGGTGGACAAAAATCCTAGTGACGCTATCTTTGAGATTAACAATGTTTTTTGGGTATATGTGTGTTCACTACCAACACGAGTATCGGTGATTGTAAAGGCAACACCTTGCGGCCGAGTATTCCAGTAAATGGGAGGTCGCCAGTTCGATGCCGGTCAATAACCGGAAGTTGGCTTCATGTGATAAACTCCAGCAAGTTTGTGGTCTTGCCGGAATTGAAATGGTAATATAACAGCTATAATCGCGATCATTTCCAGGTGAATACTGGAACATCACTATATCCCAAGACTTCAGTCTGATGCAAATGTCGAAAAATGGCATTACGAGATAATTAATTACGAGACGCTTAACAAACATTTGTAAACGCTTACAATATTCAAACTAATTTATTATTCATCTTATACTTCAAAATAAATAAAATAATAAAATAAACTTTCAACCTAGAATAAAATTGTTCGTAAATAAATACTTTTGATTCGGAGGCTAATTTGTTCTCTGCCTGCATGGTTGAGGGCACAAGACTTCCTTGTTCTGGACTTGATTTGCTATCTTTCAAATGTTTAGGTTCGAGCTGAATAATGATGTGTTTGTAGTCTCGTTCACCGAAGAATATTAGTTACGCTGAGGTACTGAACATCAGTGACAGAGGAAGGAATCAGGTGTCTCGTATTTGTTTGGGTTTAATCGATACTGCAGCAAGTAGGAAACTTACTACTAGTTAAAGAGAGAAGGAAGTTCTTACAAGACAGACGTTTCGGAAGGTAACCAAAAGTAGTTATTTGGAAAGCAACAATTGCATGACAGATATGTAAGATATAAAAATAAGATAGTACGCATAGTTAAGAAATTAAGCATTTATTATTGATGACAATATTACCTCTTAAACCTGCACTGAAGGAGCAAATATCTACTTATTTCGTATTTTAAAACAAAACACCCAATGATATATTGTTTTGAATTTCATAAATAAATAAATTAATAAATATATAGATACATTCTTGAGCTTTTATAGTAGATCTAAGTCCCATTCATTGTCATTTGAATGTTAAACATTTCGTTTTCAATTTCATTGGATTCGCGAATTCATAAACTTGAAACTTCATCTGGAAGACTTTCACCTCTTGTCTTCTGCGTTTTCCGCAGACTCGATATGAGGGGGTCTCAAGAAAGCAAAAGGCTGTGATGAATGTCATCATTTGTTGCAGATAGCAACATTTTTCTGGAGTGATGTTCCCGTACTTCCGATAATCTTTGTCGGAGCTCTTGCGCATCTTCCGTCAGTTGTCCTATTGGAAGTATCATTGAAATTATGAAATCTGCTCTGTGAATCACAATATTGTGTACGGTTAGGGACATATAAACCGGTTATAAAGTTCCACAAAGATCTATCTGCCTCTTCGTCTCCCCTTCGTCAGTGCTTAGCAGCACACCGCCTGTCCGATGTAGCTCGAACAGCTCCCTCCGCGTTACTCGGCGTGCCGATCCTAAGAAAAATCAACTTTTCTCAAAAAATCGCAAACAGAAGCAAAAGATATTTATACACCTATTAAAACACATATTCAGGAATAGGATATCAGAAAATCAGAGAGGTCATTTTTGGTCTTTTTTTTATAATCCAGTTCAAAGAAAGCGTTCATCCTTTCGAACGACATGAGAAATAGATTGGTCTATTAATACTAAAGAAAACAAAGAAATGGTTAATTATATATGTTGATTGTGTTGTACACACCCCGGGGAACAAGTTCCATGCTGCAAAATCTTCGTACGTCGAGTCTCGGACATTTACGAGGACTACTTTCAACGGGTCTCCGAACGTGACTAGTGCGAAGGGTGATCGAAGTTGCTGAAGTAAGGTCTCCCATGCCACCTCTGCTTATCAACTGAGCCTTACACAAGCTGTTTTCAGACGCTTTAGACATCTGGGGATATGATCATTTATGTTTCAGATTCCAATGACAAAGTTGAAATTTTGATTTTTGTCCACCTACGAACGCAAAATTGATCACTGTGTGGCGTAGGCTCAATGTATGCGAGTGATGTGTTACATCCCCTAGTTTTCCATCACTTAAGAATATTTTCAGTAAAGTATTTTAGTTTCTTCCGTAAGTATCCCTCTCTGATTCTCTATTCCCTCTCGCCATTTACATGCGCGGTCCAATAGGTGTTAGTCCCCTCTGGAATCCCTGCTGGATGTGACGGGTCGAGAAACATCTCTTGAACGACCTCACTTCGTTGGCGAGGTTATTGAACTCACGGCCATGCACTGTGTGCAAGCTGCGTGGTTTCGACTGCCGGAGATGTGACATAGCTTCTCACATCAAAGGCTTCTCATTGGCGATCATGTATCCCCTCCCAATAACCTTCCATACCCCCTCCTCTGATGCCCTCCTCGCATAATTCGGAAGCACGCCTGGGAATCCCAGAAGTCACGTGCCACTATTGTGACTCAGAAGCGGGGAGCGGGGGGCAGACGGCACGACTGTCTTTCTTCACAAGTCAAGCAAGTCTGCCAACTATGCTATCACATTTCAACCTGATTTAGTACAACTGGGTAACTCGGTGTGTGTTAGCAGGCCTGACAAAACATGATCATTGCCATCATGTAAGGAAATGGTGTGAGAGACAATCTGTGAACTCGAAACGGTGCGCGCGATGTTATTTCGTTCGCCATGTGTGTCCTGCGTTCTAGCGTAAATGCTGTTTACGTTAAATAGACTGCTTTGCCTAGTTGGTGATATGTTAAAGAGAATCTTGAATTCAAAATTGTAACGCGAAAGAATAAAACTTGCGTGTTTGTGTGGGTGTGGGACATTGCGAGCTCATCCAGTTCGTTTGTGGTAGTGGGTGAGTTTTCTGTGGCAGGGAACAGTAGTGAAACGTTTCATTGTGTCATAGACAGAATTCGTGAAATTCCATGTATTTTTTTCTCCTATTCCGAAAAACTTAAAGTAGTTAGTGATGGACGACCAAGACAACGCGAATAGATCTCGAGTTCAAAAATTAGGTATGTACTTGTTTGTGGTTATTTTTTTGTTTTATTGTTTTGTTTATGTAAGTTAGTGTTTGCAATGAGACAGTTATGATTTTCAAGGAAGATACAGAATGTGTCTAATTTGCAACACACACTTCTGAAATACTTCAGAGTAAAGTACAATGACGCAGACTTTAAATATTTGGAATTATGCGTTCAGTCTGTAATATCATGATCGCATCCCCGCATCTACTAGCCAGGAGACGCCACTGGTTGGTGCGTATCAAATATGTTCCGATACGTGTGAAATGTAAGGTTAAAACTGTGGTTCGTTGTAATTTTGTGTTATTTAATGACTTGTCCTTGAAATCCTACGAATATAAAACCTCGAGATCAAGAAATATGACGAATTATGTTTTAAGTGTTTAACCAGCTCCTAATAAATGCAATTTTACTAACAAATGCGTATACTTCAGTAGTTTTCAGTAGTTTTACTTCGTCTTCACCAGGATCGCTCGCTATACGCATGCGCATCCCTAACTAGTCAAAAAACGGGCTAAGCTGCGGTACTGTGTATATACGTATAATGTGATTAAGACGCATAATCATACAAAAATTTCAATACTGTAAAAACGGCTAAGTTCAGTATTAAATAGTACATGATTTAATAAAAGAAGTTGCACACTACTAGAACTGACATGTTTGTCCACTTATGTTTGCTCCACTTAAGTTGCTAAATTTCGTGCGCTTAACGAAATAAACGAAATCAATTTATTGTAACGGTTTATTGACCTTAATGAACAGACATGGTAATTTTATAACAATTTATTTATTATTATGCATAAATTGATTTTGACCCTGTTTGGGATCTTTTTTCAAAATCTAGTGTCCAGAATTTGTTGACATAGAGTTTATCATGAGGTGTCCGGATGAATTTTACGACGTGACAAGTTTTGATACAATAGTACCAATTTTGATTAAAATGCTACCATTTTATCTATGATGTCAACAAATTCGGGACACTAGATTTTTGAAAAAGACCCCAAACAGGGTCGAAATCAATTTATGCATAACAATAAATAAATTGTTATAAAATTACCATGTCTGTTCATTAAGGTCAATAAACCGTTACAATAAATTAGCAATACAACAGACTATATATTCATTAAAACGAAATCAAATTGTCGTAGTTCACAAGAGTGGCTTTTCTCGTCTTAACTAGTTGTTTCTCGAGCAAATAACTAAATACTCTGCCAACTAATAAATGTGTGAGCGGTATCTTTAACTGTTTGCCGTCGTGAAACAATATTCATTCTAATTCTTCCCGTGTAATTTCGAGAAACCAGAATAGTCTGTTATTTCACAACATGACGCAAATTGAGTTCTTTCAATAGCATAAAAATGTTTCTATAGCTCATTCGTTCACTGCTTTAAGAGAAACTGCTTCCTCTAACGGTATAAATGATTACACGTCGAGGTATCAGGTTTTTAGGTCCACAGACAAAAGGTCTAGTACTCATTAGGTCTAATGAACAGGAGGTCTATTGCGAACCAGGTCTAATGCGACATACGGTCTGCGCGAAGAGGGTCTAATACCAAGAGAGATCTACAATTAGAAGGTTCGATTAATAAGGTCTAGTAGGCATGAACACTGAAGATCTAATATATACAAAGGTGTAACAGCAAAATTTCTATTTCTTTATTTTTAAACGCCTAAAAACCACAATTCTGTATTTTAACAATGTCAATTGAATTTTGAAAATTTTCGAATGGTAGCAAATTACCACTATCATAAAGATCGTGGTGATATCGACTTATACCTTCAGTCATTGTACTACATACTGAATATTTTAACCCCTGTATCATTTTATATAAATTACGTACTTCCTTAATTAAAGTGTATCGTTTCTATTGTGATTTCATTTCAGACCATAACATACTGACGTAATGGTATGTGATCCACAGTTTGTTAGGTATTTCTGCTAGAGCATAATAGATAAGACATTCGTGTCCGATAGACCGAAGTTTATTAGATAATTGGAACATAATAAATTCGCTTTTTAAATGGGTTTAGGGGTGCCACAAACCCCATAAACACCCCATTTTCGACCTTTTCGCTACTTTTTAGATAATAACAAATGGATATTATTTAATGTGATTTTTATCAACGGATTTTGGGCTGAGGGGATGCCCATGTATCCCCGCAACAATTTTATGATCATTAAACAATACTTATTTGACTCATACACGGCCGTATTCTCAATCATGGATTACTTCGAAAAATAATCTGTGAATCGAGGAATTCGTGGATTAGGTTAACACTCGGATAACTCTCAATTCTTATTCACAAACCGCGGTCATCAGAGAATTGGCGGATTCGAGGGTTACCCTTGGCCAGAATGTTACAGGAAATATGATTGGCTGTGGAGTATTCGATGTGGTTCTGTTTGTAAACATTAGTAATAGCGCCACTTCAAACGCGATCTCCAATGTTATCATTTCGCGTACTAAGTAATGTATCCAGGGCCAACCAATCTAACATTTCTATTTAAGAAATTAATATTTTCACAATTGTCATTGACAAATACGCGAATACTGTTGTAAGCTAAGTTACAAAAGCAAAAAAGAAGCATCACATAACCTGCAAACGAATTTCAACGCAGTAAGTATTGTTTAGCAGTTTAAGAACAACTATAAAGGCTTGAAAAGAATGGTTTAAAAGGCAGGAGTGATAATAAAGTTCCTATTTACAATGACAAGCAGTTACAACACTGTGTACTTAATTGGATGGGAAAATTACTGCATTCATCCGCCTGAAGAACGTACTGCATGTGACTATGATTTGGGATATGAAAAGGCAGTTAATATGACTCGAAGTAAGTGTTTTTGGTTTTATCTACCTTGCAAGTTGTGTATTTAATTTTCAAAACAACAGTACTGGCTCTCTACCAAGAGTTTTACAAATATTTTTGATTGATACTTTGTGTTCTGGTGAAGGGCTACATGCAAAGGTTATTTCAGTAGTTTTTAGTGCAACTAATAAAATAATTTCACCTCAAGACTATTTTCAAAGGAATCGTGCCACCCTAAACCATGGTTTTACCAAACAAAATCAAATCAAATATGATGTCATGAAACATTCAAATGCAAGTAATACTTGCACAATTTTTTAAAATGAAATGTATACAATAAAACATGATAAACCATGTCTTTTAATAAAACAAAAACAAATTCAGCATAATTGTCATAAAATTCAAAAATTGGAAATAATCCTGCCCAGATATCAAAGTTACTTTGTCTTCTTCAGAAGATACAAAATAAAATGTTATTTTTGTTTTGGTGTGACATACTGGAATAAATGTGAAATAGTATATAAAATATTCTTTGGTTTTCACATAGATTCCAAAACTATTATTTGCACATTTTCATGAACTCTTATTGTTAAATGTACTAATTCATATTTATGTTTTGTGCTTCTCTGAATCCATAGTAATATATATTTGTTTAATGAAAAATACCCTTCTATTTCTGGAAGCTGAAGCAGATTATTGTTACTTCGTTGCTGAAAATGTAAGGTAGGCTAAATATAAAAAATATTGAATTTTAAAAATCATTTACATTTTATAATATCATTGAATTTAAAGAAAGCATCAAACATTCTTTTAGAATATTATTTATGTTTGGACTGATTGCAGGGTTGGATTTCTGAACTTAGGATTTAAAAAAATTAAGATCTGTTGTATAAGGGAAGTAATTAAAACAAAATTGTTTTGGTTTTTCAATTTGTTTATTGCTAGTAATTTTATTATCAATTTTTTTAACAACCAAACCATCTTTTAAAGCATTTGTAGAGTGCTGAATTTATTTTTTCATTTATTCTCTTTTCAAAAATCTAATTCTACACTCTCAATTGTAAATGAATTGAAACACTTATGTTTCCTGAAGTTCATCTTTGGTAATCTTTACTATAACGTTGATGGATTTGTGACATATCATTGACATTGTAGATAAATGAAACAAGTTTCTTTATTATCAGCAAACTTTTGTTGGCAGTGATGAAACCAGTTATTTTACAATTTCTACAATCATATTCATGTCAATAATATTCGTATGTTTTTATTGTTTGTCTTTCTTCATTGCATAAAGAAAGGTTCCATTCATTATAGACAATCAGGTGATAATAAAAAAATATTTCATACAAGGTTGAAGTTTGTACATAAAACAAAGTTGGAATTTTTACAATGTTTCAGAGATCATTTGTCTCCATCATCAGGTACTTTTTGGCTTATATTGGACATAAGCCAAAAAGTACCTGACGATGGAGACAAATGATTTGTGATGGAGACGTGATTGTGATTGACATGTGATGGAGACAAATGATTTGTGATGATGGAGACAAATTATCTCTGAAACATTGTAAAAATTCCAACTTTGTTTTATGTACAAATTTCAACCTTGTATGAAATATATTTTATTATCACCTGATTGTCTACCATGAATGGAACCTTTCTTTATGCAATAATATTCATATTTAGAAAAAGGGACTCATAAAGATATCCTTTAAAAATGAATATTTTATTTCCAAATAGGATGTCAGAGATAGATAACCAGTACCAGCAGCTGCGAAAGGGACCAGAAATTATGAGAATGGTATCTACTTCCCAGGAATGCAAACAGTACCTGAAGGATTCCACATTCTTAAAGCATCAAGAAGAATTTGAGTTTATGAATGAACATGAGTTGAGGATGCAATGTTTATCTACCTAAAATTTGAATATTATCAAGATATGAAGAACGAACAATTCATTCTTTAAAAAAAATTAAATTTTGTCTACACATTAAATTAGTAATGGAATCAAATATGGACTACATCCTTTATTTGTTTGTTTTTAGCAATTTGAGATTTTATATTTGTTCTACAAATGGTTAGCAAAAGAATAAAATATTCATTACATTGAAACCATTCAGCATATTTTGCTATGTCTCTTCTTTTCTATTTTTGTTTATTGTGTTTATAACTTAGGTTTCAGTAATATTCCTGTATTTGGGCATTAAATTTGTGAAAATTATCATTTATTTACCAGAAAAGTTTCTGTTTCAATATTGAACATTAATGAAATAAAAATATTTGTTAACTGCATTCAGTTTTTATTTATTTACTTCAAATGAAAAAACTTATAATTCAATTTAACCAAGGATCTACTTAGTAGCATTATTGTCTAATTGTTATTGTATTCTTTCTTTAAACCTTTGTAATCCATTTGAATTTATGGTATATTCAAATATTTAACTTGAAATTCCTTGACCATTTATTTGCCTGATTATGTTAACAATATCTACACTGTTTTTGGGTGTTGCAAGTATATATTTCTGATGATCTCCTATAGTGAATGTAAAAATTAAAAAAGACATTCTAATAGATGAAAGTAAGATAAACTATGACCATACCTTTAATTGAAAGCAAAAGCTAATAATGTGATTTTATTAAAAAAATAACCTGCAGTGATAGAATGATAAGTCCAAATTATATAATATTAAATACGATAATTGCTGAACCCGTTACTAGAAACAATATTATTATTCAAAATTATTCAGCATTAACTGACTACTCAGATTATATTACTGATGACGGAATGGAAGCAAATAGAGGAGTCTCTCTTTATTTCAAACGCATTCCATAAATTCAACAGCAAACAAATCGTACTTGGCGGAGTCGTCTGTATTGTTTAACAGGGTCGCCAATGGCAACAAGTGCAATTCGCGAATTATACGCCGAAATCGGATGTATAACCCACGGATCGAAATCGGGGTGTCTAATCCTCGAATCGCAACCGATCCTGCCTCGTGAATAAGGATTTTTGCTTTGATTCGCGAATAATCTGGACTCGACGATAATTCTCGTATTACACGGTATTGAGAATATGGGCGACAGTGTGCCACATTTGCTCGAATATGGCCAATTTTACTTTAAAACCATTGAAATAGACACTTTTCAAATGACCATAGCTCCGTAAATTTTTATCCAAAATACTTTTAATTTATATAAGATTAAAGTTCAAAATCTCTACTTTAAGAACATTGCTTCGCACAATTCCACTAATTCACTGCAATTGGTTAAAATTACGTCGCGTGCCATCACTATTTACGACCCACATTTGTGCCTCACTGCTGCATTTGATTTCTTTATTCACTATTAGGCTGTATTGAAGATATTTGTAGAGGCCTTAACGAAAAACGTTAGATTTTGATGCAAGAATAACATTGACACCAATAAAACCGTTTTTAAAATGGGTTCATGGGTGCCACAAACCCCATAAACACCCCATTTTCGACCTTTTCGCTACTTTGTAGAAGATAAAGAATAAATATAATTTAATGGCATTTTTATCAGCGAATTTTTGGATAAGACGGTGCCCACGTAATTCCACAACAATTTTATGATCATCAAACTTAACTTATTTGACTCAAACAGTGGGCCATATTAGTCCTATTATGGTCAATTTTACGTTTAGATGATAGAAATTGACACTTTTCAATTTGAAAAGTAATTTCCGTAATTTTTTATCCAAAATACTTTTTAATTTAGAGAAGACTAGAGCTCAAAATATTTGCTTTAAGAACTTTCTTCTCACAATTTAAACTATTTTACCGCAATCGTTTAAATTGCGCCGCGCCATCCCCATTAACGATCCACATGTGTCGCACTGCCATGATTGATTTATTTATTCACAATTAGGCTGTACGTAACATATTTGTAGAGAAATCAAAGGGGTTTTGATGTTTCTAGACTTTAAAACACACCACATGTAATTTGGAAACCTATGAGCCATTGTTTCCTGTTTGCCTCGATGCGTGCAACAGTTCGCGCCTTCCGGCCTGCCCCGAGTGCCGCCCGAGCCCACGCCAATGGAGGCAGTCAGTAATGCATTCTGAAAAGCCACTCATTTCTTTTTTAGATTTCTTCTACATTTCAAATTTATTGACATTTTCCACGTGTAAGCATAAGGCAACCAAAAATGTAAGCAATACACGGCGCTGCAGATTCATAAAACTAATAATTTTTCAAACCAATTGTTCTTCTTAGTTGTTACTTCAATTTATATTAAATATGAATGAAATTGAAATATGAAAAATGAAATTGTAATGTTACAAATTTAATAAGTACGTTTAAAATAATATTAAATCATGTACATGAATTTCAATAATTTTATTCACTTCAATCCTGGCGTAAATAATATGTGTACAAACTACACATATTATGGTAAGTACTGGACATAATAAATTGAATTTATACACCTTTGTGGATTTCAATTTTGCACTAAATATGACGCGAACTCTTTGTTGAGGCTTTACTGAACGCTCTGGTGACAGTTCTCTGAACGATATTATTTAGTGCGAAAACATAAACAAGAAGGAAGATCTCACAAAGGCGTCACTTGTTGAAGGAGTAGCACTTTCTACCTAGATGACACTTTTGTTTGCGAGCGTATACTAAATATTTACTGTTTATTTGTGTGTTTTGTCTGTAAAATGAGTTGACTATTGAACGTGATGACGTAATTTCGCAACTAAGAAGTTGTGGCTTCCGATACATGTTAATGCCCTGTGCCTCCTTCAGTGGCGCAGTCCCGGGCGGCGCACGCGGCAGGTCAGCGGGAGCGACGGCATGGACACTGTTGCACGCAGCGAAACGAAGAGGAAAAAAATAATTCATGTGCTTCCAAATGCCATATAGTGTTTTTGATAGTCTAGTAACTTCCCAAACTCGTTTGAAGTCTCTACAAATATGTTCCATACAGCCTAATAGTGAATAAAGAAATCAGTCATAGCAGTGCGGCTCAAATGAGGCTTGCTATCAGTGAAGGCGTGTAGCGCAATTTTAGCCGACTGCAATGAAATACTTAAATTTTGCGAAGCAAAGCTTTTAAAATTGAGATTTCAAGTTTTAATGTTCTCTAAATTAAAAGTATGTTGGATAAAAATTTACAGAGCAATGGCCAATTGAAAAAGTGTCTCTTTCTATCGTTTCAACGTAAATTTGACCATATTCGGACCAATGTGCTCACTGTTTGAGTTAAATAAGTAAAGTTTGATGATCATAAAATTGTTGTGGAATTACGTGGGCACCACCTCAGCCAAAAATCCTCAGATAAAAATACCGTTCAATTATATTTATTCGTCATCTTCCAAAAGTAGCGAAAAGGTTAAAAATGGGGTGTTTATGGGCTTTGTGGCACCCATGAACCCATTTTAACCCTGCTGTGGTCCTTGGGTCCATTTCGACCCAAATAAAATTTTAATTTCTTGTACAGCTTAAGAAAATGGTACGATCGTTCGATTACTCTCTGACAATTATTTTTGACTATTTTCTACCCGAGTTTAAAATGTCATTAATTTATTTTCAATATGAAAGGAATTTTAATTTTTTTTACACAAGTTCTTCGGGTCCATTTGGACCCGTGACATTTCTCATGTTGAACTCTCTTTAGAAATACGATATAATAACTCGGTAAATTCGTAGAAATCGACTATGGAAGGATTGCATTATCACTGGAGACTTTATCTTCATTCCTCTGCTGACCACGGCACGGTGCAAATCGCGCTCCGCTCAGTAGTCCTTGGTTCAGTTACAACTGCGGTGACCGAGGTGACTGTGCGATGTGATTCAACAGTGTTTCTCAGCAGTGATATTGAGTGATATTCTGTATTGTTCTATAAGTAAAGCAACAACCAACAAATAGTGCAACGATTTATCCGTTAAAATGAGTGTGGAAAGTGCCCCCACAGGGGGGCTACTTGAAACCTCAGGGTTAATTGTGCAGTCAATGGAAGTGATCAATGAAAATCCAAACGGCGGTGAATTCTACGGACAGGCGTTCCCATCGCCATCAGTGGGCGTCTTTTCACCACCACCGCCACCACCACCGCCACCACCACCGCCACCACCATCACCACCTCCACAAACAGTGGGTGAACATCAGGAAAACGCATCACAGAACGTGAGTTCAAACGGAAATGCGTGCTCCGACTCAAACAAGAGAAAAAGGTTTGCCTTTGACCATGGTTCAGATGAGAATATTAGATACAACGTACCAGTAAGTTCACGCTATGATTTGCTTCGAAATTTAGACAATAGTGATAATTTTGTAAGTGATAAAACTGTAAAAATTCCACCAATATTCATTCATAATGTAAACAACTATGGATATCTACTTCTAGTTAATGATCTTAAAAAAGTAGCCAAAAACGAGTTTACTATTAAACACCAAAAAGATTTTTTACCAAGTGAACTTTGTAACAATTGAAGACTACAGAGGTTATAGAAAATTTTGTGATGGAAATAATATACAATATCATTCCTTCAGAGACCCCTATCATTCTAAGCTCTCAGTTATAATTCATGGTATACCTGTAGCCTACTCTCAGAAAGAAATATTTGACGAATTAGCAAGGCTTACGTATCCAGTAACTGGCGTAACAAGGCAATATAGTAAAAATAGAGAACCTCTATGGTCCTGTGCAGTAGATTTAATGAATACTGAACATGCTAAATCAATATTTAATGAAACTAAACTATTCCATTCTGTAATTAAAGTACGGATGCGAAGCGCTCCAAACAAGGTAATACAGTGTAAGCGTTGCCAGAGATTCAAACACACCCAAGCTAACTGTAAACTAAATCCAAGATGTGTTCGTTGTGATGGATCACATCATTATTCACAATGTAATAGATCAAAACGAGAACAAACCTATTTGTTGTAACTGTGGTGAAAACCACACAGCGAATTATCGTGGCTGCAAAAAATTCAAAGAGGCAGAAAGAGGACGAAAGCAGTGGCAAGACCATTACAACGCTCAAACTTCTGATAAAACCACTGGGAGTAGGCAACCTTCAGTGAGGCCGCCACCAGTTGATAACATTCAAACCTTCCCCCCCGCAGAGTAATGTAAATATGCCTTTGCCTTCTCAAAATTACGTAAATCCAAATTCAAATTGCAAAAACCAAAGCCCCAATAATGCTAATAATTGCAATTTAATTAGCACAATAGTAAATCAAATATTAGCAATAATTGTTCCTCAGTTACAAACAATGATTCAATCGTTAGTTCCTGCTCTTATTAATGGCATTAAATAATAATAATGATGAAATGAGGTTATTAACTGGAATGCCAATGGCATAAAACGCCAAACAAATTCATTCATTCACTTCTTAAATGAAAATAAAATAAAAATTGCCTGCATAACCGAAACCCATTTATTGCCTGGGGAAAAATTTAAAGTTAATGGATATGCAATATACAGAAACGATAGATTAACACGCTGTGCTTCGGGAGGAGTGGCAATCTTAATTCACAAAAGTACGAAACATTTTCAAATAGACATTCCATCTGACAAAATGCTAGAGACCGTAGCAATTGTAACTTACGTAAATAATGAGGAAACAGTGATTGTGTGCATATAAACCACCTAACTTACCCATTCCCTCAAGACATCTATAAAAATATTTTCCAGAAGCATTCGAAAGTTCTTATAATAGGGGACTTAAATAGTAAAAATATAGCTTGGAAATGCAATTCTACCTCCTCACATGGTAGAAAGCTGTTACAACTAATAACTAATAACAATCTAGATATACACGCACCCAATGAACCAACTCACTACCCTTACAACAATAGAATCACCCCAGATATCTTAGATATAATAATCTCTCAAGGAATAAATTTCCCAATCTACCAAACAGTTGTTCCGGATCTAGATTCGGACCATAATCCAGTGATTTGCTCCTTCCAAGGGAAAATTTCAATACAAGACAACATAAATAAAACAATAAACAAAAACATCAACTGGAGTAAATTCCGTGATCTAATATCTCAAAACCTAGAATTTCCAAATTCAATTAAAAATGATAAGCAACTTGAATTAGAGATAACCAGACTAAACCATGCAATTCAAAAAAGTTTAGATGAAAGCATTATTCCATCCCCTCCAGCACAAAGACCTTGTAGTAAATTGCCAAACCAACTACTGAATCTCATTCATGAAAAACGAAAACTGAGAAGGGAATGGCAAATAAATAGAAACGCAAATTCCAAAAGAAAAATAAACAAATTAGCGAGGATAATTAAAATCGAATTAGACAACTTAAGATATTCTAACTTCCAAACTCATTTATCCCAAATACATCCTAATTCAAAACGACTGTGGATAACAATAAAAAGTATATCAGGGGAAAAAACAAATATCCGCCCTTTGAACTCTCAAACAGGAAATTATGTACACACAGACCAAGAAAAGGCTGATTACATCGCCGAAACTTTTGAAAATACTTTTACACCTAACCCCATGATTGATGTTAAACATAATAAAGAAATTGAGGAGTGTATGACAGACATAAATTACAGAGTCCCCACGCAAATTAACTTTATTAGCCCCTACGAAATAGCTTTAATTATAAATAAGCTCAAAATTAGGAAGGCTCCTGGCCATGACCGTATAACAAACAGAGTCTTGAAAGAACTACCAAGAAGTTCGATTGCAACCCTGGCAGCAATATATAACTCTGCACTTAGAATTGGGTATTATCCAAAATCATGGAAACAGGCCATTGTCCTTCCAATCAGTAAAACAGGCAAAAATCCGAAAGAAGTAACGAGCTATAGGCCAATTAGCTTATTATCATCTTTGTCCAAAGTATTTGAGAAACTGATACAAAAAAGACTTACCAAATACCTCTTAGAAATAAGGGCATTACCAGACGAGCAGTTCGGGTTCAGGCAAAATTACTGTACAACTCATCAGCTCATCCGCCTAGTAGAACAAATTGCAAATGGTTTCCATAACAAACAGCATACAATTGGACTGTTCTTAGACGTAGAGAAAGCCTTTGATAAAGTCTGCATACTGGTCTACTATTCAAACTGAAACATCTGGGAGTACCTTTCTACTTACAGGACATAATAAATAGTTTTATTTCAGACAGAACGTACAGAGTTAAAGTAAACAGCGCACTCTCACAAACTAGAACAATAAGAGCAGGGGTACCGCAAGGTTCCGCGCTATCGCCGCTCCTCTTCAATGTTTATTTTTTCAGACATTCCCAAATTAGGTGACTCAAATCTTGCATTATTCGCAGACGATACTGCAATATACACAACGCATGCAGATATAAATGTAGCGAAGGATAACATAGAAGCAGATGTCTCATGCTTTCTAAAGTGGGCTCATCAGTGGAGAATAAAAATAAACCCAACTAAAACACAGGCCAAAATCTTTACTCTCTGTAAACCAAAGTTTCCGCGCCCACTAGTAGTAAATAATACTATCATCCCATGGCTAGCATCTGATACACCAGTAAAATATCTTGGGGTTAACATTGACAGCAGGTTAACTTGGAAAAAGCACATTGAAGTAATAACCAGTGCAACATATGCCAAAATATCGAAAACTGTATCCATTAATTAACTTTCGCTCAGCCTTAAATTTGGAATGTGCTATGTTAATATTTAAATCGATTATTAGGCCATCGCTCACATATGCCTGTCCAGTCTGGAATAACACAGCAAATAGCAACATTGAAAAACTGCAGAAAATACAGAATAAATTTTTAAGAAAATGTGCAAAGGCTCCTTGGTTCATCTCAAATTCACAAATTCAAAGAGAACTTCAAATTGAGCCCCTAATCGAGCATATAAGAAAGAACTGTGATAAATTTTTTACACTTCTTCCGTCCTCTCCTTGCTGTATAAAATTTACAATGGGAAAAACATTGAATAATCACAAGAGAATACGCTCACGATACCCGAAGGACATGTATAAACCCCCATGAAAAAATTAAGTATCCTCAATAATATTGTATGTTTAAAATAAATTTTCCTTTCAATGTTTATAGAAATATCTAGATTTAAGAATGTTTAACGATAAAAATTTGAGTATTGTATGTAAATTGATTACATGTGATAGAAATATAATCATGAAAACTTGTAAAATAGCTAGTAGTAAAATACAATAATAATAAGAGGTTGTTTGCCCAAAATGTTATGTACGTAATGTTATGTAAAATTTAAAACCCCTGAAAGGCAAAACTGCCGAACAGGAAGAAAATAAATTTAAAAAAAAAGACTTTATCTTATCATAAGGTATACAATGACAATATTTCGTCGAATAATACTATCAAACTACGAGAACACTATCGAAGTTCTACGAACAGCTGATCCAGTCTCAGCTCTCTATACTACGGCAAGACGGTTCTTTCTAAAACTTGAACATAATATTCTGATGTGTTTCTTCGTCTTCCGATATTGTACCATCTTCGGTTGTATGTAACAATCAATGAATAATTAGTCGTTTTCCGAGGCAATTATCCATTTCGGCAGCACATGCCAAAGACTTGG
>JAHLJT010008446.1:153635374-153700703 GCA_031308135.1 Acheta domesticus
CCGGTCCTAAAGCACAACAAAAGAACAGGGTTTACTGGGATGCTACGACGTTCACTCTCCACTGACTGCCCCGCTGCCGGTCCCCGGGGCCCGCCCCTCAGGGCGCTGCTGTGTTCCTCCGCCAACTTGCGTCCCGGAACTGTTTTCCGAGGTGGCGGAGCTCTGGTGCGCGCTACGTAGAGCGCCCCATTCATCACTCACGGCGGGATACAGCAAAAAGAAAATTGCCATTTAGGGCTAGGTTTTTGTGTTCTTTATTATTCTAAAATTAACATTTTCGTTCTACCAATAGGAAACCGAAAAATTAAGAAAATGACAAAGAAATGTACTTTTGGCGGTGATAGATGGTAGCTGGCAAGAAAGAGTATGTGACAATTCCGAATAGCTAGCGAAGACCCAAGGAAATAGAAAAGTAATACGGGAAGGTCTGTGCCATTCTGTAGCACCACTACTTTTTATTCCTACAATATGTTAGTTACAATTAATAAATAGCCACTTAGAATGTACTCATGCTTTGTTGTTTTGTATTAACAATAAATGGGAAATCCATAAAAACGAATGTTTAATTGTACTACGTTCCCGCGCAGCACGTCACCTACATGCAAACTTTCTTCCTACCACCCTATCACAACGATATCAGATTATGAAGCTACATCGTGCCCGAGCGTCACGCCTTATTTGTATTCCGCACCAAAACACCTCTACTTTTAGCAAATTATTCACTGTCACTGCCATCCGTGCTTGGAATAATCTTCCACCTACTATAAAACAGACGTACTTTTCAAAAGTTTAAAAAATAAGTCACTTACTGAATTCTTGAAAATATACTTAATGACATTGCCACTGCATTGCGTCAGCTAAAACTAAGGACTAGGTGGGCGCCGTACTGTTTCGACACTATGACGATTCCCATTCTTATTTCAATCTTACCTATCGTATAACGTTCTATCCCATTTTTTAAATAAATTATTCTCATCTACCCTTTCTCATATTTCTCCCTCTTCCTTTTCTCTTTCTCTCTCTCTGTCTCTGTCTCTATCTCTCTTCGGATCACTAAAATCCCCGCTCTTTTGTTTCCTTTCTCTCTTTCTGTTAATTATCATTCTAGGTCACTTAACGAGCGAGACATGAAAAAAAACAAGAGACATAGGCGTTTCCATGTAACGCGTAATATGTATTGATTGTGTTCTAAAGAGACTAAAACATGTTGTAACGAGTTATAGGATGAATCAAGCTGATCAGAATATTAAAGATTATCATGAGTCATTTGACTGATGATAATCTTTTACTTGAAAAATAGTGATAACAAAACTTGTAGCAGAGCATGGTTACGCGGTTACATGATTTTCGTGCTTGTATGATTAACGTAGTTTAAAAATCAAGATGGATAACATTACGATGGCGTTCGGAAAAATTAACTATGGGTCATTCCATGCAAAAAAGTAGGAAATCTGACACTACATCTCAGAATTTAAAAATATTTTGCCATCTTACTTATCATGATACCTGCATTAACCAGGTACAAAGTTTTTGTCTTATCAGCCATTGTTTAGCATCAATGGGCACTTGAAATATTAGGTTAGCAGTCTGTAGACATTCCGTTATGATTTTTTTCCGATGATATGCAAACAAACAAATAATATGAAAGTGACACTATTTGTAGAAGAAATGTAAAGGATAATTTGACACTAAAGGTGTTTTTTTACCGTGAGTCTTTAACAATTAGGAAGTAAACAAATTCTAAAAAATGCAATAAATAGAAATGTAATATTTTTAAATTCTTAAATTTTGGAAGAAAAATTGCTGAAACTACTTTCAAGCTACTCTGTAAATTTCATCATGGAATCTTGAATGGTTTTAAAGTTATGAATAAAAGTATCTTGCCGGCGCTCCGTAAACGAACTCATCTCAGCAGCATAATTTTATCTTAAATATGGAAATAGATAAGACAACAACACCTACTCAAGACATCGTAGATTCGCTTACCATTACTCACCTCAGAGTAATGGGTAGTAGAACGGGGCAATAGAACATTGCTCCATTCTATACGCACCTTGCTGTTAGATACGCATCTTCCTTTGCAATTCTGGGAGAAGCCACATTGACTGCAGTGTATGTAAAGAACGTATTACCTTCTTCTCAAAATCCTGATCTTACTCCATTAGAAATATGGACCCAATGAAAACCTAATGTCTCACGTTTTAGAATCTTTGGATGTACTGCATATTACATCGATAACAATCCTCGACGTCACAAATTAGATCCTTGAAGTAAAATGGGAATTTTCGTAGGGTATGAGAAAAATAGACGCGCATATAGAATTTAAGACGTGAAAGATATGACGATACATGAAAGCAGGAATGTAGTTTCACGAATCGAAGATGGGATATGACGTAAGTCAAACAACTAAGAATACTAACGGAGACTATCAAGATATCGAAGTTCAGAGAAAGAATCATATGAAATCGAACGGAAACTTACTTCTGATAGTGAACGCAAGAAATGTCACGAGTGAAGTTCCTGTTTGTACAAAAACGGACGTTAACGAATAATTACAACAAGAATTCATTCAAAAAGCGGAAGAAATTCAACCCGAGCCTCTCGTGCGAAGATCTTCCAGAGAAAGACGACCGGTAGAAAGATACGATGTTACTACGGCGAGAAGGATGGAAACAACGAATTGTTTCGATTCGGGAACAAAGCCAAGAACGTTCCAAGAAGCCACTACCGGACCAGAAAAAGAAGAATGAATTAAAGCGATTGAGAAGGAAATCAAGTGTTAACAAAAATATGGAACATGGAGAGAAGCAAATGTGAACGAAATTAGTCTCGAACAGAAGATTTTAAATAGCAAATGGATATGAAAAAGGAAGGTAATTTCTGGAAATGTAACGTACAAAGCTCGCTTAGTGAATGGTTCTAACCAAATAATTGGCGAAGATTTGAAGAGGCATGCAGTCCTGTAATGAAGTTAGAGTCTTTGCAAATATTATTGTTGATTGCTGTGTTCAACAGATATGTTGTAAAATATGTGGATATAGAAACACCATACTTAAATGGGGAACTTGATTGAGATGACTATATGAGAGAACCACAATGTCTTATGATAAGACATAATATTAAATTAAAAATATTTTCGTTTCGTATTTTGTGTGCAGTATAATTGTTTACTTGTATTGTGATCTTGACAGAGTATTGTGTCTTGGCTTTCAGCCGTCATCCTGATTGAGGTTTACTTGGTTTTTCTCGATCGCTTAAGGCGCATGCCGGGATGGTCCCTTTGTTTGCAGTCTCAGGAATAAATGTAGGTTTACGGGTGAGAGATTTTGGTCTAGTTTTCAAGTCTTGGGAATATTCTAACTTGTAAACATTTCCTTCATTTTTAAAATGTGTACTTTTGTAGTTTGGGGAAAATTTTAAAGTGTAAACTTTTCTTAGAATTGAATTCATCGTATCAACGTTTATAATTCCTTTTTTTTTCACTTAATTTAATGACCGAATAGATTTGTTCTCCGTTTTTCTCAAGAGTTGAACTCTTGATGTTTTTTCGCTTGTATGCTGAAGAGTTTTCCTTCCTTTCTGTTTATTAGGGGCAGTTAAAAAAAAGTACGCAATCTTAGCTTCTTCAAACCCTCCTTTAAACAATTAGTAGTACTTATTAACATTTCACTGATTTAAACACGTTACTTCTAAATTATCTTTTGTACCTAACTTACGAGTCAAAAAAATAATTTCTCTAATTTTAAATAAAATCTCATGATGTTCAATCTAATGTATTACTAATACTAATTTTTAATACCTCCCTAACGTGAAATTAATAAACTTTAACACACAAATGCTGCGAGAGCATTTCCTGTTCTATAAAATTCTTCCTCCCTCGCTTTCACTCCTGTCTCCCATGTGAGAAACCCTTCATCTAAATTGCGTACGTATTCTCATTGAATGATCTCATTTTTATCATAAAAACTTGTAAAAAAAGTTTGAAAGTGGTAAGGCGGAAGAGCAGGCTAAATGGCCTGAGCCTCGCCGCCACCAATAGAGACATTTATTTATTTATATTTATTTATTTATATTATTTATTATTTATTTATTTATATTATTTATATTATTTATTTATTTATTTATTATACTATTCTTTCACTGAAGAAATCTAAACATTTGAAAAACAGTGATCTTATTTTAATTTGTCTGTATTAGAATATCTGCATCAAGGACTTCATCATCAATATTGATCTTGTCTCTAGAAACATCTCCAAAGGCACTCATCACTATACGCGTAAAACTCAATGGAGTTGCACCACTATCAAAATAAACTTAATGCGATCTCTAGTCATTTGCTTGCATTGTGATGCGCTTTGTTGGCCACTGAGGAATCTGAAAATAGATTTAACTCTATTTCTCTAAAGAGTGGAGTTGAACCATTATAAAATAACGCCTCTATAATATGTTTGTGTTAACGGAACTTGAAAGCAACATTACATATACATTAAGTGGTGCTACAGAATAGTACAGACTTTCCCGTATTAGTTTGCTATTTCCTTGGGTCTAGGCTAGCTATTCGGAATTGCCACATATTTTGCCAGCTGCCATCTATCGCCGCCCAAAGTACATTTTTTTGATTTTTCTTAATTTTTCGATTTCCTAATGGTAGAACGGAAATATTTATTTTAGAATATTAAAGAACACTAAAACCTCGTCCTGAATGGGAATTTTCTTTGGAAAATTTGGAGCCGTTTTAAAGAAAATGGCGTGTAAGCGCTTCTGCATATTCGAAATATTTGAATCTCTTTTTCACAGAACATTTTCGAGTTTTCGAAAAACTTCATTAGAAGTCATTTTAAAAAATTTAACTCACAAATACAACTGTGTTTACAAATTGCTGTAAATGTGCATATTAACTGTGGGAGAGATCTTAAAAAATACATTCGTGTAATTTTTGAAATAACAAAAAAAAATACCACAAATTGAACTTTACGTCATATTAAAGAGTGGAATTGATTTTTTGGTGTTTCCGGGCGCGTCAACGGCTGTCATTTGTCCTGTAAGTGCAGTGCATGATTTTCCCGGGATGTGTCAGTGATCTTCCAACGGTGGATAATGGGATATCACACCGACCTACATGTCGGCTAGGGTTTTTCCCCAACCAGGTATCTCCCACCAGCGGAATTCTACCCTAGCTTAACTTCCAACTGGTCTTCCATCATATGCTGTAGTGTGGTGCGTGTGTGTAAAGGGTAAAGATAGGACAAGGAAGAGAAAGGAAAGATCGCGCGCAGTCCGTGGCCCTTTTGTTTGGGTATTGCATTGGCATTAGCCTGGCGTTCACGGAAAACTATCCATCAGAGCAACCAACCGCAAGAATTTTTCTCCAGAAAGTGGCTGAATAGCTGAAAGTGGCATTTTCTGAAAATATATTCCCGCCCTTAATTAAGTCATTTTTGACAAAAACAATTGAATCGTAAATCAAGAGACAAGGTAATGGCAAAATTCCTGGCTAATAAAGGGAGGTGTACAAGAATCACGTGGGTTGCATTTGCTTACTATTCGTACAATTTTACACGTCTTTTTGGTATTTAAAAGTATGAGAAGTATAAGACGTATTTCGTTAGAATGTTATGCCATATCTCAGGCGGGAATCAACATTCGCGAAATATACAACGAGCAGTATGAAGGCTGACTGAATTTGAAAGAATTGTGAAAGCGTAGCTTGATAGTTTGGTATCCGTAACAACTGTAAGGCATTTCACGTAAAAATGAAAAATCGTCATTTGAGTGATTCAACAAAGGGAGTTGCCACAGCTGCATTAATGATTCACCAGCGTCACGCAAAGAACTTTTACACAAATGCAGTCTGAATCCCTGACCTCGAGCCCTATTGTTCTACCACTTTGTTTCGAGTAAATGCATAACTTCATCTTACCTACGGTTCCAGTCCAAGAAACTTATTTTTATTCTCAAGTAAATGTCTGTGTTCGCGATTCTCAATATAAAAGAAAACAATGTAAAGATATACCACGAAGACGAGGCCGAAAAAGGATCAATGAAGTATATACTTTTCTAACGGACTATTTTAATAATGATGCTCCTGCAGGAATAGATGAATTGCATATTTACTCAATTGTAGGGCCAAAATAAAAATCATCCCCTGTAAAGACTTCTCTGCGCTTTGACAGATGCTGAGAAATCAAAAAAAAATTCGAACATTATTATCCAGTGAGGGAACACAGTTAGTCTTGTGATTTTAGTCGTATAAAAGATCACTCAAAAGATTCAATCCCCTTTCTACCATAAGAAAGTATTCGAAATGGCTGCCAGCAATTACCTTCCTTATTTGTGGACCAGTGAACACACCTTTCACTTTCGCATAACTAAACTCTGCACACTTGTTTCACAGGTACCAAAAAGCGTCCGTGTTTTTTAATTTTTTTTTTACATTTTTGCGTCTATACGTGACGCAACGCGTCGGAGCGTTTAGCGCTTGGCGCTTTTCAGAGTAACCCTCTATAAATGCGCAACATCTGGGAGTAATCCTCCATTTTAAGTCATTGTCTCGTTAGTTATCAAGAGGACCGCCAGGTAGCATCTCCGCGTACACACCTCACCGCGCGCCCCTGCGCTACCCAGCGGCCAGAATTGGAAAGGAATGAGGATGTGGATGGGTTTTAGGGCACTTCACAAGTGTTGGACTAGCCCTTGTGAAGCAGGTAGACTCGTTTTGTTGGAACAAATTTTACATGAGATCGACGGGACCTCCTCGGTGAAAGGCGAGAGACTTCGCTCTTGAGCCACGAGGCACCTCGTTATCTAGTGCCTTCACGAAATTTTTCATGAGTCCCAACTTCATGTAAAGCGGTGGCATGATTACGTTGTCAGGGTCAATCAAATGAAGGCCTTTTTTTATTTCCTGGCTACATTCTATTTTTGATAGTCAATCCTTCATTATGGAATGGTGCTTTATATCTCTACTGTTCCACTCGCAGATAAAACAGCAGTACTTTTTGTACCCTGTCAGACGTTCCCATGAGAATGGTGATGATTTTTAAATCATTGTAGATACACTATTGTCATGATAGCATATTTTTCAAAAAGTAGCGAAATAGTTTCTGTTGTGTTTTTGAAAAGGATTGAGACAGGTGGCACGCAGATTTATAAGGACATTCATTTCGATTAATCTTTCTTTATTCGTCTAACTTGATACAACAACGATACTTGAATATGTTTATGTCGATGTTACTATGGTGACAGAATATGAGAAAAGGTTTGGTTACTATAGTTTCATATGTCTTTCCAGACGGGTAGAATATCTAACCAGTACTGATGCATATTTGTTTCCATTTCGTAACTATACTGCTTTCAAACTTTTATTAGTTGAGTCGATGAACAATCGCCATGCTTCAGTGTTGTGTTCCATTCCCAGGCTTATCAAGAGACCCTGAACGTTAAATACTGCCACTCATTACAAACTAATGCGAGATCGAAAATGCTTTATATTACCTTAAATATAATTATTTTCACAAACGGCGAAAGTATTGTGTGGCGTTGCGTTCAAAAATACAAAAAATATGGGAATAAAAAATTGATGATTCCACAAAAATTAATTTTTCTCGATATCTTAAAAACCTGACGTAACAGAGCAAAACAGTTTTCAGATTTGAAATCAACGTAGAAAATCACATTGGAATAAGTAAATACCATGCCAGATATCTAAAGCATGTTTATAAGTGTAATTATCAATTTCTTGACATATGAACTAGTGATATCAGATGTTTTAAACCCTTACATAAAAACAATTTAAAATAAAATTTGTAATCTATAGAATTTTAATTAAACCAATCAGTGGGCAGTGGATATTCAGCAATTGCCCCCATGATTTGATGACTGATGCCTTGATCACTGTTAATCCCCTCTAACATTTCATCAACCTGTAGGGGGTGGTACAAACCCCATTGGAAAACACTGGTATAAAGAATTTATTTATATAAATTCTTGTATTATAATGATTGATTTGTAAAATAAAGATAATAATAAACTTAAATTTTGATCATTGAAGTATCACAATAATCCTAATGTCTACCACTGTGGTACTTTGGTACACAATAACAAAGCTGTGTTGATTATACGGTAGTAGGTTAGACATCGTGTTACTAGATTATTATGTCGGATTAAGCTACGAGATTCCGCCAGTATTATTGACCTGAATGGGGCTTACAACATACTTCAATTTTTAGTTTTCTCTACTACGAGTTTATTAGTTGCTGCAAAATTATTTGTAACTCAAGAGTTGATATTGGACATTCTTTTTAGCATCTGCCAGTTTTAAATCGATAATCCGTTTGGTCATTTTTTGCACATTTCTATGTATTTAATTTTTACAGCGTGGAAAAATTATCTTTGGAACATTTTTTGTTCCTTTGTTATTTGATTCCTGTTCTCAAATTCTGAATGATTTTTTTAGTTTCTTATTACATATGGTAATTATATTATTGCTGACAAAAAAGTTATGTATTTACATTACAACTTTAAAATGTTCAATTTTAAACAATCTGGCATTCCTTGTTCCAAATAGACTTAGAGCCTTCTTCTTTCTTAACCCTGCAGTGGTAACGTGACTTTTTGAAACAAAAGTGGTAACGTGGGGTGTCTCCAGACCCCCACACTCTTTTCATGATATATGTTAAATTATTAAAAATATATTAATATAATATTCTTCTTCTATTATTAACAAGTTTTTGCGTGAAATTAACCAATTTATTAAGAATTTAGTTGCTATTGAGAATTCATCAGGAAAGCATATACTTTTTCTACTGGTCTGCGCGTGTTGTCACATCCAACCCCATGTTTCGCAGCAAAAATTGAAATATTTTCAACTTCAAAGTGCAATGGTAAATTTAAATACCCATATTATCCATATTCCACAATTCAGCAAGATTTTTATGCCCTGATTTCACATACCCAGCCAAAATTCGTAGCCCAGTTACTGTCTTCATTTCCATTGTGTCAGTTTTATTGGTGCAGCGATCATTTCTATTCCTCTCTAAATCCATTTCAAGTTTGATATTGGGAGATTCTGTAATTCTCTCAATCATATACAAATTAATAAACAAATTAAACATTATCCTGGTCTTTTAGAATTGCGTGCAGACTGCTTTTTCCAGAGTGGTGAGTAACGATATTCTGTTCCCGCTTTCAGCAAAAGTTGGCATATTCTTCCACTCCTTTCTTAACATATAAAATTACCTAAAATGTTCGTAGTACTTCAGTATTAACTTTGCAGGGTAATCCTAACGTAAAAATACACCATGCAATACGTTGCCAAACTAATGGATACTGAACACATCTTTGCTAACGTAGAAGGTAACACGGGGGTCACTGGGCACCCCAAACAAAACAACAGCTTGCTACACGGATAAAACTCAGTAAACTGGCAAACTGAGAGCACACTAAATATCATGATACAAAAAGAGAAAGGTACTAAAGCAATGGTCAGGGTAGCCAACGCCGGAAATGCAACAAGCGGGAAGAAAGGATCGTGGGGGTCCCAAAGATCCCGCGTTACCACTCCCAGGTTAAATATGTGTAATTATTATGTTGAAGAAGAATCTATGCTTTTGTAAGTATTGTTATTTTATCTGATTTGACTTCATGTGTTCAATCTACACATGTCAAGTCTATTATAAGTCTTAGAATGCCAATTCGGCACAGATAAATATTTTCAATGAAATAGAGACTTATGAAATACACAAAATATTTCAAAGGCTACACAGTACTAACTAATAAAAAATATTATATTAAGTTTTGAATCCCTTTGTCATATTTTTTAATATTACCCAAAATAAATGAATTGAAGTAGCCTACTCGTTAAATAATTCTTGAAACAAACAACACATATGTTCAATTACCTTTTCTTTTTTTGGGTCAATCATTTTAATTGTAATATTACACTATCAGGGGCGCTTATTCCATGGAAGCAAGGGAAGCATTGCTTCCCCTATCATTTTCAAGGATATCTGATATTTAACCTTCCAGCGGGCGCGCTGTCGTAAATTTTACAATAGCAGATTTTGTTTGTTTTGCTGTCAACTCATTGTTGTCAAAGACTTCTGCGTTCTTGGTATTCCTTGCAGGTATTTTTAGTGATGCATTCCTGCAGCCACTGTTTAATTTGCACGCTGTATTAAGTTTTTGTAACGTGCTATTCGAGATAAGTGCATAGTGATGTAAACTTTACGCTGCGCGCCGGCTGTTGTGCTAAAATATTGTATAATAATTTGGCCTAATCGAAATTTTCTGTAAAATGCCCAGAAAAGAATCCATATGAACGAAAATCAGAATATTCTTCAAGAGCTGTCTGATCGGAGGAAGATCATGAATTGGATAGTGACAGTGACAGTAATCAAATGTTGAAAATATAGACGAGCATCAGAATGATACTGGATCGGAACAAGATCTTTTTGATAATAAATACGAACGTTTATCAACGGATATGTTTCTTGGTCGTAAATATCATTCTTAGATATTATAATGCGACATAAAATTCCATTGTTCTACAATTTCTTTGATTTTTTCAAGAGTCATTGAATGTCGTAAAATTTACGACACGCGCCTGCTGGTGTGAACATTTTACGCGCACCCGCTGGAAGGTTAAATACCACTTGACTAGTAATTTAGTATCAATTACTTGTATTCCAATTAAAATAGTTTAAATGGGGCGCGACAATCTTATCTTTCCCAAATGAGCACGTAATTATTATTGTCACCAAGAGATAGAGTTCGCCTGTAAAGCTCTTCGGAAGTACTGGGCTGACTGCTTCCAGCACCTCATAGAGAAATGCTATGATCAGCAGACACGGAGGCGCTTCTGGTGGGCGCGCGTGGGCTCATTCGGTCGAGATCAGAGAGTATATATCAGAGTCGGCACTCAATGCTATTTCCAACGATCTTAACGGTTCTTATTTTGATGGAGGGGGAAGCATCCATCTTGGACCCAGCCTTCAGCAGCCAATAGCGTCGAAGGGCGATCTACCAATAGAGATGGCGTGAAGATGTTGACCGGGGCATTTAAAATTACATCACTAAGGATTTTTTCAAAATTGTGAAAAATTATATGAATATAATTTATTTTATGTAAAACATGCTAGGCAATTTAAAAGCCAATAACTATTAACATTTGGGATTCTGAGTCGGATAAAGTAATTGATACGGGCAAAATAAATAGTTATTTCATATACACAATATTTATTTCTAAATTATGTAAATAAACATGGTCATTAACAATATAAACAGCTTAATTTAATTTTTCCAAAATAAATATAAGCAATAATACGTTCAGATTATTCACTTTGCTGTCGACTGAATATTGAAATCATGCATTTAGAAGATTGTCAAAATACAAGTAGCCATTATTCCTTTAATATTGTATAATGAAACTAACATCCCTGTTTTAAACCCTGCTAAAATTTTAGCTTTATTAAAACTGCAAATAAGGTATTATAATAGCAATGAATATTATTGAAAAGTTTTGTAAATGAACAAGAAACTTGCATCTGCACAAAAAGTCTACAAAAACTATCCAGTCCACTACCACATTAAGAGACACAATATATCCATTTCTATATACATTACCGACTTCAAATATGTTTACTATTTAATCAAGATAATTAAGCAGAAATTAAAACATAATAAGAAGCTTGAATAAGTGTCAGTCATAGCTCTGGAATTAATTGATGTTCTAAGATTTCTTGATTAAAAATGTATACTGAAATATACCATTCTCACGTCTCATCAAGATTATGGCTGTAATTATGTCCTGTTCCGAATTTATTAAGATTTGGGCGCCAGAAACAGGTTACATGAATTACTACCAAAGTTTTTCTATCTGGTTCTAACAAAATTATATAAAAATCCAGCTAGCTTGGGTCGATGGGTCCGGATACAAATACTCGCTATCGCCTCGATAGCCGATTACCTGATCTGCCAACTATACAGTATGGCGTGGAATCTGAAATGTAATAATTATGCTACCAACTAATTGAAAATTATGATTGACAAATGAAAACAAAATTCAACAATTTATTTAACTTTAAATTAAAAACAACAAATTTGATGGTCATGACCCTTTTTGAATAAATTGTCTCTTTTATACTGCAGTATTTTTTTTTACCGTTTTTGCATGCCAACGCTCCGTGGTCGCTTCTCACTTGGCCGTTGTTAATTCCAATTTCCGCTTCTTTCTTCGTTCTTGCGCCGCTGCTGACACGTCCAGTCCACACTGCCTCAACTATTTGTTAGTTCTTATCCGACGCTCCCCGGTTCCTAGTCTCTCCCACTGGTTATGTAAACTATTGAAGTCCAACTGCCATGTCCGAAAATCGGAACAAGTCCGCCGCGAAATCACTTCTGGTAACTTATTTTCAAAGTCCGGAAACAAACTGTCACTTCTCGCACAAGAAAATTATACAAGTCTCACTTTCCCACTATATTGTCTACAACGATCTTTACGCTACGGCCCCCAGAGTCAGAATGTACGATCTTCACTCTACGACACCCCGAGTCAGAATGTACGATCTTCACTCCACGACACCCCGAGTCAGAATATGCGATCTTCACTCCACGACACCCAGAGACGGAATGTGCGATCTTCACTCCACGACACCCAGAGACGGAATGTACGATCTTCACTCTACGACACCCCGAGTCAGAATGTTCTGTTTAATGCATTTTTGAACCCTTCATGGCTCGGTCGGCGTCCATCCTTCTATTATTTCAAAACACGGCGGCAACATTAGACTATCTGATCTTTTATAGCCAACCCGTGCGTCTCTTACAAATCCGAGTAGCCGTGACTTCCGTCAGTCATTTGTTTTTGCACCTATTATATCTTAGGTTCTTCAGCCATCTAGCCGGCGTCCTGACGTCATCAAGGCCCGTGAATAGTTTGTTGACCTTGCCAACCTCCGCGCCGTCGTTGCTAAGTCCATATACCGCCATATTGTATCCCCATTTATCTACCCCATGTATAGCTAACATCATTAAATAAAATCTATCATATTCTGGTATATCACAATACACTTCAATATATGAATATACTAAATAAAATCTCATTATTTAGAAGAACTGATGAACATGACTGACCAATGTAAAACTCGTGTTCAACTTAAAAAAACAAAATTTCAGAAAAACTATTCATATCAGAAGATTAGCCACACATTTCCACACCATTTTATCACATGCACAAGAAAAGTGAAATCTCAAAAATTTTAATTTTAGAATTGCGAAGAAATATGTTAAGAACATTGTATACATTTCCAGTAAGTGTTGCACAATTGTACAAAGAGCTGTTCATAGTCAATACCAGTGGAGAAAAATATTTTTTCTTTGGATTAAAAATGAATAGCACCATTTATAATGAAACAGATATTCTTTAAATTGCAATTTTTTGAAAGATTCATATGTTTTATATATTTCATATAATTTTCTTGGACACCAACATTATCTAAATATCAAAATCAGAATATGTAACACAAAACCATCCTCAATATACCACCACTAGTACGTATCATCTGTATAAAAGTGAAACTTACGTCCAAGTTGGTTGATTTTTGGACTTAGTAGATTTCACTTACATTCAGTTATTACATGCAATATATTTATTGTCCAGCTAGTAAGACATTTTGAATAAATTTTCAATTAAGAAAATACTTACTTGTATTGTCTGTTCAGTCATATGAATGATTTTTGACTGATGCGAAACTAAATTGGAAGCATTATTGGTGATTAACCAAGTACAAATGATTTCTATTAATTTCACAAACATTGGCTAACTTGTGCTTAAGTCATTTTACTCCCTATTATTTTTGTAACTGTGCCAACTGGAGAACGTTCACATAATGGTGTCGTTAATTTTTAATCTAAAGAGAAAATATTTTTCTCCACTGGCATTGACTATGAACAGCTTTGTGCAATTGCATGACACTGTTATTAGAAATGTTTACAATGTTCTAAACATATTTCTTCATGATTCTAAAATTAATATTTTTGAGATTTCACTTCTCTTGTGCATGTGATATAATGGTGCAGAAATATTTGTACAACTAGAATGCAAGAAAAGTACACTTCAAAACTTCCTTTTCATGAATATCATTTATACGCATATTTTGAGATGAAAATTTAGTTTATTGCAAGCTTCATTAAAAACAATGAAAGTAAACAGAGGCTCTCTGAAATTCAGAATTTATGGCCTGTCCATTTACATCCATAAGCTAATTCACACACTTAATCATTTTCTTCTTTTTGACATGAATTGTATCAATTCTTACTATATTCTTTATAGTGATATTAGAACACTGTAAATCACTCATGAAAACAATTCTAACCTTCAACTACACACACTTAAATCACACTGAAGAGGCAGTAAAAGCTAGTATTCCCGTTCAAGTATCTGGTGAAAAAATACACTTCACAGAGTGATATTTAACTAGTTCTATCATCAAACAGAAAAAAAGCAGTCCTGAACAGACCATGATAGATCTGAACAGACAATGAACAACACACTACACTAGGACATTTCACTTCAAATTCAAAATTACTACCCAGCAATATTAAGAGATAACAGAAAATGATGGTATTAGCACCGCAGGGATAAATAGCACTCGTAACTTCTTTTCCAGTAGGCGGAGAAGTGTCTGAAATACAAAAAAGAGATGTTATTGGAATTCAAGATGTATAGTGCTGTACTTCTTGTAATAAAACAAGGTTTTTGCACTCACTAGGTCTTGCGAGGAAGCCAAATTGAATAATACACAAAATGAAACAACTGTGGACCGCATTCTCCGCATTTCCTGAAGTTCTAATAGGTAGCAGACATTCTCTATACCTATAATAAAATCCGTAATATATACATTAATAATTATAAACAAAATATACATTCAATTTAATGTTGTTGCAACAAAAATAATGAGACCATATTAAAAGTAGTGAGAGAATAACATTCGTTATCATACTATGAAACCGTTCTTTAACGAGTCATGCAAAACATTAAATATTACTCACTTTTTCAGGATGGCACGGAAAAGTAATCAGCTTTGTACATTCCACGTCTTCTGTTTGGTTGTTATGGCAATTGGGAGCCCAACAACTCCTATTATTAGGCATTTTACCTTCTGATTACAACAAAAGGCAAAACACACCACCACTTCTTATAACCAGATTTTTAACGTTTGTAACGGGATTTTCAAACTTCGGAGACCGTTCAGAAAATTATTACCAGATAGCAGTACTTTCAGGGTCCTTTTTGGAGAATTCCCGTTTCGCTATCTATGGGTCGCTATAACAACTTCATGGTCTATCGCTGAACCTGGGTCCGAGATGGCGGACCCCCCCTATCCCTACACTCGGCCCCCCACCCCCACTCACTGCCCCCACCACACGCTGGAATAGTGAGAACGAAAGGCCTATCTAGTGACGCCCCCCTGGTCGAGGACGCCTTTGGAAGCAATCGGCCAGTTGCATACAGCGTGACTCATTGCGCGCGTGTGGTGGGCCCCGCATGAGCTCATCGGTTCAGTAGTATACTTTATTTTTTCTTCGAGTTCTTATTTTCTTGTTCTGCAAGATGAGATTTTTAATTACTGAAAAGAGAATTCGGTTTCAATTTTCTTATTATTGTTTTTAATGAAATTTTTCCCTTAACAGAAAACCTATTCAAAATTTTTCAAAGTAAGAGTAGTGTCATTGGTTACTGTGTAGAACAAATAAACAAGTTTCAGAAAATAAAAGCAAAACGAATTGTTTTGAAGAAGTGCGGAATAAAGCTGTAGGCATTCGAGACATATCAAAAACACGATTCTTGATAATACTAGTGATATAAAGCAGTTATCGCAAACTTTTCTGCGAAATAATTAACATTGTAGAACATCTGAAGTCAAGGTTCTGCAATTCTGAATCCCTGATGTTTTTTGGAAGTCACTAACTTCGAGAAGAACAACCAAGCGCCCTTCCCACAAGATGCCCTAGATTCGTGAATACAGAGCTATGGAACATTTTTCGATGTAGTCCCTTTGGGCTCAGAATTGAGTGTCCTGACAGTGTGACCAGGGGCGGTTCGTGCCTATGGGCTCACGGGCGTCGCCCCTCCTGTCGTTTTTATTAATCTAGTATGTGGTTATTTAAATCGAAGCAAGTAAATAATTTGTTGTTGGGTACTCAAATTATGGGGAAATAACGTGCTTCTGCACCATGCTTTCCTGCATTTAGCATACGTTGGCGCCTCCAGCCGGCCAGCTAGGGCTCTGCAGTGAGAGCCCTGGCGATAACCTGGGTTGCCATGACAACCAGGGCCCATGCTTCCCCCTCTCCACTGCACTTCCTTGCTGCACGCTGCGGGACTAAGGCTCAGTATTGTTGAGCCCGAGCTGAGCCTTTCGCTCGCCCTGTGTGTTGGCGTCCCACGTGCGTCTCAATACTTCGAAATGAGTGTTCCTCTTCGCGAATTAAAAAACTCGTGTTTAGCTCATTGTGTTTACCACAGAAAATTAAATTAAAAGAGAATGGTCGCCCAGTACCTAAATTAAATATTCAACAAAAAGAATCGTCTTGCAAGAACCGTAGAGAATTTACTCGGAAATTTTATGTTTCGTTGTATGACAAAGTTTCCTAGTTGTGTGGCTGCGACGAGAAGAACTCACTGTTTTGTTTCGTATGCTTGATGTTTAGAGGTGATGATAGTTGGACAAAGGAGGGGGGTGTGCGATTTAAAACATCTTCAGGAGAAAAGAAGAGAACATGAACAATCAAGAAAACATAAAGACAATGTTGTCAGTTTTCAATTTCTAGGAAAATGTAACATATCTGAAAGTCTGAGTTGTGCTTATAAAGAATCTGTTCGTATTCACAATGATTTAGTGACAAAAAATCGAGATGAATGTTTCCAAAATAATAGATGTATTGAAATAATGTGGAGCATGAAACCTTCCACTTAGTGGTCATGATGAATCAACTAATTCAGGTAACAAAGGTGTATTTTTAGAAATTATTGAATACAATAAAAATATTGATCCTTTGTTACGTAGCCACTTCGACAATGCAAAAGTATTCAAAGGCACTTTTAAGATACAAGACGAACTTTTAGAGTGTATGCTCCAAGTTTGTTGAGAATTTATAACTGACCAAATAAGAAAATCATCTTTCTTAGCCTGCATGGTTGACGATACTACCGACGTCTCTAATTGCATCCAGAGAGTGATAGTATTTCGATACGAGTTGGAGGGAATAATATACGAGAGATATTGGGGATTTTTTAATGCAGAAACCCATAACGCTCAAGGCTTGTCAGAATGCATTTTGAATGAACTTCAACCACTCTTAGAAGCTTGTCCCGAAAAATTAATAGCACAAACAAATTAATAGCAACAATTCTTTCTATTCAGTTGCTTAATATTGACAATCCCCCAATATCTCTCGCCTACCGAGTTCAATATTCTTCTCTTCAAAACCTACGTATCACCACTCTCACTTCTTGTTCTTTCCACAATAATATAACTCTTGCTTTTACCAACTGTTTGTCCTTTTTCCGGTATTACTTAGTGTTGCTACTCAGTATCTTAGCCGTCACCCCTTTCAATAAGTTCTCTTACCTCTCTTAACTGTTTGTCGCTGTCCATTGCTGCTGGGATGGATGCTACTGTGTAATGGAAATCTTCCAAAGTCTATCACTCTTCTGCGTCAATCTGCTGGCAAGGTCCTCTGCTTCGTCGAATTCTACACTTGGGAGCCTGGAGAGAGCGTCATCATTCGCATGCTGAGCTGTGAGCCTGAAATATATTTGATAATTATAATCAGATAAGAAGAAAGCTCACATCTGCAGCTTCTTCACTGTTCCTTCTGGTTATGCGCTACAAGGAGTATTACAAATTTCTGAACGCACTTACTACAAGGAATGAAACCAACTAATCAAAATTTAGTTCACCTGAAGCCGAATTATTACGATCGAACCCTGAGATCTGCCATTTTCTCGGAGTCGTCAGCTGAGGTAACATCGTGATCAACTGTGTGGAGGAGCAGATTTAGAAGAACGTATAACACGGATATTATAAAACTTACTAAAGGTAATGAATCTTCACTGCTACAGAAGGAATTTGATATTTGAAATGAATATTATTTATCATCATAATTGAATATAAACTTTTGAAGATCGTGCGTAATCCAGAGTAATACGAATTATTATATTACTGCAAATTCGTATCACCCGGAGCACGTGGCACTAACGGAAAAAAGCATTTCTCTAATAGTAGAATGTCTTTCTCTTTTCCAGTTTTTACATTTTAATTCTTAATGTTACAAATTTTGTTTACTATTGAAAATCTCAAGAGAATAAATTATAACACTTCGACGCGGCACGGAAAAACTGGAAATATCGCGTAGTTGGATTGCGCGGTTCACGAAGAGACGTGGGGGTCCGTCGCGCTGCTGACCTTGAAGATTGCCGGCTCCCGTTGAAACTCGGTATTTCCAAGCCAGACAGAGAAGCACTGAATGTTTATTTTAAAAGTTCTTGAATATTGACTATAATTTTTTATTTCATTAAATATCCATGCTGTCGTAAATCGGACGCAGATTAAATTGAAATGTATTGTAATTTTTAAAGGTATTTTAATATTATATATAATTGAAAGGTATTATACTTTTTTTCACAATTTTACAAGTTTTCACAACAGTGTTTTTGTACATTTAACATTCAAATGGTCAATTGAAGAATTAAGAAAAAAACATTATTCTAGAGTGAAATCTTGTGAGAGGGAAACAAGTCAGTTAAAGATAAAAGAAATTCACAAGCTTATTTAAATTGGTCCAAAAGTAAAAATTATAAGTCAATCAAGTTACGTAAATGGTACATTTTTTTCACAATAGAAAGATGTAAGGTACTTTGCTATGTTTTCTCTTTTTCAGCATTATTGTTCTATGTCAAATGTATGTAAAGTTTTTTTTTATCTAACAGTGTTTGCGTGTGATGTTTTAATTGTATATTCCAAGTGGTATATTGAGTTTAAATATAAGTCAGGTATTGATACCAGGTACAACATTTCCAGAAAGCATAGAAAAAAAATTAGAAATTGCCCGAGTTGAACTTGTATTATTTTTGTACTTTCAAGATTGAATATAATTTTGTCATTTTATTTAAAATTCAGATAACTCAACTTTCTTGTTTTAGCGAAAAGGCATGATAAAAGACGTACTCACTCTCTTGTCGAATAGTTATTAAGATATTAATCTAACTATTCAATCATTCGCTTCGTGCTGCCCACAAACATGTGCGTGAGAGGTGGAAGCGATGACACATGGTTTACTTGCGTCACATTTACTATTTCTGCCTTCAATTGTCGTAATGCTTTGTCGCAATGTTGAGACCAAACAAGTTTTACACCTTTCTTCTTTAGTGGATTTAGGGGTGCTGCAATCGCTGAAAAATTCCATATGAATTTACAATAGTAATTTATTTTCTCAATAAATGCCTTAAGTTCTTGAATATTGGTAAGGGGTGGAATTTTCTTGATGGCTTCCGCATGCTGTTGTGTGGGAATAACACCCGATCCATTCAACTCGTCCCCTAGAAAATTACTTGCTGTTTAAAAAACTCACACTTAGCCCAATTAATGCTTAATGCACTCTCCCTAAACACTTGCAATAACTTCCTTAAATTAATACAACTTCTTCCAGGTCCTTCCCAGTAACAATAATGTCATCTAAATTGTTTACATGCTCATTCACTTTGACGTCACTTGCTCCAGAGCTCTTTGAAAGATCGGAGTATTTTTTTTCCTTCCATATCTAACGAAAACTGGAAATACGCATGTTTGAGATCGATCTTCGTGAAATGCTGTCCTTATGCCAATTTATAGAATAAATCTTCTGCCTTAAGAATATGGTATTGTTCAATTCCTTTCTTCTCATTTTCATGCTTTTAAAATCCCCTCCAAAAGTATTCCATGATTGGTTTTAGGAACCACTACTAATCGGGTTGCCCACCTACTAGTTGTTTCATACGTAATAATACCTCTTCCTTCTAGTCTGTATTACTCATCCTTTACTTTCTCCCTCATTGTCCAAGGGTCCAGTCGAGCTGCATAAAATTTGGGTTTATTCCTTTTTTAATACCAGCTCTGCTTTGAAATTTTTGTGGTATCTCACACCTGGTATAAACATCTCCCCAAATTCTTGCTTCCTTTTGTCTACCATAGTTAACAGATCACTTTGGCTAACAGTATTCCCTTGATCTACCACATAAAATCATATTTTTAAAATTATCCAGCCCTACAACATTCATGACGTCATATGCGTCAACTACTATCAGATCTAAATCAATCTTTTTATTTTCATATCTGGATTCCACTGTGATTATTCGCAAAATTTTAATTGCGAAACCCTACACTGGTTTTTCCATCCTACTTTCTTCCGTCGCCTCTAATTTCTTAAAAGTTTCCAAATTTCTTAATGTCACAGTCGTGCTCATATCCACTAAAACGGTACCTGCTGTTTACCAATTTGCAAGTCTATTAACAATATATTCTGTCCTCTATTATTAAGTACCTGATTCACTGCCTCAACTTGCATCTCTTGTTCTTTCCTTCTTTCCTGCATTTTCCTGTTCTTTTTTCTTTCTATATATTTTCTTTTACCCAGCATACTTCCCTGTTGTGGCATACTCTACCACCTCGGTAACAGTCTACCTTCCTACACCTACACTTTTCCATTTCGTGTGACCCCACGCAGTGTTTCCACGATTTACTTTTTTCGTGTCCCTACCTTTACTGCTCACTGTGTCCCTTTCATTTCGCTAGTAGTGGCTCTGTCCATGCGGTAACCTTGCTTGTAACCTCTGTTTCCCAATCTTCGGTCACATTTCATGACCTGCCTCATTAGTGGGTCAACTTGATGGCTGACTACATACTTTCCCATCTCGACTATTGCGTTATGCCACAAGGTCTCATTTTGTCTGAGGCGTCTCCCTCCTCCCTTACGTGACTCATAATGTCTATGTACATCAGCTTTAGGGTGGGCAACATGTTGCATTGTAAGCAGTTTTATGGTTTTTCTATCCGTGATGCGAATTTCTTGCTCAGTCCAGTCCCCTAGTCCCCAACTGTATTCGGCTCCAGGTACCGCCAAACTACCTATTGCTGATAATTTATTCATGGAATTCAGAGCTGACTGCGGGACCAGTCTCACTCTTCTGTAATACTCCCTGCGAATTCTCACTTTCATTGTGTCGTTGGAGATAGTTTCATATTCTTCAATGCCCAGATATTTGTAAGTTTTACCTGGCTCAAGATTTTGAATCACGGTGTGCATATCAACTTCAATGTTCTCTGACGTCATTTTTCCTCTCTTTAACCCAGATATGCCTGAAAATCATTTTATTTTTTGCGACTTTTTTGTTTTGTTATATTAAGAAAAATTTTCTGAACTCAAGTACATTATTATGTTTGCATTATGTCATTTTAACAATTCGTAGGAGGGTGTTCTTCTAGGACAGTACGCAAATGGGGGTACTTTGCATATCACACCCAATGCAAAGGTACATTTTTCTTAAACGTAGAATTAAAAAAATGTACTTTAAATCAATAAGTAGCTTAGAAAATAAAAATATATAAAACATATCCTTCAGTAGTAACTTCAACCCAGAGTTTGTAGCTATATGAATTTAGTTTTCTACGATAGTATTGTTGACATCCATGGCGACCATAAGTTGGCACCACTGCTTCGTCGATAGAGCGACATTCGATGTGCGATTTCTTGAAATTTCATGTTTAGTAAAGTGAAAAGTGGTCTTACTCTTGCAAAGCGATCATTATAATTGAACATTGAATCTTACCATTACCTTGTCTATTTATTTACGAATCTGTAATATTTGTCAAAAATGACCTACTTAACGGAGGGAACATATTTTCATGCAATATTGATCTTTATAATTACAACACACGCCGTAGAAATCACGTCCATCAAGTGTTAGTATCAACAGCTCAGTACAACAAATCAACATACAATACATGTGCGTTACTTTACAACGCATTGCCAGATGACATAAAACAATTAAAGTCTGTACACAAATTTAAGTTTAAAGTAAAATCGTTTCTGCTGCAAAACTGTTTCTATACAATTAGAGACTATACTGATCGTGAAAAAGAAAAATAATGTTTAATGTAACAAAACAGTGATATATAATGAATTAGTTTACGTTTGCAGTGTATACATTTTAAAAAAATATTTAATACGCCTGTAACAAGTAATGTACTTCAGCTTCCGGGTCAATGACCTCCATCTCGATCAGGTTTTTGTCCAGTTTCCCTGATCCATTGAGCAAATGCTGAGATGGCCCCTTGTTTTGCTTCTGGACGTAAATGTAGCTTCACTGTGCGCACGTTTTGATGAGCACTCCTTTTGCTTGTAGTTTCATCGACCGTTGTAATTGATTTTCTATAACTCGAGAACAAACGTTTTTCAAATATTTTTATTTTTCTAAAATAATTATTTTCTAAATTCATTTTTTCGTTGTTTTTTTTTAATAAAATTCTGGCCCTCAAGAAAATGTGCGCAGATAAATTTCTTTCCCCACACGTCATATACAGTTTTTACTGTTTTTTGACAAATAAATAAATAAACAGTTCATTATCGAAACAATAACATTTGGCATAATGAATTCGAATCTACCTCTAGGCATTGCGACAGCTGCATTGCAGGTGTCTTTTCATTTTTTCAGTTAAGTCTTCTTGGAACCTTATTGTACTCACTCAACAAAACTATTCCTTAAACGAATTCCATGTCCTCTTCGGTGATATCACCGAATTTAATTTTATTTAGCCGCATACCGGCTAGTAGGCCTATATTCTACCACCAATTCTATTGATGGGCATGATAATAAAGCCCAAAAATATTTCAGTTAGCAACGATTCGTTAAAAATACCTAGAATTATTGACCATTCCCTTTCAATTGACATTTTTAATTGGCCTTTACTCTATTTAAAAATTTTGTTGTTAGATACACTAAGAAATTTCATTTGAGAATTTGCACTAACGTTCATTGCAGGATGAAGATCGTTAATGCAAAGTGTCTGTCCTGTCACCGCTCACTCTCCCAAATTCTATCTTGCAAAGAGCTAAAAAGGCGACCCGAGTGATCGTTCGGTGACACTCGTATTCGTGACGTATGGTGATATCGTCACGCAATTCAGGGAATAGCTAATTGTTGAAAAAAAATATTCCCCGAATCAAACTGGGAGTGGGTACGTCTTTGATGTATACAATTAAACAACAAGTCGAGTAACTGCTGTTAAATAACTAGGCAATATATTCTAAATGAAAGTTACATTAAGTTCAGATCAACTGGTACTGATTAAACAAACAATCTATGTTCGTAACCTATCACAATAAGAAATTGCACTGATACACTCACGAACACAAGTTACACTCTCTTTACAAAGAAATGAAAAATACAGTTCACATATTAATAGCTGAAAAGAAATTGCATACTACAATAAACACTTAACACACAAAGGAAGTGATACAAAATCACAAATACCCTTCAATACAATAAATGATTCGAATATTTACACATCTAATAGTTTACTGGCATCAATGTAATGAGCATTTGACAGATTTAACAGAAATGAATAAATCTTTACTTTAATTCTGACTTTTTCAACCAAGCAATAAATCAAAATCCATTACTACTTGTAACCTTTGGTTCAAATGTTGAATAATCTTATTTGAGAATTCTCATACTTTGTTATATGGCCATTAAGTTTTACTTCTGCTTATGCACTACTGCACAGAAGAAAAATGGGTTTACGTGCATAAATTAATGTCTACTATCTGGGTTTAATTTACGACTGAAGAACAAAACGTTAAAAATCTAACAAATATGAATTGCTGTCCTTCAATCTCACGAGGAACTTTTGTGCATTTTCGGCTCAATATAGATTTATACCAAAAGCCTGGCAATGGATTAAAAAAAACTAGAATCGTAGAGACTCACGCCACTCGTTTTCGCGACGCAATACCTTCCGCTGCGGTCACAGCCAGCTGCGCAGTTCCAAGGTCGCGTTCCTCCACCTCGAAGTCCATGCCGGTTGAACGTAGCGAAGCAGACGCCTCCGATTGCGTTCGTTGAAGTGCGTAGAAACCATTCCAGCCTAGTCCAGTATTTCCCTTATTCCACTTCTTGTCTACTTCTACAGGATATAACTGCTAGCGCATGCCTCAGATACGTTTCCAGATGTATTCCCGAGACCATGAAGTACGTAATTTCATTACCAAGACGAAAGTCAATCCAGAAGTTTAAGAACGAAAATACGGAAAAAGCTTTACTAAACTTTTCTATAGTGGTCATTCGACACGAGTCAAGCGAAATGAAACCGCACGATGTACGTCGGTCTTCAACCACGGGCTGCATTGAAAACGGCAGAGTTGCTCTCCTTCGTGAGAGAAATTCTTGTTATAGGAGTTTTTAGGCTCAAATGGTCCCAGAGAAAGTGGATCATACCAACTTCTTGAATATCACCCGTTATTCTAACGACATTGATTTAGGAACTTTTCGTTACACTTTAGGTTTAGTACAAGTCCAGTTCAGAGGAGTCAACCGTCAACGAAACTCCCCATGTGTTGGCACATACACGCCGAAATAGAATTTGTTTAGCTGCGGTTGGCAACATTTCATGTGTTTTATTTTCTACCAACATGTTCAAAACTGCACTCTTGAACGCGTAGAAGCGTATTTACAATTTTTTAACTGAATTTGTCATTTTGATTTGACATTCTCATCGCATTATTTGTTTTTGAATTTTTAAACGAGACAGTGGAAACAATGCCACGTAAGCGTGTTTAAATTACGCATGCAAATCGTGTTAAAAAAGAATATTAAATAGTGCAACAAGATACAATGTTATTGCTCTTTATGAGAATTCGAAAGCGAATTAGAACTAGAAAGGAAGATGAAAACGAATTCTGAACGTACATGTGAAATGGCATATTTATTTCAGGTAAGATGTTTATGAAATATAACAAATCTTAAATTTTCGTACTAAGGAATAGATTATTTGTGCATTACCACATGCAGGTATTTTGTATATTTTTGGTTATATCTATAAATTGTGAATTGTAGTACACACGGTGATTGAACATATTTTAATTCATGTTGTTTGGTCTAATAATGAAGCCATATGTGAATAAATTAAAATTACAAATGTATGTGAACCTCTAAAATGCAGTTCATATCGACTTCACAATATTCTTTCAGTACTGTGAAGGCCATATACTCTCTGGTGAAGGCAGTACTGAATCAGATGACTTAGATGGTTGGGAAGAAATTGCAAGATTCATCTATAAAACACTCATGATGGTAATGTTCAACATATGAGTGTATATTTTGTTCTTTGTATTGGGTATAGTTAGCAAAGAAGATATAACAGGAAAATTTGTTTACAGAGAAAGTTCTTTCAGAAAAAGAAAGTTGAGAGAATATCAGAGAATACATTCTTTTTCCAAGGATCTTAACCTTCTTTGTTCAAAATTCTGAAATGAATTTTGTTTGGAAAATCGAAGTAAGTATATTGTTTATAGGGGAGAAGATGATGTAAGTCTCACCATCAAGGATTATATAAGTCAGTTAACCACAACCACTACCTTATTAGTAGTAATAATAATATCAATTGTAAAAATAATAATATCTGTCTGAGAGAATTGCTTCAAACGATGTATGACAAGATACTTTGCTCTAGCAATTCATATTCAATAAAGTATACGCAGATTTACATTGATTTGAACATACAATTATCGATTACAGGTGAACGTCGTATATTTATTTGTCCGCGTGTAGTAACCTTAAAAAGTTATTTACGCGAGTTTCGTAGTGTGCCTGAACTGTTTGAACCTTGATCGTTTGCGACTCTGCTTGTACCAGCCACATTTAGTGATTGGTTTACTTCCGAAGGATGGATTCCTCTGACAACAGGGGGGCCCTAACCTCACCTCCTACTGAAATGCAACCTAACGCTGCCGCACAGAAATCTTATGCTGGAGCTACAGCAAGTGAAATCTTTCCATCCAAAGATCAAGCCATCATAATGGAAGCACATGAAGGTCTCACCATCAAGGATTATATAAGTCAGTTAACCACAATAATTCAACCAAATGATATCAGGTTTATCTCTCGCATATCCAACAACAGAATATGTGTATTTTTGAGTTCAAAGAAAATTGCTGACTTCATCACTGATAACCATCAAATGTTAAATATAAAGAATTTTGAAGTAGGTATTAGACCACTGCTAAACAAACACAAACGCGTCATCATCTCCAATGTATGCCCAGTTATACCCCATGAAGAAATTAAAAAAGCTCTCAATCAAATGAACATTAGAATCTCTACCAGCATTTCATTTATTAGAGCTGGAATGTCAGAACCAGGATTGTCTCACATAATGAGCTTCAGGAGACAGGTATTCATTGACCCAGAAGATGTTACAAAACTACCACCATCCACCTTCATTCAATACCAAAATACATCCTACCGAATATATTTTTCATCAGAAAATATAACCTGTTTTCTTTGCAAACTAGAAGGACATATAGCCAGCCAATGCACTTCAATGACTATGAACAATGAAACAACAGATCTTAATTTAACAGATTCTCATATTGCCAGTGACCTACCAATGAATAATCCACCTGAAACAACTGTAAATCTATCCAATCCAACTCCACCATTGGACAATTTAAACTTCCCCACCATAAACAAAAGAAGCTTTCCCTCTGAAACTTCCTGACTGCCTGAATCCTCTTCATATAATGAAACAAAAACATGAAATGAATCAAAAGCAACCAAAGAAAAAGAAGAAAAACTGTAAAAATGAAGACCCCCTTGTTCATGAAAACCCATCTCCCAAATCTGTTGAAGAACTCATTGCACCAGCTAAAGAAGCACTAGAATCCAAACAAAATACATTTCCTCTGACATACCAACAATTCAGAATGTTTCTAGAAAATTCATTAGATGCTCCAGACCCAATCATTATTGCAAAAGATTACTCTCCTGACATTCCAGCTATCATCAGAATGATGACTGACATACACCCTAAACTCACAGAACGGTCTATTAAAAATAGATTTACTAGAATGATTAAGAAACTAAAAAGAAATGTCTCTGTAGAAGAAACATCAGATGCTGATACCAGTCAGGATAGCTCATAATCTACTGAATAGTATAACTTAATGAACAATGTGAGTGATTTACTGAAACCATAAACATCTATAACTCATAAGATGTACAATATTTTGCAATGGAACATAAATAGTTTTTTTGCTCAAAGTGAAAAACTTGAATTACTGATCCAGATACATAACCCTACTATTCTATGCTTACAAGAGACCAATTTTAAAAATGAATTCAAAGGACATATTAAACATTATCAGTGCTTCAATAGAAATAGAACTAGCACTAACCATGCCAGTGGTGGACTAGCAATATATGTAAATAATAATCTCCGTGCTGAAGAAATTCCTATCCAAACAAACTTAGAAGCAATTGTCATAAAAATAAGTGCTCCTTTTGTATTAATTGTGTGTAATATCTATATCCCGAACAGCTATCCACTTAAAGCTGATGAACTCAAAGATATTGCTGATCTGTTGCCCAAACCGTATTTGATATTAGGTGATTTCAACTGCCACAATCCCATATGGGATTAAACGAAAATCGACCCCAGAGGAGTTATGGTAGAAACACTCCTCAACGACCACGATGCTATAGTACTTAATAATGGCCAACCCACTCATTTCAATTTAAGCAGCGGTAGCTTTAGTGCAATTGATCTAACGATAAGCTCTAATAACTTTGCTCACAAATGTGAATGGACCGTCCTTGATGATATACAACAGTGACCACTTCCCTATAATGACAAATCTAAGTGTAAAACTTGGTGAAGAGGTATACCAACAACTTTCTCCAAGATGGAACTTCAAAAAAGCAGATTGGAAACAATACCAGAAAACAATTACTGAAGAAATTAAGGATTATGATGAGAATGAGAACATCGATTCTATTGTCAACAGCTTTTCAAACACGATAACGCTAGCAGTAAACTCGGCAATTCAAGTCTACGGAACGTCGAAAAAAAGCAAAAATGTACCCTGGTGGAATGAAGAGTGTAAGGAAGTACACAAGAAATTCAAGCATGCTCTAAATAGGTACAAAAAACAACGATCTGAAGAAAACAAAATTCAATTTAAAAAGATGAGAGCACTCTGTAGGAGAACCATGAAAGAATGCCGTAAGAAGTCGTGGATAAGCTACGTGTCATCTCTAACCTATAGGACGGATATCAAAGAATCATGGAACAAAATAAAATCCATAGAAGGTAACTGTAGAAGAAATACGATCGAATTCATCGAAAAAGCATCCAATAGTTACACATCGGAATCACAAGAGATAGCAAATATTTTAGCACATACATTCGCAGCATATTCAAGCTCTTCAAACTATTCAGACCAATTGAAAATAAACAAAAAGAACCAAGAAAAAGATATAATGTACGATAATAATTACGACGTCAATGATGAATTTCAACTAAATAAGCCTATTTCCTCAACAGAATTGCAGCAAGTATTGGTATCCTTGAAAACTACCTCACCCGAGCCAGACAACATTCCCAACATTCTCCTAAAAAACCTCCCTGAAGTAGGAAATGACAGGCTACTACAGATATACAACGATATTTGGACTAAACATGTGTTTCCAAAACAATGGAGAATGGCTATTGTAATACCAGTACCGAAACCTGGAAAAGACAAAACAAAGTCTTCTAACTACAGACCTATCTCCCTTACATCAAATATGTGTAAAATCCTAGAGAAGATAATAAACTTTCGTTTATCTTGGATACTCGAACATCAAAATATAATCAGAAATACACAATTTGGTTTCCGCCACGGCCACTCAACAATATCACATCTTATTAGTGTCGATAACCATATCCGAGAAGCATTCGAGAGCAACCAACATGTGCTAGCAATAAGTTTAGATATAGAAAAAGCTTATGACATGGTTTGGATACAATACATCTTAATGAAATTAAAAGACATAGGAGTAGGCAAAAACATGTTTGAATTCATCAAAAATTTACTTCAGAACCGCAACATTAGAACTAGGGTCAACGGTAAACCCTCTGAAGAGACAATAATTGAAAACGGCGTGCCCCAAGGATCTGTGCTGAGTGTCTCTCTATTCCTACTAGCTATAAATGATGCTGATAAAAATATTACACCACCAGTAATTGCAAGAAAGTTTGCTGATGATATAACTATTCTATCTAAAGGAAAAAACATCATTTCTACCAAAGACATGATCCAAAATGCACTAAACAACCTACACAAATGGTCCCAAGAAACTGGCTTCAAGTTCTCCGCCCAAAAAATGGAATGTATCGTCTTCTCAAAACATAAAGATATAAACTGCCCACCTCTGACATTAGGGGGTAAACCACTAGTATTAGTTAGGAACACCAAGATACTAGGACTGTATTTTGATTCCAAATTAACATGGAAAACACACATCAATTACATAACAAACGAATGCAAGAGAAGAATGAACATCTTGAAATCTCTTTCATACAAAACATGGGGAGCTGATATGGATGTGCTTCTCCGAACGTACAGAACAATCATTCGCCCAAAACTTGATTATGGATGCTTATTGTACAACACATCAGGAGCAAAACATCTCAAGAAATTGGACTCAATCCACAACCAAGCTTTGAGAATAGCTACTGGATGTTTCCACACGACACCAATTGGCAGCATTTTAATTGAGGCTCAAGAAGTTTCACTAACCCAACGAAGGAAATCCCTATCACTTAAGTATGCACTCAAATCGGCAACATCAAAAAATCCAATCATTTATAGTGATGTGTTCCCGAAATCTCAGAGTTCAAATGATATAAACCCACGGTATGCACCTATGCACAAAAGGATTAAAGTTATTCTCGAAGAAATTGATTTTGAAATTCCCGAAATGGAAACAAAGAGAATCAGTATTATTCCACCCTGGATTCTTCATACTATTGATACTGATTTAACTCTCAGAGAATATAAAAAAGGAAAATTAACAACAGAAGAATGGAACAGAAAATTCATTGAACTCTGTAACAAATACAAAAACTATAACCATGTGTACACCGATGAGGCAAAAAACGAAAATGGAGTCGGATCTGCCATTTATTCGCAAGATTTCAAATTAAAACAGACTCTCCATCCAGTAACTTCAATAAAAACTGCAGAATTATATTCCATATTACTCTCCTTAAGAGAGATTAAAAAATCCCATGAGAATCAAAAGTATATCATATTTACTGACTCCCTCACAACAGTTGAAGAAATAAACCGCAAATCAAGGTCGGAAATAAACAACTGCATTCACGAAATTCACTACAATATAACAAAAGCAGGGGGGGGAAATCGTAATCGCTTGGATACCTGCTCATAAAGAAATTTTTGGTAACGAAATTGCTAATTTAAAAGCCAAAATTGCTGCGACGAACATTAACCAGATCTATCCAACAGAAACAATTAAATTTGAAGATTTCTGGGAAAACATTAATCACAAATTAAACCTTCACTGGAACAGCTTTTGGCGCAGATATAAATCCAGCAACATCCATCAGTCAACGAGCGCATTTTTCTCACCAATTATCAATAAAAAAATTGGCCGCAGGGACCAAACAGTCCTTTTAAGAATAAGATGTGGACATTCCAACTTAAGCCACCTATATCTATTGCAAAAATCATTTCCCCCGACATGTGAACTTTGCAATACCAGACTTGACCTAGATCACATCTTTAAAATATGCCCCAGATACAACTACCAGAGACAGTCATTTGGATTCAAATACGAAGCCATCCTACATTCATCAGAAGATCAAGATAAAATAATCAAGTTTGTAAATCTATCAACATATATAATGAAATTTAATCCCATTTTCTTATATAAAGTTCCCTCCAAAGTATGATTAAGATCAGTTAAAGTATATTGTAAAGTTAAACTGTAATACAATATTTGCCATAAACTCTGTAATCACACCCAATGTAAAACAATACTTGGATAGTCGCTAATAACCAAGATGTTGATGCGACTATAAATAAATCTATATAAAAAATTATCGATTACATACTTTGATACTTTCACACTCTCATGGAAATATATTTAGTATTTTAAATGTGAGACAGTATTTATTATGTAAACCTATATTATATTATACATTACACTATGCAATACTTTTATATACTATTAATGTAATTATATTATTTATTGAAAATGTTTGATATTTTACAGTCATGGCTGACCCAAAGAAAGGAGTGTATGTAGTACACAATGAGAACAAAGATTTATGAAGCCTGGCAGAAAGCCCATGAGCAGATCTGTAATGTAGGTATCATAAGTAAAATAAGACCAATACTGCTAACGTTCTGTGCAAAATGGGAATATTTTAAAAATATTTATTGTCAAGATACATGATAAATGCAGTATATTAAAATTCTTGCATTTTAATTTTAATCTTTTCTTATTCGCCTTCATATATTCCATTAAAATGATTTAAGCAGTTATCATATAAATTAATTTGTTTCAAGTGTTAAAAGTAATTAACCACAAGTGTGTAGTTGATAAATTGGTGAGAACTGAAGGGCATACTGTTTCAAGGCTTACTACCGATTACAGCATGTTCAATTCAACTTAAAATGTGTGATCTCAGTCAAAGAAATTCTTCAATAAGAATGTCCTGAGAAGATCTTGCTATAGAATGGAAAAGGCCAGAAATCTTTGGAAGCAGGCTTTAAAACAGGTATTTTAATTTTCTCAATTCATTGACACATTTGACACAAGGAAAATGAGGTTCGTTATCTTAAATTTAATAAAGTGTTTGAATATATTATTTAATTTTTTAAGGTGTCAACTACAAACTGGAAAAATGCAGTGGAGTATTCTGAGAAAATTCTGGTTGTATGTAGAGAGAATGATGGGGTAGATTGTGAAAACAAATTTATTGTACATCTGATCAGGGACAGTGTAGATGAAAATTTCACAAAAAAACTGGACTGTAAAAACACTGGTTTGTAATTATTGTGAAATAAATTTACTTGGTAAAAATTATAAATAGTGTTTTAACTCGTCTTCCTTAGTTTTTACTGTTGAATGTTGAGATGAAATATATTATTGTAATTATGAAATACTCTGATATCAAATTTTCCTTCCATTCATTCTATATTCTTATCTTTGAAAGTATGTAATTAATTTATTTATTCCTCTAAGCTTTCTAATTATATTTGCGTTTTGCAATGAAGTAAAACATTAAACTTCTCATATTTCAGCATTATGAGTTTCAGGAGAAAATTATCAAAATAATTGGCCCAAATGATAATTATTTCAATGTTTCAAAACATTCAGTTGATTAAAATTAATGATTCCTGATGACAGATTTCTCGAATTGCGTATGTTTGAATCTAGCGCCAGAGTCTAGCTTCATGTACATTTTCGAAGTTGGTAGGGCCGAATGGCCGCCATATTGAAAATTCTAGGCACCAAAGCAAGCTGAAATCTCGTATAATCTGCTCGAAAATTTTGATTGGTTGTGCAATCTAGCGCATCGGAGCGCGTTCACAAACCTTCCCTTTTGTTATAGCGCTCTCTGTGAAGCTTAGGGTAACTGTTACGACGGCTCTCTCTCTCTATCGGACGTCATTTCAATCATTTCCGACGGTCTTTAAGGATGTAAATAGACTTCAGCGGTTACAGTACACAACCGTTGATTGCATAATATACTGCGATTTTTGTAGGAAGAGCTCTCAAGATAACTCAAATCCCATCTTCGCGATGGAATATGTCACGGCATTTCGCGTCTTTTCTCGGTCTTGCCGGTAGAAGTCGCATGATCGCAAGCACTGCTTCATACGGTCGCGATCGTGCGAAATCTAGCGGGACGACTGTGAATGATACGAAATGCCGTGACATATTCCATCGCGAAGATGGGATTTGAGTTATCTTGAGAGCTCTTCCTACAAAAATCGCAGTATAATTTACATTGAATAGCTCTGCTGCAGCGTTCAGCTCGACTCAGAAAGATTATTGGGTAAAGCTGTGTTTTCGTCTCCAGAGTCCTCATCCGTGATATGTCCAGTAGCGTTCACAAGGTTCATTATTGCAATGTCCATTTCATGTGGTAATTTGTCATTGTCATAATTTGTCAAGTACTGAGAGCAATACATCGAGGATAAAACCTCTGGAAGTACGAATTTTTGCATAATCAGCAATTTGAACCAACTACATCATTGTAAACGTAATATACCCTCAGATGCCTTCTGTTCTTATAAAAGGACACCTAATTTAGCGAAATAATTTTGACTACTTATATTGTAGTATTACAAATTCTAAACTCAGAAGTAATTATATGTAGTAGTAGTAGTGTCCTTTTAGAAGGACAGTAGGCATATCTGGGTTAAGTTGATTTTTGCACACTTGTCAAGACCAATTTTCGTGCAGATGTCATTGCTGAACTCATTGATGACGTACTGCAGACATGCACAGCATTTTGCACTTTCACTAACCTCAGGAGCTGCGTGCGGACAACTCGGGTGCAAATGAGAAATTCGAAGAAGGGTGGGGATGAGACCCAATCTAGGAGTGGGGGCCACCAATTAAAATGCGCAATTCGAAAGATAGCGCGTAAATTTAAAGAGCAATCGGCAAGAACATGACGGTAATATACAGTTCAAGTAATATTGTCTTTTGTATTATATTGCAAATGTTTGTTCTCGGTATATGACAGGGCGAAATATGAAACTATAACGAATTATACATATTAGATTTTGACACCAAGTATTATAATTGCTTGTAGGGCTTATAATGTAATTCGATTTGCTACGGTGTAATCACAAATTTAGTGTTGTGCTAAACACAAAATTTTGATACTGAATTGTTTTTGTTTGATGATGACAGCAATAAACTATTTTATATTAACTATGTTTAATTGAATAAGACTGTTTCTCTCAAAGCAAAGACATATTGTTCGTAAAAATTCGTGATTATTTTCTGTTCTAATTTCTGACAGAAGTGTAGAGTCGTTTACGAGATCGTATAAAATTATAAAGCCCTTTACATTCTATTTAACCAATACTCATGATTATCTTATGATTGTCCGTAACATATCGTCACAGAAGTTTGCTCGTTAATCTCTTTTATTCAGTTTCATAATGGGGAAAAATGGTCACAAATGTATGTATTAAACATTAGCCTTCTTGGAATTGCCACTAATTCTATTTTTATATCAATCTTGATGTGAGAGATTGCTCTCATGAGTTTGTTCATTTTTCTATGATTTGGAGATTATTACATTCCTGGTGAACAATCAATTATTAAATTGCAATTTTGTGTTAGAATTAAATAATATTTTTCTTATATATAAGCATATATTTTAAAGCTATTGCTTTAAAATAATGCCTAAGAGCCACAATGAGCATGTTATTTTCTTAAAAAAAATTAGAAAATGAAAATACATACAGTGGTGGATACAAAGATGGATATACGGTAGTGCACAGAACGTAAATAGTGAATTATGACCCTGGTAACTTGAAATACTAGACATAATTCATTTAAACAAATGGGCATTTAATTTTGAAGCATGGATCATTATTAGACGCCCAGGCATTCAATGTACACGCCGCGTCGTGCTACGTCAGACTTCTCCCCTCCCCGCAAAGCTTCCTACTCCCCACTACTTGCACTTTCGGCGCTGCCACGGGCAGACGATCGGCTCTAAGTGCAGAATGCCCGCGGGAGCAGGCGTTGTGCAGGTCTGACGTACTGCATTTGTGAGAGAATCGCTTCATTCCTTGCAAACACTTAAAGATCATAAAATAAAATTATTATCATAATAATTATTATTATTTTATATTATTAATATTATTTTATATTATTATTATTATTTTATATTATTATTATTATTTTATATTATTATTATTACTACTACTACTATTAAATTTTCATCAGTGGAACTTAAATCGTCTATCCCTTCTGGCTTAGTAGTGTCGTCTATCGTTAATCTGATATCGTGCCACAAATAATTCTTTCTTCATATTAGGCATTCTAGATTTGACTTACCGGGTTTTGAAAGTGTTTTATACTCTTCTCGATTTTACTTAACTCAGAATCTAATAATTTCCACCTTTGTATCGCTTAGTCTTTTAAAGATCATGGTTAGGTTAATGTTCACTAATAAAATTCATGGACAGCACACACACACACACACACACACACACACACACACACACATATATATATATATATATATAGATATATATATCACAAATCATTGGTTTTACAGCATTTATGATAAATTTTGTTTTTAAAACTTCAAACTTTGTTCACCTACTTTCTAGGTACATTAAATTTAAAATTCAAACGAATAACATATTTCAGTTCTGAAACGAATAACATATTTCACTACAGCAACACTAGAATAAATTCATTATTCTGCGAATTCGGCATCAAATGTTGAAGCTTCAAAATAGTCTTTAACATTTTTTGGGAGGACAATAACATGAAATTTGGAATCCTGCATGAAGCGATAAGCGATCATGGTTCCAACACTACAACAATTGTTGTCAGCATATGCAATCGTTAGAACCTGTTTACAAACACTAAATAGATAAAGAATCCCAATATGTCACCTGCTTGGCGTCATATTCACGTGTTTTTGTTAAATCGCCGTATGGCTTGCGTCAGCTGGTCTGTGCACACGTGCCAACTTTCATAGCATTCATAGAGTGTACATTACGTGGCCGGCGAAAATTTTCCACAATGCACTGTTTTTAAATGACGACTAACAGCTCTGACTACGCAAGAAATACTCTCTCCTTCGTGTAGAAACAATTCAGCGATCAGCGACTGCTCCGGGCTCGTGTTTTAGCAAGTAAGGAAACTGGCGTCTACCGGGAATTGATAGATTGAAAAATTTAATTCATGGCAACCTGCAAATTTATCCAGACAATGCTGCACTCTGGTAGTGACGCTGGAAAGTGCTGTAGTTTAAATGTAGAATATGATTTCGCGAGTTTTTTTCTGCGGCTTGTGTCGCGGTTTTTTGGAGAAAAATAAGTTAACCTCCAAGGCGCGAGAGTAAAAATAGTACGATATTAGGCTCTATTTGTTTCAAGCGAACCTATAATTGTTGATTAGTTATTAGGCGCCAAGTTTAAATAAAATGCCAATATATGTAACAGATGCATTGGAATTGCCGCTTCCCTTCAAATTTCAAAGCGAAGTAATTAAGTTTGGAAATTGTAAAGATGTTTTATTTTTGTTGCAACATTCATTCGAAATTGGTCTGTCTCTTATCCCGAATGAAACTTTTGAAGATTAGTATTCACTGTGGATTTACTACTTATTAGCAGTTTATAGACTTTGATAGACATGCAAGCTGGATTGCGTACCGCAGCACTTTACGACCCTATCCCAGGTGCTGAGTTGAAGGTCACCTGCGTTAGCTCCTGGCAAGTGCTCCCAAGTCTGGTTATGTGATCTTCGAGTGACAAACTGGTGCGAAAAGTATTGGGACCGTATATATTCTCATGTTATTCCGTTTTTGTGTTATCTTGTGCCTTTACCACCTCAGAGAGTGGTATTATTAGTAAGGGAACAAAATATTTAAAGTATACTTCTCAAAAAATTGGTTAGGTGATATTTTGACATAGTCGCTTGTGCAGAGTGCAGACACAGTGAGTCTGCGAATTTGGGCATGACTTGAAAACTTACATCCAACATAGATGCCACGATTACGGCGGGCACGGGTGGTGAAACGGACCGAGGTGCAGCCGTGAGAGTAAATGCTTGCGAGTGTTGTTTTGAAAAACATTTTAATGTTCCTTTCTCTTTTAAGAAAACATTTTTAAAAAAGGCTGCACCTAAACTACCTCTCTCTTTCAAAACAAGAAAAAATCATTTACTCGAAATTTTAGCGAGATCATTTATTCTTCAATACCGTACCTCTATAGTTGCAAACTTCATAATAAACTATTGCTGGTACTGACTTTTATTTTCTAAAGAAAGGAATGTATAGAACACTAACGGATATGAAGACTTATATAACATTTAAGCTGATAAACAACATCGAAATTCTCTCAATCATATTGTAAGTCTGAAAGAACTTCACTTGTTTCGGAAGACTGAACAAATAGAACAGTGAGCAACATAAATTAATTGTTGAAAAGTATAACGAAACTAAACAGAACAGGCAAATCATGGGCCATTTTTATCAATGCTGTTTGGTCTCTGAGATTGCTTGCTAAGGTCGCCTAGAACGCCAACCTCTGCCCACGTCCGCCCTTGGTTGAATGTTACATGGAAGATACGATGATGGGTGAAGAGCGCCGACCAGTGACAGTTTTGAGTACCAATTAAATTATGTAGTTAAATCGTAATTGAAATTCTAATTAAAAAGATGTGCATTTAAAGGGAGAGATTTCTCAAAGCGATTCCGTATTACTTTCTGCCACTTAAAAACAGTACTTGTGTCTGGTCATTATTGAAGTGATGATGTACCTACAATGTGGGCGTTTGAACGCGTCCATTTTGCATGGTAACTACGCACATATTTCAAAGTAATGCTTTCATATTTTGAATATCAAATGTTGTATGAGTTATCATCAGAGTATGGCATTTTATTCGCAAACCTGTTTTATTTACTGCCCTACGGATCATTGTATTTACGGGACCCGCGCCCTAAAGAAACAGCTCCTCTTGACAAGAAAGTCACGCTCCGCCGCTGGCCTCCACACGACCTCACGATGCTAATGAACGCGAATGAGGCACTTATGAGGATGTATTCGTGGAAGTGCAGCAATAGATTATTACGCGCAATATCGCGGAAAACAATAGCGTGTCCATGCACTGAGCCTTCACGCAGTAAAAGTCATGAAGATACGGGCGAGTCACTACGTTCGTAATGACGGAGAGCTGACGGCCGCCGCGGCGAGCCGATGGATCGGTTTGGGAATGTAGGGCGGAGGGTGCATCGACCACACACCTCGGCCCAGCGTTCGACGCGGTCGATGGGCGCTCGTTGGGGCACGTGCCAAGGGGCGCCGACCTCGGCCTCCACCGGGGTGGACGAGGAGAGACATGTTGCATCTCTCTCTTTCTCCCCTCTCTCACTCTCTCCGCACTCTCTGCGAGCTGCGATGGCAATAAATCGCGAGGAACCACCTTTTATATCTACAAATGCGTATTGCGACCTTCAAATGTATCAAAATTCCATATATTACAATAAATTTGTAAAAATGTAATTTGTTGAACCTGAATCTGTCTGCTTTGCTAAGCACGTCCAAGTCATTCCTTAATGGGTTTGGGACATTTCATCAGCTGAGAACCAACCCTGAAACAAAATAAACCCTCTGCTTTGGCATAAGGATGTGATAAGTATCACGCACATTGCATCTGACAGAATAGAAAACCATGGATGATTCCAACTGACAGTAATGTTGAGCTAGATTAATCTTTATTTTTTATTTTTTGGAATGCGGAAACCTTTCATAGGCACTACAATATTCCTTCGTGGTAGTGTGGGTCTCCCTCAAAGGTCACCGCCAACCTTGGTCAGACCTTCCTCCCCCTGCGGTACTGCCGTTGAGTATTGCTTTGCAGAGGGCGCTCTTAGCTGCATCTCTTCCACCAGTTTGTTATGTTGGACTTCTTTGGTTATTTCCATCTTCTCATTTTTTGTCAGGACAATGTTTATAAATTTTTAATTTATAACCACGTTTTTTCAACATTTGTGTTAAACAAATTGCCTTGGCGTTATTTGGGCCCCTAGCTAATCTTCCAGTGCTTTTCTTTCTGTTCCCTAGCTTCCGCACAAGAATGGTATGGCTTGGCGTCATCTGTCTGGTAGTGTCAGTATCCGGACATCGCTTCCTATTGGTGAGAGAAGTGCTGTAGAGATTTAAGTTACCATGTCCCACTCAATACCTGGGTTAGGTAGTTCAGCTGTCCGTATGTCCTCTCTGTACATTTGGTCAGTTCAGGAATTAATTTGTAATTCCACCTTCCTGTCTCTCTTTGTCGAAGCGTCTTTGTCAACTCTTCATAAACCTCTCTCTTGCTCTCATTGCTTCCATTCCCTTTTGTTCCGCAGTAGCTTCTTTCGAAAGATGGTACACGTCCTCCCATTTTAGCGCTAAGTGTTCTATTGGGGGAATTCCTGCCAAGACCAACACTGCGCTCCGCGGAACAGTCCTGTACGATGAGGTTACACGAATTGCGCTGATCCTCTGAATGGAAGACATTCTCTTTCCCCAGCTTTGGATTCCCAGTCTGTCGGCCCACACCGGTGCCGCGTAAAGTATTTTGGCGTGGACGACATTAGAGAGAAGTCTTCTTTCGAAGTGCCTAGGTCCTCCCATATTCGGCATCAGTAGTGGAGAGGTCGCTAGGATTCTGGAAGAGGGAGCCATTGACTTGAAGATTTCGATGTTTGATGCCTGTGGTGATTAGTTTGGTGATGATGTCCGTTGAAGATTTCAAGGAGGAGTTTTAGGTCTTGGATGATATTTTCCACTGTGGGATTTTGGAGGGAGAAAGGAGGTCTTCTATATCTTGAGCTGTTGATTGGGGGTGGGTTGAGATGGGTTGGTAGCAGAGGCGTAGGAGTGGTTTTGGGTTCTTAGAGGAGAAAAGGTTTGAGATGAGATGGTTAGGATGGGTTGGTTGGACATTTTTGTTATTGTTGGTGAAGAGATCTAGCTTTGACTATGTGGGGACATGAGTCATAGGTAGGGTGGTTGCAGAGCAGTTGGCACATTCTGGATGAATGGTTCATCAGAGGAGTGAGAAGGATATTGTTTTATGGAATGAGATTCAGTGCAGAGGGCGCAGATGACTTGTCTCCTGCAATAGGTCTTAGTTTGACAGTCTTTGTCATTTCTTGCACTGATGGATTCTGTCAATCAATTTGAAAGTCTTCTTGGTTAACTTTGTAGTAGTCAATGTATTTCAGAGTATTTTTGATGTTGGTCATTTCCCTGTTTGTCTCTACATTAAAAATGGCAATTGGTGTCAATGTCCCTTTGCCGTCGAGTCGTTGCATCTCAGTAATATGGTGACAGCTACAGAGCGGTCAAGCTCTGTCGGATTACGATTATGTTGTAATTAGGGAGAAATCCTTTAATAACGAACTTGTCTCGTTCTTTCGCGACTCTGTGGAAGTGGTATGCCAATGTAAGGTAGAGTCCTCTCGGTCGGAGGTCTTTAACGATCTGGTAGGCATCTTATTTTGCCACGGTTAAGGGCGGTCTCTTATTTTGCCACGGGCTGTCGCAGTCATTGGTTGCATAAGCAATTCTGCCCGGGAGCATTTACCTGTCAGGTGGTTTGTTTGCAGTACGTCATAAAGTCTTTGGTCACCTCCGTTGGGTAAAGAATTGAAGTCAGATGAATACGAAACAGTTCATAAGTCCTTTGTTGTTCCTGATTTTGCTATTGATGGTTGTTGGGTAGTGGACTTTTGCGTGGAGTATTTAGTGATTGTTGGTGGTTCCCTGGGTTTCCCGATTTGCTCGTCTGATTAGGTTAGAGAGTCAAAATTGTTTTTGACCTCCACAGATTTAGTTTGGAGTGGGGGTTGAGGTTTTAATCCTTTTTCTTACAGGTCCGGAATCCGTCATCCGTAAGGAATATTTTGTGGGATCGTCCAGATACAGTCGGGAGGAGGAAGCGTTGCGCGTGTGCTGAGGTTTGGGTTACCTCCTCGCACATTGCCTTCGAGGTCTCCGCAGGGGCGAATCCGGCACTTCGTCGGACATCTCGCGGTCCGAGGGCGGCAGCGACTGCAGCCGCGCCTCCTCCGGGAGGAGTTTGTTGCAGTTCTTGAAGGCCGTTAAGGCCTACCCGATATTGGCGAAGCCGCATTGGCGGTGACGTCCGGTCGGGCGCGGGTTTCCTGACAGGCGGCGATTATCCGTCGCTGAGTCCACTGGCGGGGGAGCTTCCTGCTGAATCTTACAGCTGCCGCTGTATACTCTTTTTTTTTTACATCTGCTTTATTTGCAATTTGGTCTACTAGAGCCATTCGGCAATGAATTGTACATACAGTTACTGTCCTGTAAAGAAACAGCCAATTCTGGTTCTTTCTAAATATTATTTTAAACATTTGTCCAATTAGAGAAAAAAATACATCACATAAAAATCACAATAATACAAAACAAGATACAAACAATAATACAAATAGTGGCAAAATGAAAATGGTCTATTCTACAGTAACACTTATTACAAAATTTATTATTTATATCTGTGGTCCAGATCGAGCGGACCTCTTTTTAGTCTTCTTGTCGTTGAGCTGCTATCTAAGATGTTTATGGCCAGATGGTTAACATGGTTATCGAGTCTGTGTTGGTATTTGACAGATTTAGACGTTATTTCCTCTTTAACAGTGGTAATATGTAGATCTTATGTATAGTGATGTTTGGCACAAACCAGGGGGCATTGCTTAATAATCTAAGACATTTAGATTGAAATCTTTGGATTATTTCAACATTTGAATGTGAGGCTGTCCCCCCATAGTTCAATCCATAAGTCCATATGGGTTTCAGTATTGTTTTGTAGAGTAAAACTTTATTTTCTAGGCTTAAAGATGATTTTCTCCCTATTAACCATGACATTTGTCTGTATTTTAGTTCCTTTTAATTGTAAAGTGTTTCTTCCAGGTTAGCTTTTTTGTCCAGATGTAGTCCGAGATATTTGACGTTGTTTACATTTGGTGTACCATTTATATTCTTGTGCTTTCTGTTCTTCTGAGAGTAAATGTTATACATTTGGACTTTGTTTCATTCATTCTTATTCTCCAGAGTTTGAATCATTGGTTTATATGCTCCAGGTGATCTTTCAATGTTCTTGTCGCCGTTTCTTGATTTTCGTGCGAAGCTAGCAGGGCTGTGTCATCTGCATATGTTGCAGTGATGACGTCTGGTGACTGAGGTAAGTCCGAGGTGTACAACGTATACAGGACTGGTCCCAGGATGCTGCCTTGTGGAACTCCTGATAGTATAGGGTGGAACGGTGTTGTTTCATCTCCGAATTTTATTTGAAAAATTCGATCCAAAATAAAGGATCGAATTATGTTATAGAATGGATGGGGCAGACATTTCTTGATTTTGTATAATAAAACTTGATGCCACACTTCGTCGAAAGCTTGTGTAATATCTAGAAACAAAGGGGAACAATACTTTTTATTTTTCTAGAGCTTCGTTGATGTGTCGACTGTTCTATGAATCTGTTCTATTGTAGAATGCTGTTTTCTGAAGCCAAACTGATGATCTGGATTGCCTCATTTTCTTTAAGTATAGGATATATGCCGGATAGTAGTGGTTCTTCAAATACTTTAGACAACGAAGGTAATAAACTTCTTGGTCTGTATGATGTAACTTCTTGAAGAGGTTTTCCTGGTTTTGGAATTACAATTATCTGTGCCAGATTCCACTGTGAAGGATAGTATCCGACGCGTATCATTCCATTAAAAATAGATGTTAGGAGAGCAATGAGTTTCTTAGGCAGTTTTTTAAGCATTTACCTTGTAATATGATCATGTCCAAGAGCCTTGTGGATCAGAAGTAATTTCAGTCCTGCTGTGACTTCTTTTGTTGAGAAGAATTTGATTGGCAGCGACATTTGAAGAGGAGATTCCAGGAATTCCATAATTTCTTTGTTCTTCAGTGAGTAAATCTGAGGGGTATGGTTGAAATGTTTTCGTGAAATAATTTTCAAATTCTTCTGCCTTATTTTTATCTGTCCTGGCCCAACTTCCATCCATTTTACGGAGGGGGGAACAGGATTTATAGGTATTTTCAATTTTTTAGTAGTTTTCCATAGGGAGTAATCCGTTGCTTTGTTAGAAATAACTTTCCTATTAGTTTCTTCATTTCTTCCGAGTGAAATTCTTGTAATTTTCGTGTTAAATTGCGTGAAGTTCTGTTAAGAATTCTTTTGTCTGCTGGATGATGAGTGCGTTGCCATGTCTTCTTTATCTGTCTTTTCTCTTTAATCATTTCCACTATTTCTGAAGGGTATTTATTGTTTTTAAAACACTCTTGTTTCTGGTGTTGCATATACTGCGGCCTGTTGGATGTGTTGTATTAAGTATTCAACAGCATCATCGATGTCTTCTGGAGATTTTAGACGGACTTTGGCAGTGGTGTTATAGTTAAGCCAGTTGTTGAATTCTTCCCAAATTGTTTTTCTATTAGTAAGATTTGTGTTCTCTTTCTTTTTAATTCCATAAGAACTGATTGTCAGTATTTCTGGGGAATGATCAGATGACAGATCAAAAGATGGCTCTATTGTGTGATAGGTCTGCGCCATTCCCTTTTTAATGAAAATATCCAAAACATCAGGTATCTCTATCATCCGTTGGCCAGTATTTGGGATTTCCTGATAAAATTGTTTGGAGTTTCAGTGTTGAAATGGATCCTTCTAGCGCGCGACCTCTTTGTGGTTACCAGTCGCGATCCCCAGCGTTGGTTTTTTCGCATTGTAATCGCTTCCAGCAATAAACCTTGGGCCGAGTGTTCTAAAAAATTGGATATATTGATCAGTGGTTATCTCGTGTTTTGGAGGGGAGTATATAGCTGAAATTACGAGCGAACCGAACTTGCCATGTACATATTATGTCTGATTTTTGTTTTGATTATTACTGCTGTTCCTCCATGAGCTGTCCCATCTGGATGATTTGTGCAATAGACGACATAATTTGGTATTCTCAGATAGCTTCTTTCAGTAAAATGTGATTCGGACATTAGAAGTATGTTAATGTTTTCTTGATGTAAAAACACTTCTACTTCTCTACAATGTTGGAGAATTCCGTTGGCGTTCCAAGAAACTATGCGCAGTAAATTACTCATAATTTCTTTATTATCGCAGTCATGATATTAATTAGGCTGGAAATTTGTTCAGCTTGCTTCGTTAGGATGGACTCGAATTTTTTAAATGATTCTTGTACTGTGACTGTTAGATTATTATAATTTTGATTATTGATTTGCGAATAATTGGCCACTTGTGCGTATGTGAGCTGTCTGTCAGTGATTCCTGATGATGATTCCTGAGGATTTCTGTCAGTGTTTCCAGTATTCCTTGTTGATGAACTTGAATTGCTACTTTTATTTTTGTTTTGCGTGGAATTTTTACTGTCTTGATTTTTTCCAGGATACTTGCTTTTTTGGCAGCCTCGCAGCCTTTATAATTTGATGGATGGTCACGGCTACAAAGTGCACATGTAGCTGGTATGTCTCACGTTTTAGTACAGGTCCGACTATCGTGATTCTTTTCACATTTGACACAGCTATACGGAAGCGTACAGTAACGATAACTGTGCTCATAGGACTGACATCGCTTGCATTGTATTATTTCACGTTTCTTGCGCGGAGGTTCAAAACTTATTTTCGCATGTAGTAAAAACTCAATGTCATAGATTTTTTGTTGTTGCTTTGAGGTTCTAGGTCCATTAAATACAATGATAGAGGTGCTTTTGTTAGACGATGTTTCATCTTATAAATCTGTCTTACTTTGTGACCTTGGGCTTTTATAGCTTCTTTAAGTTCTGTTTCGTCTGCTGATGGATGCATATCTTTTAACACTACCCGAAAAGCTCTTTCCTGTTTTAACTGAAATGTATAGTGTGCAATATTTTTCATATTCAGGAGTTTGACAAGCTTTCGATAAATGTCCGGTGTTTGAGGTAGGACTTTGACATCATTGATTGTTATTTTGGCTTCATCTTGATAGATTTTGCTTAGATTGTACGAGAAGTCTTCATCTTTAACGACTTCTTTAATTGATTTGATCATATCAGATATAACTCTAACACCCGGTATGAAAATTGGCGGGGTGCGATATTCGTTTTGCTCTTGGTTACTGTCTTTGGTTGTCTTAGCATTAAAATTCTCTGATTTAGACGACTCTACTAGATTTTCATCACAAGGGAGATGCTCATACCTGTTTTTTGATGATAAGGTGTCATTTTCACTAATGATCATCTTACAGGGTCCATTGGGGTTGTCATCATTACGTCTTTTTTGTCGACGCGGAGGAACTATTTGCCACGAACTGTTTCAGGTCGTTTTCAGCGTTGTGGAAGCGTGGCCGTTAGGTGGCATAGCTTCTGGCACTTTCGCTGGGATCTCTTTTTCATGCAGATGTTGCTGTATTTGGCACTGCAAATGTTGATTCTTTTGCACTAGTTGTTGTAAATGTTGTTTTAATAGTTGATGTTCCTGCAATAACACTTGGTGCTGTTGCTGAATGTTTTATGTTACATCACTGAATTCTACATTTGTTGATCCGTCCGTGCTGTTGTTAACGAACACTTCACTGTTTTCTGGATTATTTAATATGTCTGCTGATTGGGCGACTAGTCCCCGAAGGGGACATGGTGAGTTAACATTATTCAGTACACTAAATTTAAACGATATTGATTGGCAATAGATCTTGATACATCACAGTTTACAAGTAAATACAGTCACCTTTGTTCACGAGTAAATGCCGTCACCACTGTTTCACAAGTAGATTTGAGCGATAACTGATTGAAAATGTTCTTTATTCACCACTGTACACAACTAAATGCACTTCACACTGACCCCGGACCGACACCGGTAACGGCCGGGCCAATCGGCACTTGCGATAAGCGCGATCGTTGAGATAACTAGCGGAAATGCGGAACACGTCTGCTCGCGACCGTTGCTGAGCGAGAACTGCTGTATACTCGAAGCTTATACTGCGATTTTTGTAGGAAGAGCTCTCAAGATAACTCAAATCCCATCTTCGCGATGGAATATGTCACGGCATTTCGTATCATTCACAGTCGTTCCGCTAGATTTCGCACGATCGCGACCATATGAAGCAGTGCTTGCGATCATGCGACTTCTACCGGCAAGACCGGGAAAAGACGCGAAATGCGTTGACATATTCCATCGCGAAGATGGGATTTGAGTTATCTTGAGAGCTCTTCCTACAAAAATCGCAGTATAGATTCTCACTGTCCAGAGTCGCTCGTTCAATATCCTGATAATCTCTTTGTCTATCTACGTATCTATGTATCTATCTATCTTCGTATCTTCCTTTTACTTCCTCACTACGGAGTAGAGAGAAAGTTATGTAATGCTGCGCGAAAAAACGGCGAATTTTCAGCAGAAAAACTCATATTACAAGGCCCCACTGACGAAAAAGTTGTTAAATCCAGTTGCTAAATTTAGAAAAAAATCCTCTGAAAGGTGGTGCAGCCAGAATTTATGTTTTGTGGGTCATTGATGCCGAAAAATAGAATGACGGCAAAACGCCTGCCCGTTTGTCTGTCTGTGAACAACGCTAGCAGCTAAAGCGAGTCTATTTTTAGCCTATTTTCTCCAAAATTGACGTGCCAAAGTCGATTTGACTGATGTCACGGCGCCTGAAATTTGAAATCGATATTTCAGTTTTTGGGGCAACTTTACATGAAGCCTCTAGGACATTATCCAAATTTTTTAAAAAATGGCTCCATCGTTTTTGATGAAATTTTGTTGTTGGATAGTGAGAAGAACGTGCAAGAGAATGGTTCAGGAGGTCATGTTAATCTACTTTAATAAATTTACTTTTCAAAGAACCCGCAACGAAGTCTCCCGACTTCTTTGTGAATACAGAGCAAAAGAATGGGATACATTTCTTATTAATGCCGACGTAAAAGATAGAAAAGGTATTTGGAAATTACAAACAGTTTTAAAAAAAACCTTCTACACCCGTTACTGCTATAATTGATCAATCAATCTAACAACTTATGATCCTGAAAGGAAAGCCGAAATCTTTGCCTCCGTACTCCAAAATAGATTCACTCCAAAGCCAATAAAATCATACATAAGTACCAACGACAAATTTCTTTAGCTCCCGGACACACTATCATCATTCGAAGTTGTAAAAAACCTTCCATTTCAGCCATCAATTTCTATAAACGAAGATGAATTAACCATCAATGAAGATGAACTCCTAAACCAGATCAAAATTATCAGTATCAACAAAGCAAGTGGACCCGATTATATGAGCGAACTAATGATAAAAAACTACCAAAAATTGCGTTTTAACTCATTCTTCAAACAATGGAAGCTTGTTTAATTATAGGCTATTACCCTTTAATATGGAAAACAGCAACAATCATAATTATAAATAAACCCAACAAAAATGGAAGAGATCCCCAAAGCTACAGGCCTATCAGTCTCCTCTCGCACTTGTCTAAAATCTTTCAAAGAATACTACTACCTAAAATCTCGTCTTATTTAGAAGCCAACAACGTTATTCTGCACACACAATTCGGATTTCGTAAAGGCCACACTTAGGCAATCCAAACACTCAGATTAGCTCTTGACATCCACTCTTTCGCTCCACTGTTCTCTTCCAGCTATATTTTTCGATTTTTCGTAAGCCTTTGGTAATGTAAACCATAAAATTCTTCTTGAAAATGCCTTAAATTCCTCCCCCAACAGATTTACCTCCTCATTCACAGCTATCTCTCAAACAGATTCTTCAAATTATTATCCTCTTCAAAACCTATCCTTGCTGGCGTCCCACAAGGAGCTACCCTATCACCACTTATTTTCTCACACTATATACACGACCTTCCTCAATACCCTCATGTTTCAAACTATCTATTTGCCGACGATGTGGCCTTTACTTATAAATTTGCAGACGCTTTGGAAGATTTAGCAAATTGGAGTAAACTCAATGGACTTACACTCAACATAGAAAAATGTCAGGCCATAATCTTCAGCTGGAGACAAAAAACAAACTCCAGAATAAATCCATATTCACGGCAAGATCATCCCATGGTGTGACAGTGTTTCTTACCTCGGACTGAAATTTGATAATAAACTCACCTGGGCAAACCACTGTAAACAGGCTGCTAAGAAAATGGGCACAAATATTGCTAGATTATATCCCATAATCTTTCATCAAAGAAAAAACTAAAATCCTTCTTTACACCATGTGCATACGCAGTGCCGAGACCTATGCCAGTACGTCTTGGGACACAGCAGCCAAAGCCAATATTAGTAATCTAATTAAAACAGAAAATAGGATTCATACGATTAGCATTTAGGCCAGAAATTGGAATACCATTCGAAAATTATCTCAAAAACACAACACTCCTACCATTTCAACCTATATTATTCAAACCGCATTTTACCAAATGGAAGAAATTTTCAAAAATCACTCCTACAAATTTCTTTTCAAAATTACTTAAAATATTTCAACAAAAGACTGGCCGACTCCCATGGTCGAATCCACCTCCCCACAGATGCCCGTTTTCTCAATCCTCCATAGCTTTTCATTATTACTAAACTCAAAATTCTTCTTAATCCATCCTTCTAGTCTAAATCATTTCTGAAAAATTTAAGTTAACCCAAATTGAAAAGAACCGTTAACTTTAATACCCTTCTGTACATCAAAATAATATTATGTTCATGAGTTTTCCAGGGCTTCTTATGAGGTAGGGCTCACCAGTGTCACAGCACCCCACCACTTCATCCACTGGCGGAAAAGCGCGAACCGGCGTAGGCCACCAAACAATCAAAAGGCCCAACCGCGTAACAGCAGAGTCACATCCCTGAGGAAGCCTGCGACATGATAGGTGAAGCGTCGGCCTCTCAGCCAACGACGCGGCGTCTCCCGGACATCCGAGAAGTTATGGACTCGAGCCGTGGAAGCTTACGTGTACACCATCTTCTGACAATCAGACATGTTGCTGCTCCATTTCTCTTCGTGAATACAAGTTCTGCAGTAAGCATTAAACCGATGATTCACAACTACTCGATTTCATTCGGGACCTGCCATGATTTGCACACTCTGTTCAACCTCTCGACTTACTATTTCTGAAAGAACAATCTACAGATCAGTAAAGTGAAGGGACAGCTCGGCCGTCGGGGATAATGCAAACTTCCCTGGTTCTCGTGGGGCGCCAGAAAAATTAAGCGAGAAATAAAAAAGCAGTCTAATTGCGTAAATTGGGTGCTTTTTTATTTCTCGCTTAATTTTTCTTTCTGAACAAATATATTCATTTCTTTTGTAAATAAGAAACAACTTATATCTTTCTGGAGTGTTTCTATGATTCCATAATGCAACTTTTTGCCTAGAAATCAATTTTTCAAACCAACTTTTCAGTGCTTATAGCGGCAAAATGAGTATATTTGTTCAGAAAGACAATAATAATATAATAATAATAATAATAATAACGAAATTCGCATCATGGATCGAACAACCAGAAAACTGCTTACAATGTCATGTTGCCCCCCCCAAGGTGATGTACATAGACTTTGTGTCAGGTAAGGAAGGAGGAAGAGGCCTCAGACAAATTGAAGCCTCCTGGCACAACCGAGATGTAATCAGCCACCAAGATGACTCACTAATGAGGCAGGTCATGAAATCTGACCGAAGAATGGGAAACAGAGGCACTGTAAGTGTAGCAAGAAGCATTGCGAACAATACTATGCAAGACACCCAGAATGACAGAGACACTGAACTTCTGGTGCTACTTAACATGAAATTTGAGACACAGAAAATGTTAAAGAAATTGTGGAGAGACAAACCACTCCACGGACAATGTTTGAAACGAATGGACAAGGTGCAGATCAATAAAGATCAATCATTTATGTGGCTTAAAAGGGGAAGAATGAAGCCAGAATCGGAAGCACTTGTAATAGCTGCCCAAGATCAGGCCTTGAGAACACGACATTAAGATAAGGCGGTTCTCAATATTTCCCAAGATGAAAAATGTCGCATTTGTCAAGAACACGTTGAAACCATTGATCATATTGTCTCAGCTTGTCCAATCCAAGCAAAGACCGAATACTTGAAAAGACACGACAGGCTGTGTAGCTGAGGTAGTTACACTGGCAGATCTGTACCGCCCTCGAAGTTCCGAACACATACCCCATGTGGTACGAACACTCACCGAAACCGGTGACGTCTGTTGGATTGTGTACGATATTGTACGACCTACAAATTCAAACTGATCGCACGATAGCGGCAAACAAACCGGATATAGTCATCCGGGATTTGGAGAACAAATCGTGTTTACTTGTCGATGTTGCTGTACCTTGCGATCAAAGCGTCGTTACCAAGGAGGCAGAGAAACGTCTTAAATACAAGAGTTTGGAAATCGAGATCAGCCGAATGTGGGGAGTAAAAGCACAGGTCGTACCGATAGTTATCTGAGCTTTGGGACTTGTTCCGCAAAATTTGTGTAAGAACTTGTCTAAACTTTCAGGTAATTCAAAAGACTGGGAAGTACAAGAAATCACTTTATTTGGAACAGCCCACATTTTTCGCAAAGTATTGTAGAGGCACCGACAGTCCCTATATCTATTCCTTGGGTAGCTGGTTGCAACCTGGAGTAGATTTTATATTCAACAGACACATAACATCCTTAGTCGTGATTTAGAGGAATAATAATAATAATAATAATAATAATAATAATAATAATAATAATACCCGTGTGGTGTCCGGGTCTTTTTGTAGAATAGTGCCACGGGATCTCCCCCTGTCATAAGAGGCGACTAACCGGAGCAGCTGTCCGCTGTCCCTCCATCTAGAATTCATCCATCTTTCATTCTCCATCCTTTTTTCTGCTGTTCCCTCTATTCCCTTGTTACCTTAGCTTTCCCTTCGCTGCTTTCCCGATTCTGTTTCCAAAATATTCTCTATCCATTACCCCTTTTTTTACGTTCCCCGAAGACCAATCCTACGTGAACTGAGACAATAGCTACGGGACGTGGGGAACGGGCAAAGGCACTATTGAGTGTCGGCAATCAGGGCAATGGCGACGAGCCAAATCGGATGCCTGTCTGTTCTTCTGGAAGCTGGGAGGTGACCTGTGCCCCTGACTTTCGGGAAAGGGATCGGCGAACCAACTGGCAACTGGGAGATGGGGCAGCATCCGAAATAGCCACCCCTAGGTGCCTAAGATTCGCCCTAAGGGGTTGGGTGATGGTGCGCAGATGGGGCTCTGGCTCAGAAGCGAGAAGTGCTTCCACTCTCGACTCTTACCCGGTCCGCCGGTGAAGAAGCAGTTATGAGAAGAAGTCGTGACGCATGCGACCCGCACTTGCAAGGCGGCGCTGCGAGTTCTGGCACCGGGCTCGCAGTAAGAAATTTGCTACCTGTGCCAGTGGAGAGCAGTGGAGCCTCCTCATACCATCCGGGAAGGTGTGGCGCTGCACCACTTATGGCGACCACAATACAAACAAACACTGGGGGTCGCAGCTTGGGTGAGACGACAGCTCACCCCGCCCGACCTCAGAACAAACGCCAGCGCATGAAATGGACTAAGGAGTTAAATATCTCCATTACGCATGCGTACTTTTTGGCTACCAGACTTGAAGCGGATATGGAGGGATACAGGACGCGGTTTCATGAAGAATGGTTAAAGCTGCATCCGGACATACCGGTATCAGAGCAGAGAGTGTGCGACCAGCGGCACAACATCATTGTAAGAAAGTTTCTCTCAACTGCAGAGATAAATCCCATTAAGGAGTATGTAAGAGCATCCTTGGGTGTTGAGGATTTCATATGGAGACTGATTAAAGAAGAAGTAATGAAGACCCACAAGGTAATCAGGATTGGTCTGTGGAGACGAATTCTGATGAATCCTGCCTCTTTGTGTCTGAGCACCTCTCTTGGGCTGAGCATTTCGAAGACATGAAGACCTACTATCATGGTATCCCCTTATCCTCCCGACCATGGATCCCGCGAGTGGGATATGGCCCCCGTACAAATGCGGCGATGGAAGCAGTCAATAACTTGCTGAAAGTGGATGAAGAACAATCGTCATCACTTGCGGAAGTGGTGAGCTATGTATTTTGCGCAGCCCTTGCCGTTGCACAGGGACTTGGTAAACCTTTAAAGGATCAATTGAAAACATCGACAGACACAGTTCAGTCCGCTAAACCCACCAAGCCCCCGTGGTTGAGGCGCATTGAATGCAAGATTGAAAGCCTCCGGCGGGACATAGGCACTCTGACAGCCTTCTTTACAGATCCTGAGAACGCAACTAGAAAGGTCTCCAATGCAGTGAGGGCAATTGGTCGAAAGATGAGAATCCGAAGAAACCAGCCAAATTACGAGGAGAAACTTCGAGAGCGACTTGAGTACCTGAAACAGCGTGTCGCAGCCCTTGGTTGCTGTATAGGAAGGTATCATAAAGCATTGAAACGCAGACAACAGAATGCTATGTATTCATGTGATCAGAAGAAATTTTTCAGGCAACTCAACGATCAAAGAAAGTTGCCAGAAACAGTTCCTAAAAGTTCCGAAATGGAAGAATATTAGAGCAGTGTATGGAGCATTCCCATGACTCATGATGCTGGAGCTTACTGGATACCAGAAGAGGAAAGGAAGTGTTATGTTATACCTCAAATGTGCTCACCTAACATTACTCAAAGGGATATCTTTAATTCAGTCTGGAAGACGCAGAATTGGAAAGCACCAGGTGCTGATGGGGTATAAAACTTTTGGCGGAAGTATTTTCCAAGTACTCATGCAGTCCTGACCAGGTGGTTTCAAGCCGCATTCAACGATCCAACTATCATTCCGGCGTCTTTTACTGAAGGAGTTACATATATGATAAGCAAATCTAGCGACCCTAAAACTCCGAGTAACTATCGACCTATCACATTTCTTCCCACAGTATATAAGATTTTCACATCTGTGCTAGCCAATATACTGAATATCCATCTAAATGCTAACAATCTTCTGGCACCAGAACAAAATGGTTGCAGAAAGGATGTTCAAGGTTGCAAAGAATTATTGATAGTAGACAGTATTGTAGTCAATCAGGCTAAAAAAGACACAGCAACATTTCTTTAGGATGGATCGACTATACAAAGGCCTTCGATTCGATACCCCATTCGTGGCTTTTGTTTGTCCTTCGCCTCTACAAAATAAATGACCAGAATGTGAACCTAATCCAACACTGCATGGCAACTTGGCGTACAAAGATAAGAGTCTCATTTGCTGGAGGCAGATATACTACCAAGGAACTGACGATCAAACGAGGTATTTTTCAGGGCGATAGTCTTAGTCCCTTATGGTTTTCTCTAGCTCTAAATCCTCTCAGCAGAATATTAAGAGATTCGGGGATGGGATATGAAATCACAAAAAATCCCCATATCCTCATTAATCATCAGTTCTACATGGACGATCTCAAGTTGTACGCCAGAGATAAGAATCAACTTTCCTCGTTGCTTGAACTTGTAAAGTCCTTCAGCGATTCTATTAGCATGGAGTTCGGCATTGATAAATGCGCTGCAGTGCACGTGAAAAGGGGAAAACTTCTTGATCCTGAGAAACTCGTCCTGATGTGTGGTACCAATATCCAAGAACTTGGGCAAGAGGATTCCTATAAATATTTAGGAGTGCATCAACTTTTGAGCACAAGTGAAGCAAAGATGAGGCGTGATATTCAAAATTAAGTCTTGCAAAGAGTCGCTAAAATCTGTAAAACTCTTTTAAATGGAAAGAACCTGATATCAGCCATCAACACCGTGGCTGTCTGTACATATGGTGTTCATTGGACATCAACTGCCGTGCAGGACCTTAATCGAAAAGTTAGGACCGCTATTACCAAGTACCGCATTCACCACCCCAACAGTTCAATGGCAAGATTATACTTACCTCGTAACGAAGGAGGTAGAGGTGTTCTGGATTTTGAGTTATTGTGTGCGAAGCAAATCAACAATTTTCGCAAATACTTCCTTCAGAAAACGACGGTTGTGCATGAAGCAATTTGTGCCTCGGACAAGAATTTTACCCCACTGAACCTGAATCTAGCGGACTCTGAGAGACCATGTATCACCAAAGAAGATAGGCTGAGTGAGTGGACCCAGAAGCGTTTGCACGGTAGGTTTCCCGCTGAGTTCAAAGGGAACGCTGTGAACATGGGATCGTCAGTCTCCTGGCTAACAAAATCTGGCCTCTTTGCTGAGACAGAAGGCTTTGTCATTTCCATTCAAGACAAAGTTACTTCCACTCGCAATTACCAAAGGCATGTGACTGAGTGTAGAGGCCCGCTGCCGCCTTTGCAATCAACCCGGCGAAACACTCCAACACATAACGGGCGGCTGCTCTGCTTTGGCACAAACAGAATACCTGAGTCGACACAACGACGGTGCTGCGGTAGTCCATCAAGCCCTGGCTGAAAAGTCAGAGATGGTACAGAAAGAGGTCCCGTACTACATGTTCAAGCCGGATTCAGTTTTGGAGACGAAACGGTGGAAGCTCTTGTGGAATGTTGCAGTCACCACTGATCGCAGGGTCGAAGCCAACAGACCTGACATAATAGGTGTCGACAAGTTTTCATGGAAAGGGATTAGAGTCGACGTAGCTATCCCTTTAGACCGAAATATAGCTGCCTGCGTTGCCGAGAAGAAGAGAAAATATCAGCCCTTGGCTACTGAACTGAGTGACATGTGGCGGTTAGTGTCTGTTGATGTAGTCCCTGTAGTCATTTCTGCAAATGGACTGATGTCTGAAGAACTAACTTCATCGTCTGCAAGGCTTGGCCTTAAGAACTGGCACATTCAGACAATGCAAAAGAATGGATAGTGCTAATTGCACTCTTTAATATGATGTAAAGTTCATTTTGAGGTATTTATTTGTATTTTGTAAAATACACAAATGTACTTTTTTTAAATATCTCTCACACCGTTAATATCCACGTTTCCCACAATTTATAAACACTATAGATTTGTGAGTTAAAGTGGTTTGGATGTCTTCAAATTAAGTTTTTCGAAAACACGAATGATTCTTGTGAAAAGAACTGCAAATTTCGCTTTTACAATAACGCTTAAACGCAATTTTCTTAAAACGGCTGTAATTTTTTCAAAGAAAATTGCCATTCAGGACGAGATTTGACGGTTCTTTAATGTTCTTAAAATAATATTTCCGTTCTACTATTAAGAAACCAAAAAATTAAGAAAATAATAGTAACCAAAATTTAGGCGGCGATAGACGGCAGCTGGCAAGAGTATATGGCACGTCCGAATAGCTAGCCGAGACCAAAGGAAGTAGAAAACTAATACGGGAAAGTGTGTGCCATTCTGTTGCACCACTGCTTCATTTGAGATGGTGATGTAAAATGACTTTTGATTTAATGTGGAATGACCCCGACGTGAGAGACAAGTCAAAAAATATACATATTTGTAGTTTTTGAAAAAACAAAAGAAATGAGCAATACGGCACTTATGTTATCTGATAGCTTACATTAGGTCATATCCCTACCGAAGGTTTAAAAAAATTTCGAGCCGTTTTTGAGAATAATTGTGTTTTTGTAAATTTTTTTAAAATTACACATATTGCACGCAATATTGGGTGAAAACTACTAAAATTTTCAAAAAATATACATGACCTTAATGAAGCCAGAGACACAAAAACACAGTCCGCACGCAAGGTAGAAGAGAGCCCTACGTTTGCAAAAGCTGTGCACTAATCACAACATCCTGCGCAAACACCGTGCCCGGTGAAGGTCTAGATCAACTCTTTTGTCCCCAAGGGCATTCAGGAGAGGGCCGTCCACTCTGCCATCGTCGCGCCAAAGGCGCAAAAACACAACACATCACGCCTGCTGCTATGTTAGAAACGGAACAACTCCCAAAGAAGTCTCTGAACTGAAACAGCAGGTTTCTAATCTCACCACACTGACACAAAACTCTCTGCGCTCAAGTGACAACCCACAATGGCTAAACACCTAACGCAGAGAGGTACCAGCACCCGCCCTCTTGCGGTAGCTTCCTGGAACGTCAATGGACGATCCGGTCATATGGTCCCAGGAGATGGACGTCTTATCGAGTTATTCTGCAATAGACATCACATCGATGTTCTTTTATTGCAGAAAACAAAACGCATAAGCGCTGACGACCTGGAGCTAAATGGCATGGCTATCTATCGCGCAGACCGCGATGCTCGTCGTCGCGGAGGCAGTGTAGCGGTTTGCCCCCCGTACGTCGCGCGATACCTCGTCACCCGGCAGCTTTACCTCATCTTGCGAGGCTTCAAGCGGCCGCGATTGTGTTAAAGACGACGAAAGGCGAAATTGCACTGGTGTCCACATACTTATCACTAAATCGTCCTCTCATTGAAGACGAATTTGACACAGTGTTCTCCCTAGCACCTCGCACGGTCATGGCGAGCGATCTGAATGCCAAGTGCGAGGAATGGGGATGTAACACAACAGAAACTTACTCGTAAGTTTCCTTCTGTCATGCAACACTCTGACACTCATCCTGTCCTCCACACCTGCCCGTTTCCTCTCTGACCCCCGCCTCCGACCCGAAATCTTAGATGTGGCACTCACATCCGAGGATATTCGAGTCACCACTCCACAACCCATTCTTTCTCCCTTTCTGACCACGTTCCCATTAACTTCACTGTTGGTAGTAATCGTGCTTTCTACAGTTCTAGGCAATGTGCTCCACAACCAACTGGGATGAGTTCGCAACACACTTTGATCACTACATAAACAAACACAAACCTCACAAACAATGGATTCACCAGAATCTATAAACATGACCATACAAACACTCACAAAACACATACAAACAGCCCACAAAAAGGCAACGCGGGTTTTCTGGCGCCCGCCCGAAGAGGTTTAACATACACTTCCTCCAGATGTCGAAGAGCTTCTGCGTGAAATACGCAAAGCTAAGCGACTTTGGCAGCAGTTTGTCGTGTCTAAGCGCAGGTGTCCTGCGTTTAGAAAAAATTGCGGGGTTGCGAAAAACGCCTGAAAACGGAGCTCGCAAACCACCACGCAGCTGAGTGGGAAAGGAGAATGAAAGAGATCGGTTCCGATCACTCTCGTTCCGGCCTTTTCAAACTCCAGAAAGTGCTAAGTTCAGTGTCCAAAAACGCAACAGCCATACGTGGCCACAACTCGGAAAATAAACAAACATACCTCTTTCTGATCAAGCGAAGGCAAAATTCTTTGCCGTCATGCTTGAAGAAAGGTTCGTTAACAACACTACTCAGGCAGTAAATGAGGAGGAAACGGTCGACAGCGCCAATACACTTACACACTGTACAGTCGAAGACGTTTCGTTAATTAAATGCTTGCTTAGCCGCAAACACGCCGGGCTCTGACTGAATAGGTTCTCCCATTCTAAAGGAGGCCCTACCGGTCATAAGCACGGAGGTTAAACGAATGTCCAATAGCTCCATTACACAGCGGTATTTTCCGGAAAACTGGAAACACGCAAGTATTCCATGCTTCCGAAACCCGGTAAAGATCTCATACTCGCAGAGAGTCACAGGCCAATCAGTCTTCTTCCTGTTATGGGAAAAGTAGTTGAAAAGTTCTAGTCGTGCAAATCCAGCCAACTGTTCTCTCGCGGAATCTCATCCGAGATGAACAGTTTGTCTTGAGACCGGGCCAATACGCATCTTTACCAGCACTTTGTATGGCTCAGAATATTTCCGCTGATCTGTTACTTACACAGGATGGACCTGCCATTTATCTCGACTTGGTGCAAGCCTTGGACAAAGTGCCACACAACATACTCATCATTAAACTTTGGCTCCACAAGACATAACGGATATGGTTAAGTCTTTCCTCACAAACCGCACATTCGTGGTAAATGTGGGAAAAGCGAGATCCTCAAAGCGGAGAATAGAAGCCGGGGTCCCTCAGGGCTCTGTTCTCTCTCCACTACTGTTCTCGCTGTATGTCAATGATATATCACATATACCGTGAATAAGACTACTCCTCTACGCTGACGACATAGCCGTCCTAGCAAGAGGAATTAACCTAAACCACAAACTCAAAATACTTCAACAACAGATGAACCTGACGCAGAAGTGGGCGGCAGAAAACCATTTGACTTTTTCAGCAAGAAGTCTCAGGCGATATGTTACACTCGTCGCAAACACAAATACACAAAGCGGTTCACACCGCCAAAACAAATTACACTACAAACTCAAGAACTGAAGTGGGTACCTAAGATATCTTACCTGGGCATCATTTTAATCGAAGTATGCGCTGGCAATTACATGTCAGGCGAATTCCATCAAAACTTCAGCAAAGAGTTCCACTCTTACAACCTCTTTTGAGGGAATCTACACTCCTCTTCGACCTTCGCCTGGCACTCTATAAAACGTATTGCGGCCTTTATCCACCTACGCCGCTGCAACGTGGTGAAGTACAGTACAGAAATACAAGGATACACTTGAGCTAGTTCAGAACAGAGTTCTGAAGCTCATAGTGCGCCTTCCGTTTCGGAAACGGTTGAAAATACTCAGAAAGGAATTTGATATCGAGTCCTTCACTCAGTGCTTGAGAAAGCTATCTCTTAACGAAGCCTATCAAGCCTTTCAAATCAGCGAATCACCGGCGACACTTAAAAAGCTAGCTCGACATGTCCTCACTATAGGACAAACAAGACTAGCACTCCCCTCGGATATTTTGAGGGCATAGTGCAACACACACCGTAACACAAACTCCGTCACTAACATGACTGAACAGAAAAGCCTATGTTGATGCTGACTAAAGTAGGAAACGAACCCAAACAAGCCACCTACACATAGCAGCAAAACGCGAAATGCGTGTGAACTGCAACCACAGAAACACACCAACCATCGGCTAAGCCGAAAAAATGCACCTACGCTGACTGTGCCTCGTTATATTGTTGGTTCTAATTGGATTTTGGTTAATTTCGATTGTACTGGTAAACCTCCTGGCGACGACGATTGTGCTTGTTTTGTTGGATATCTTTTGATATACGGTTATGAGCATTGTATTGGTACGATTTGTAATTTGACATGTAAGAAGTAAACAATAAACGTTTGTGGTTGATTTACTTTTTTGTGTAATTTTCTGGACATAACAAAAAGTTAATTTCAAAACATGGTTTTAGTAATCAACTATTCAATTACGTTGTAACTGAAAAATAAGACTGAAAATGTATTATTAAAATGCAACAAAACACAAAATTGAAAAAACCAGATATACAGGCAGCAACTATGATGTAACATAGTGGATATTTAATTATAATCCTGATTTCTGAAATAAAATATTCAGTTACATTCGTAACTGAAAACCAAGAATGAAGATGCATTATTATAACGCAAAAAAAGACCAACATAACGGAGATCTTCACTCCACTAAGACTTGCACCGAAGTGATGGAGCGCCATGAATCAGCCACACAAGTAAAGTCAACGCTGCCTGTCTTTTCCGCTAATCCAGGGTTCACCGATAGTATTTCAAACAAATAATTGACTTAAAGAGAGGAGGTGAGAAATAACACATAAAATGTTGACGTGTTAGGCTTCCGCTGCCCGAGTTGAGATCTCGGCTCTCCGCGTACCAGCGCAGACCAGCCCTGAAGAAGACCGCGAAATGATGGTCGAAACGCCGGCTACCCAGCCGGGTACGCGGCGTCACCCGGACAGCCGAGATCTCAACACATAAAATGTTGTTGGGTTGTGATTCTGATATAAAATTGAATGGGAATTTCAAATAAAATATCAATTAATTTATAGTGTTGAATGAAAGGACGGTGATTTAGTTCGGGGAAGCGATGATAGGTAACGCTGAAGGCTGAAACATTTCAATACATGTAATACAAAAATTAATTAATCAAAATAAATGTTCAATTGAATTAAATAATGTTACCAGCGCCTTACCAAAATTATCCCGTGAATGTAAACAATGCCGCTCGTGAAATAAGAGCACTAAATTCGTAATAGTCCCTATAAAGCAAAGCTATGTTGTCAATTGTGAGCATGTAACTTAATTATGTAAGGCATTTGTACGTGTAGTATGTAAAAAAATAAAGAGCTAACACCAAAAAGGGGGCTATAATAACACAGTGATATTTAAAATAAATGTAAACGGAAGAGATAGCTAAGTGACAGGAGTGTGCGACATGAATTAGATAGACATTCATAAATCAGAAATAATTCACAACATAATATTATATAAATAAAGAAAATAATACTTTATAAGTAAACATTGAATCCTGGTGGCTAGCACTTGGCCAACGTGCTCGCTTTTTCACTATGCGGCCCCGTGTTCGATTCCCGGTCGTGGCAAGACTATAGTGTGCGTTTTCCTGGCAATATCCTAGTGTATGTTGCTGTGTGACGAGAAAATTCACTTATCAGGTTCAGAAGACCGGAATATGGCGTGGGGATGTCTACGTGCTCACCACCGGTACCTATTTTACCCATGACCGCAAGGCAGGGACGTCTCAGGCCGGTAGGCCTGAGCCCGTTCACGGACAGTCGCCTTAAGTACAAACTTACTACAAATAAACAGTATTTTCAGTTTACAAACAACATTGTGCAAACTTTCTTGTTATTAGCACGAATAAATATTCTCTTTTATTTTGAAACTGAAAGTGTTTTGATTTAATATTTCAGTAAGTTATCATATTCGAATCTATGGTGTATGTCATAGAATCATCGGCCCTAAACAAATAATTAAATGGATATTTTTATATTTCCCTATTAAATTTATTAATAAAAAATAAAAAAATCTCAATATATTACTCTTTCTTTTGTACGCTAGTAGGGAAGCAAAGAGAGAGCTCGGCCAATCTGACCTTTGATAACCCCTCCCCTCCCCCCTCCTCCCCCCCCCAGATAACCTTTGACCTCGATAACCTTTGACCTCGATAACCTCTGACCTAGATAATCTGTAGACGGAAGTAAACAAGGAAAAACTGGTAAAAAACTGGTTCTGTTGCGTGATCACCCCACCTCCTCTCCCACAACCTCACACTCGATATCATTAAAAACATCCGCCACGTGCGCTCTGAAGGATAAACCGCCAAAAAGCAGTTCGGTTGCGTGACCACTCCACCACCCCTCCCACAACCTTCACATCCGCCACGTGAGCTCTGAAGAAATAATCAAGCAAACATAATGCGCTCCATCATCTGACGTGTTATGTCACTTTTAGTAGGAAGATAAACATGAGATGAATGAACTGACACATATGCTTCCGTGTAATGAGTTAGCGTTTATCGTGTTATGAATATTTTAGATAATAACATGTTCATGTTTAGCTGTTTTATAGGATGAATGAACTCTAATTGTCCTAGATTTTTTAAAGAGGAAGTCAATTCTCAGAATAACATGTTTATGTTTAGCTGTTTTATAGGATGAATGAACTCACATAATACGAGGAAATTGACTCACTAATTGTACTAGATTTTTTTAAAGAGGAAGTCAATTCTCAGATGGAACCGCTTTTTGTGTGGACTGCTTTTTGTGTGAGTATAATGAATAAATGGTGGAGGGGAGATTCTGTACATATAAAAAGATGTGGGAAAGATGCTTTTACATGTAGAGTGTGCAAACGCTTTATAAGATGAGCCTTCTCAAAAAGATTGCACAGAGGTGTGTTTCGGCTGAAAGTGTGAGTAATTTAACTGAGTTTGAAAAATATCCTATAAAACGAGTCGAAAGTACGGAGACGAAATTCGGACGAGCGTTGATAGCAGAGGTGGTTGATATAGAGAAAAAGGGATCTCATCGAAAGGTATGTAATTAATATATATTTAAAATGTTTTATATATAAGTAAATTACTTTTATTAATATTATATTTATATTAATAGGTGTGGTTACCAAAAAATTTTCCGCCCTCGATGATGAAGACCTTCCTCAATTTAAAAACGGCTACTACGTTTCGTATAAAGGAAAGAAGGGGAGTGAATTTATAGTCACCATTGGTGAATTACATAAAAAGAAAAGGTGTAGAAGAAGTGGTTCAGGTTCAGAAGACTCTGATGAGGAGGAGGAAAAGAAAAGGAGGAAGAGAGAGAAAGTGAGAAGGAATTTAGTAGAGAAAGATCTCGAAGACACGGATGAGGAGAAGAAGGGGAGAAAGAAAAACAAAGATACGGATGACTCTGATGAGGAGAAGGAGGCGAAGAAGAGCAAGAAAAGAGAGAAAAGAGATGTTATTACCGATGATGAGGATGATGTGAATATAATTCAAGAGTTAAAGAATAATAAGTAAGTATTAATTAATTAAATAATTAATAATGATGTTATTAATATTTTGAAAATATAATGAATTAATTGTTTGATTTACACATTCTCAGGTGGGAAGAAGTCATCGAAAAACGACGAAAAGCATCATCATCGAAGCTCTGAAGAAGAAGATTCTTCTTAAAAAGTAAATTTTATAACTAATATAACTATTATTTTTATAACTAACATAACGCTAATATAAATATATAGAATATTTCTGAAAAGAAGCAGCTTCATTATCTTCTTGAAAGTTGAGTATTTTCACATCTAATATGAATATAGAATATCCCTTAGAAAACTTAAATTTCTTAGAAGATTTATAATAACATTAACAGATGCTGTAACTAATGCACCTAAACCATTGTACTTATCAGTAGATGATTTTCCACTCGATGCGATTATTATTGAAAATAATGAAGAGATTGGAGATGGCATAGCAAGCTTATTTCAATTGGATCTTACTCTACCATCAGTTTTCCGCATTACACAATGCGATTTACAATGGAGGTGGAAAGATACATGTTTTCGAAATCGTGTATGCACAGCTCAAATTTCACCAATAGATCAGGAAAAAATATATTTTTTAAATGACTTTTTGCATGAGAGCTATGCATATTTCAAAAAATATGTTACTCGCGAGTTGAATAGACGTGGTGCATTAAAGGTTGGAGTTTCAACTCATGCTCGCTTCTTTCAACCTGTAGCTCCAGATGCAAAGTCGGATTTTCATTTAACTACAATATTTAAAATTTTACTTCATAGTGATGATATATTTAGGTGGTATGAAGAAAATGTTATCGAAAAATTACAAGAAAGATTCGAAAATTTGGAAATGCGTGATTCAGGATGGACACTTGAATCTGTATTAAAACTAACTATTTCTATTAATCAGTATACAGGTATGAGAGGAGGGGATGCATGTGAAAGAATCCCTAAAGCAATTAGTCGAACAAAAGGTGTGGTGAATGTTGACACACCTCGATCAGATTGCTTTCCTTTAGCAGTTGTTGCCTGCCTAGAAAGACCAAAATCACATTCCAATAGAATTTCTTCATATACTCCATGGTGGGATGTTTTGAAAATGGAAGGGTTATGCTTACCTATAACGCTATCAGATATTCCCCGTTTTGAAAAATTAAATAATATTTCTGTAAATGTCTATAGCGCTCAGTATGCAAAAGGACAATGGGTGAATACAGCGGGGGGGAATAAGGATGATGATGAAAAACCTATATATGTACCATTATATATTTCGAAAATTAATGCACCACGTCATGTTAATCTTCTCATGCTAAGTATTAAGAGGAAATCTTCATTTCATTTCGCTGCAATAACAAATCTTTCTAAATTAATTTCTAGCAGTTTATCAAAACATAAAGGACGTATTCATGTATGTCATAGATGTCTAAGTTATTTTCATACAATCGAGCGATTGGAAAATCATGAACGTGACTGTATCATGTTCAAACCATGTAGCTATTCTTTCCCTAAAGAGACAACATTAAAATTTACTAAATTCGAACAACAAATTAAACATCCTTTTGTGATATATTGTGATACTGAATGTATTTTAACGAACGTTTCATCTGATTCATCATCATCCCCTTCTTCTTCTTCAACAGTAAAAGTGCATTGCCATAAACCATATAGTATTGCATTATTTTTAAAATGTGCATACGATGAGTCTTTAGATGATTTTATGTTATATCGAGGTGAAGATTGCATTTCTTGGTTCGTAGATCGCTTGTATGCAATCGCTGAAAATTTAAATAAAATTTACATCGATAAAAAAGAAATGATTCCTCTAAGTGAAGAAGAAGAAGAGGGTTTGAAAATGCAATGGAGTGTTATTTATGTAATGTAAGATTTAAGAATCGTAGCGAGAAATGTAGAGATCACTGCCATTTCAGCGGAAAATATCGTGGTGCTGCACACCAGTATTGTAATTTAGCATTAGAAGTACCACGATATATTCCAGTAATATTTCAAAATTTACAGGGATATGATAGTCATTTATTAATTAGAGAATTATGTGAGAGGGATACTCCAAATGGGGTTGCTAGACCGGGTGAAATTAAACTAATTCCCGAAAATATGGAAAGATATAAATCTATTATCAAAAGAATACACTTTTCAAAAAAAAGAAATGATTATTTAGAGTATAGATTTATTGATTCTTTAAGCTTTTTAGCTAGTTCTTTAGATAAATGTGCGAAAACCTTGAATTCGGATGATATGCATGTTACCAAAAGATTTCAACCTTCACATCTTTTTGACATTCTACGCTATAAAGGTATTTTTCCATATGAATATATAACTAGTTTTGAAAAATTAGAAGAAAACAAGCTTCCGCATTATGAAGCATTTTACAGTATGTTAACTGGAGAAAATATCTCAAAAGAGGAGTACAAACGTACAATAAAACTTTTTGATGATTTAGGATGTCAAACTATAGGAGAATTTTCTGATCACTATCTTAAAACAGATACATTATTATTAGCTGATACGATGGAAGTTTTTCGTAATTGTTGTCTGGACGCATACAAACTCGATCCAGCACATATGTTTACAGCACCCGGTTTAGCATATCAGGCTGCAATGAAAATGACAAAAATAAGTATTGAATTAATTACGGATATAGAGATGCTTCAGTTTATTGAAAGATCTGTGAGAGGTGGTATTGTACACTGCGCTCTCAGACATGCTGAAGCAAACAATCCTTATCTAATTGATTATGATACTACAAAACCTCATTCTTATCTCTTCTATCTAGATATTAATAATTTATACGGGCACGCCATGCTATCAAAATTACCTGTTAGAGGGTTTAAATGGATTAATCCTTCAAGTGTAGACATTAATAATCTTCCAGACGATGATTCGGATATCGGTTACTTCTTCGAAGTCGACATTGAATATCCAACAAATTTACATGATACACATAGCGATTATCCATTCTGTCCCGACCATAAAGTTCCTCCAGTAGGAGGAACTAAAGTAAAAAAATTAATAACATCCGTTGAAAAGAAAGAGAGATACGTAATACACTATAGAATGTTGAAATTATGTTTAGCTCAAGGATTAAAAATTAGTAAAGTTCACCGAGTATTACAATTTTTTCAAGAAGATTTTTTGAAGAGTTATGTTGAAATGAATACAAAATTAAGGCAGAGAGCTACAAGCAGTTTGAAAAAAATTTTTTTAAATTGA
>JAHLJT010008446.1:153700803-153721417 GCA_031308135.1 Acheta domesticus
CCACAGGGAGGAAAGACATCCTCTTTATTTGAATGTTTTTCTGAACAAAATTGTTACAATTTTAAATTTTGGTTTGTACATCGGAGACTGACAGAACTGAATTTACCAGATACATATTACAAGTTGTAACTTTATTCAATGCTGATCTAAATATGGTAGTATCAATTATTTCATGATCTTTCAATTATTTTAAGAAATTGAGATCTTAATTGGGTGCTTGTGCATCCAAACTGCATCCAAGGCAGTATTTAACATACACTGCAAAGAGTAGAGAAATATATCTCAAGATTGTTCATGTTCAATTGATAATTGAATTGTGCTCTCAGCAAAACATTTTATTTGAATAAATTGTAAAACAAAAAATTTTCATCTATTGTGCCCGATACATCGCCCCAGGAGGGCAAATTCTGATTTTACTTCCAATGTCACTTCTCCAAAATAAAGCTCCCGTCTGTTCTTCCGATGTATGTAAATCATGTAAGTGTAAATTTTTGTGAAAGGGAAGAGGAGGGGACAAGGGTGAGGAAGGAAATATTGTTCGCAGTTCGTGGCTCCTTTTGCTTAGAATTGATCGGAAATGCCACGGAAAACTACCGATCTGAGCAGACGGCGTCTAATCCAATCAAGTTATGTAGTATGTGCCAAAACTTCCCCACGGTCAGGAAACACTCACCCACTCGAGCTCCAGGATTCCCCGGTTAACGACACTTCCTCAGCGGCGTATTACCTTACGTGATTGATGTGCGTTCCCTACTCTCCTGAGGGAGTCGTGGGAGCTTCGAAACGCGAGCAGTATTTATGCCTCGTAGTTTCTCAAATGTCCCCAGTCATTTTCATTGTCTTGGTTAGGGAATGGGATCGGGTGTCGTTTAATTTGTCTTTGGTGATGTCCTCGCCGTCCATTGACTCTGGTCAATAGGGATGAATTTGTCGGCTCTGGGACGGAGTACACTCTCCCTTCTTTACGGTGTGTTATCACTTCCCCTACTATTAAGAATATGCGTCACTCGTCACGCATGTGCTTATCTTCGAAAGGACATCGTCCAAAAATGTAACGTAAGGTATATTATAACAGTTGTGATGTTGAAACGTTGTGTAAACAATTCAATTAAACAAATGTAAGATAATGAAATATTATAATAATTTATTATAGAAGTAGTAGTAACCGATCCGGTGGCTGAGATCGTTAAGCTGGCAGTGCACTAGCGGTCTCGGGCCAAAGGACCGCGGGTTGGAGTCCCACTTCTGACATGGTTGTGTTGTGTGTGTCTTTTTTATGTTTATGTGTGTCTATTTCATCATTCATCATCATAATTTCACCCATCCCCCAGGGTTAACAACCCTGGGATATAAAAATGGAATAAGCATTAAATTACTAATTCCCCCCATGGAAAAAGAAACGTGCTTGCCCCGATTATCATGTCTGAGCCCCGGTGGGATGCATGTATCGAGTGGCCCCATGATGGCCGATTCATGAAACAAGAAAAACAATAGTAGTAATAATAAATTACCGAGGCCCAGGGCGTAGCGCGATATCTTTGGAGTCGGGAGGTCCGGCTTCGATCCTCGGACCGGCAATCCTCACCAGGGTTTTCATGATTTCCCTTGGCGATACAGGCGAATACTGAGATGGTCCAAAAAGGTGACTATCACCTCTCATAATCGTCCTAGCACCTCATAATTCATAATTCAAGGCTTAACAACCTTCAAGGGATACAGCCGAAGATCTAATCCCCACAATGCCACATTAATCTCTCTCCGGGATAGAATTTGACAGGACCTCGGAAGAGAACGTGTAGTGTGGTCAGAAGTGGCCGATACAAAAATAATAATAATGATAATAATAATGATGATAATAATAATTATAATAACGACTAGGGAGTACCCGACCTTGCAGTTGGTGGTGGAGCTTGAATACCCCCATGATCCTGAGAGCTATGTCAGTGGCAGCCTAGCTACCGGTAGGGCCTCCCTTGCTGAATAGGTTGAAGGTGAGGGATCAAACGAAGAAGTACTCCATTTTGAGGAGAGTGGGAAGTAAGTAGAGAGGGAAGGGTCATGAACCTTTGGACTTCCTGTTGTCGACCCATAGAGGGTACAGGAGAGAAACTGGGTTGGCACACCAGGCCACTAATTAGAGTGGAGGCCCGAACCTCGCATTAGCCAGCGAAGGAGGCTGCCTTCAGCAGTCAGTGAATATCCCGTAGGGTTTAGTAATGCCGACTGGCGATCGGAGGGACCCCTTGCTGGGCCCTGCGGGGATGCCCCGAGGCCACTGTGGGTCTCAGTAACGGATGGCAGGAAACAACCCAAGGGTTAAGGGTAATCTGTGAACTCGAACGTGCGTCCTGCGAATCTTCACTTAAAACCAATGAGTAAATGGATAGAACAAGCAATGTAATGAATCTTAACGTGCCTTGTTCTACCAATGTCCCATACCTGCTCAGAAACCGAGCTAATGTCACCTTGTCGACTTTTGGCCATCCCACGGATGTTAATCCCAGGGACCCAGAGCCGGCAGTAGCTCGAAGCCATTGTCAGAGATGGTCACGCGATGAATTGAAGGAGGTGATGTAGTGCTTTTACTATGCAAAAGCGAAAAATGCGGGCTCAGAAATAGAAGTTTTCAAAGTACGGAGAGATCGGAACCCAGATATGAGACATACCCTGGACTCAATGAAGCTTGCCAGTCAACGTCGATACATACTCAGCAGTGGAAAATTTACAGCAGAACAACTTGCTGACATTCAGAGAAATGCGGAGTATGTCGTGAAAATTCATCTGGTAATGAATTACACGAGAAGGACATGATGCGCAATCTCCTCCGACGTGAGATAGAGTTCGTCAACTTCCATTTGAATCTCGCGCACCGTTGAGGAGAATATACGAAAATACCAAAACTAAGGGAGTGATAGAGACAGAAAATTCTGTCTTAAAATGAGGTGGTACAGACCTCAGGTAGAGATCTAGATATTACTTATATCAATCACAGCGTGTATGCAACTGGATACCTGGTATCTTGGATAATTCTTGGGCCTGCCAAGAACACCGACGGCCGACAACAAAACAGAGTAAACTGCCCAGTACCCCCATGGACAAAGAGAATTATGAAACGGATAGCCGATACTCGGCGTGAATATCACTCTTAGCCAAGGCATCTTCTAAATCAACGCACACTACTAAAGTTCAACGAAATATATTTAATCTGGAACAAAAATACCCAATTGAAAATGACACAAGCAGGCTAATGGTAGTTGAGAAGCTAAAAGAGAAAATTCAAGCATGGACTCAAAGAGTTAGACGTTACAAACGTAGAATAGATTTCCATGTACAGAACCGGTTGTTTGAAACAGACGCGAAGAGATTCTATCGCAATATGACTCAAAAATCGAATGGCAATGCTGTCTCTCCTTCAAACGATGACGTCGAAGCATTTTGAGCAGGAATCTGGGAGGAGAGCAGAGCCTACAACAAAGACGCATCTTGGATTGAATCTGAAGTTGATGCTGCGGATGAACTTGTGGAAACAGTGGAAGGTGTTCACGAATTCTCGGAAGACGACCTCTTCCAAGCAATTAAGAACATGGGAAACTGGAAGTCCCCCGGGATTGATAAGATCCAAATTTATTGGATTAAGAAATTAACAACAATACATTTTCATCTAGCAAAGGCTGTTAATAAAATGTTAGAAAAACCAAAGGAACTCCCGGAATGGCTCACACGTATTTGCTACCCAAAGCGGGAGACAGCTCTTTGACGAAGAACTACAGGCCAATTACTTGTCTGCCAGTACTGTACAAAGTTATAACTGCAGCCACTTCTGACAAAATGTACTGACGTCTAGAGAAGAATCATCTGGTACCAGCTGAACAAAAGGGATATCGTAAAGGCTCCTATGGCTGTAAGGAAATCTTGCTACTGAATAAAGTCATCTTGAATGATGTAAAGAAACGCAAACGTAATTTGAGCATGGCTTGGATTGACCAAAAGTCCTTTAATAGTGTACCACACGATTGGATTTTGAAGACCCTGGAGATCCATCGATTTCATTCGAAACCTATTGAATTTTGAAAGGCTAGTATGGAGTCGTGGAGTACCAGGTTACTAATACACAGCGGAAAGGAAGCAATAGAAACCAGAAGTATTCAGATTAACAGGAGTACTTTTCAAGGAGATTCACTATTCCCTCTGCTGTTTTGCATCCCTCTGCTGTTGGATCCCACTATCTAGACAGTTGTCGCAAGCAGACTTTGGTTACAAGCTCCATGGTGATGAAAGGCCAGTATCACATTTGTTTTACATGGATGATCATAAAGTGTTGGCTAAGAATGAAGCGATTCTCTCCCAAATGCTGTCTGTCGTGAATGACTTTAGCAATGACATCTGCATGAAGTGTGGTCTTGACAAGTGTGCAAAATCAATATAATAAGAGGGAAACTGACGTCTGAGAACATTGAAATTGATACGCACACTGTGATTCAAGATCTTGAGCCAGGTAAAACATACAAATATCTGGGAATTGCAGAACGTGAGACCATCTCGAACGACACAATGAAAGAGAGAATTCGCAGGTAGTATTACAGAAGAGTGAGACTAGTCCTGCAGCCGCTCTGAATTTCAAGAATAAAATATCAGCAATAGGTATTTTGGCGATGCCTGTAGCCGAATACAGTTTTGGACTAGTGGACTGGACTGAGCAAGACATTCGCACCATGAATCGAAAAACCGGAAAACTGCTAACAATGCATCATGTCGCCCACCCTCGAGCTGATGTACATAGACTTTATGTGTCACGAAAGGAAGGAGGGAGAGGCGTCAGACAAATTGAAGCCTCCTGGCACAACGCAATAGTCGGGATGGGAAAGTATGTAGTCAGTCATCAAAATTACCCTCTAATGAGGCAGGTCATGAAATCTGACCGAAGAATGGGAAACAGAGGTATTGTTTCTGTAGCAAGAATCATTGCGACAAAAACTATGCAAGACAGTTCGAATGACACAGACACTGAATTTCTGATGCTACTAAACATGAAATGTGAGGCACAAAAAATGTTAAAGAAATCGTGGAGGAAACAAACCACGCCACGGACAATATGTAAAAAGAATGGACAAGGTGCAGATCATAAAGATCAAACATTTATGTGCCTTAAAAGGGGAAGAATGAAGCTAGAATCGGAGCTGCTCAAGATCAGGCGTTGAGAACACGACATTATGATAAAGCGGTTCTCAAAATTTCCCAAGATGACAAATGCCGCATTTGCCAGGAGCAAGTAGAAACCATTGATCATATTGTCTCAGCTTGTCCAATCCTAGCAAAGACCGAATACCTGAAAAGACATGACAGGGTGTGTAGCTGTCTTTACTGGCAGATCTGTACCGCCCTGGAATTTCCAAACACATGCCTCAAGTGGTACGAGCACTCACCAAAACTGGTGTCGTCTGTTGGATTGTGTACGATATTGTACGACCAACAAATTCAAACTGATCGCACGATAGCGGCAAACAACCGGATATAGTCATCCGGGATTTGGAGAACAAATCGTGTTTACTTGTCGATGTTGCTGTACCTTGCGATCAAAACGTTAACAAGGAGGCAGAGAAATGTCTTAAATACAAGAGTTTAAAAAATCGAGATCAGCCGAATGTGGGGCGTAAAAGCACAGCTCGTCCCGATAGTAATCGGAGCTCTGGGATTTGTTCCGCAAAATTTGTGTAAGAACTTGTCTAAACTCCCAGGTAATTCAAAGGACTGGGAAGTTCAAGAAATCGCTTTATTTGGAACAGCCCACATTTTGCGCAAGGTATGGTAGGGACACCGATAGTCCCTAGATCTACTCCTTAGGGTAGCTGGTTGTAACCTGGAGTAGATTTTATACTCAGCCGACACATAACATCTTTAGTCGTGATTTAGAGGAATAATAATAATAATAATAATATAATAATAATAATAATAATAATAATATAATAATAAATCAAGATCAGTCGAATGTGAGGCGTAAAAGCACAGGTTGTCACGATAGTTATTGGAGCTCTGGGATTTGTTCCGCAAAATTTGGCAAAAACTTGACTAAACTCCCAGGTGGTTCAAAGGAGTGGGAAGTGCAAGAAACTGCATTATTGGGAACAACCCACATTTTGCCCAAAGTATTGTAGAGGCAACCGCCAGTCCCTAGATCTGCTCCTTAGGAAGCTGGTTTTAACCCGGAGTAGACTTTATAATCAACTGACTCATAACATCGTTTATCGTGAATTACAGGAATAATAATAATAATAATAAGAATAATAATAATAATAGTAATATTTATAATTTTCTAATGTAATGTTAAATGCATGCAGTTTGAAACTTGTATAACGCTGTAGTACACTGTTTCACAAATTAACAGAAATTGTTATGAAAACTAGTCATGTTCATTATTTGGATCTATCAATTTATCTTAGTCATAATATTTCAATATATCTCACGCATGTCGACCGCGGTCAAAATGTGCGCAGAGAATGGCTATATGTGCGCTTATTGGGCATCGACGTTATTAAACAGGAAAATGGCGCTAGAGTGCATGTAAAATATACTATAGTTCACAATTCATTTGTTACTGCCAAAAAATGTATTTGGTACAAGTGCGCAAAACAGCGTGTTTGTTTAGCGTAAAAGTATAAGAATTTACAATAGATGGCTATTCATTTCATAGAATAAAGTTTTCGACATTTATTTTCGCTCCGCAACGTCTCTGTCATTTCTTACTATTAAAGGGAATTTGCTTACTTAATACGGCATACAAAATATTAACGGTAATCATAAATAATAGATTAATAAAATATACTGAAGATACACTTACAGAATACAAAATGGGTTCAGAAGATATGGATCAACCACGGATAATATATTTGTTATGAGGCAGATATACGAAAAATGTTACGAGTATAACACAGAACTACATATATTTGTTATTGACTTTCATAAAGCCTTTCACTAAAATATTACAAATTAGTTGAAAGACTGAAAGAAATAAGAATACCAGGCTAGATAATCGGATTGATTGAGTATACCCTGCAGTATACTACTCGTAGGTTTAAAGTAGAAAATCTCCTATTGGATCCCTTTGAAAGTATATAGCCTAATATGGGGGTGCAAAGTGCCCCTAACCAAATCGATAATTGCTATACTCATATGAAAGAGAATAAAAATATAGCAGATTCCCAAAACTCAGTCTCCTAAACGCAATCTATTGCAGTGATAGAATGAGATAAGTGTTTTTCATGTTTATTTTTTTTTCTCAGCCTCTTATTGCATTTAACAAATTGGAGAGACGGTGAAAAGTAGTTGAATTTGAAGGTAACAATGCATAACATATTTTTTCAGATTTTAAACAATGTAGACGATAGTGAAATGTAATTAAAACCAATATTATCAGTTTGAAAATGTGAAATTCGTGCCAAAATGTGATTGGAATAAGTTTCACGAATGCTTAAACTATTTATTTAAATTATTGAAAAGTCTTTCTCACCAGCATGATTTCCAATTTTTTGCTGACAAATGTTCGTTTTTATGTGGAAAGTATTTATATTATCGAAATAAAATTATGAAATCTCTTTTGTGTTTATATTTATGTTTTGTTTCTAAAATAAATCAAATTACTCTGTTTTAGGTATATTAATCATTCTTGTTTATAATATAAATCGAATTACTCTAATAAGGATTAATAATCATTGACAATTAGACAATCATAGACAATTAATCATTGTCACTGTCTTCAATAACTGGGATCAAGTATTCTTTGATAAACAGTCTACTCTACATTTCTGACGAGTTAAAGAGTTTCGCCAAGTAAGGAGCGTGTGCCAAATAATATATGATCGCAGCTATGTGGGAGCAGCATTCCAGGATGCGACTTCCGTTCGTACACAATAATACTGTTTCACTCCCGATATGGGAGCTTTCTATGGCTATACTTTCCATGATGGAAGGAGATGGGTAGGCTTTTTTTGCTTGTTCTGCGCAGCTTCAGTTTGTATGACAAACCACGTGACCACAACACGGGCACTTCGCTTGAAAAGCCAGACCAGACATTGGACGCTATGTTGAATGGAGAGCCAGAAGTGTTGAGAAATATTTTGGCATATTTTAAAAGTGACAATTTTTCAAGGTGACCAACGAAAAATAACACGAAGAAGGTGTAGTTGAAATAAAAGATGCAATGTTTAAAAAATGCTTTTCTGCTTCTGTTTCAATGACTTGTAACTAGAATAATTTTGACATTTAAAATTCCCATTAATATTGTGATCCAAACTGATGCCAGAAGCTCATTGGCTGAAGTCGGATACGAAGCGCAAGAGTCCATCCGTCTCTTTTCACCATGAATATTTCATTTGCATTTGGTACATAATCGATTTAACACCTATAATATTTGGAGTTCATATGTCGTGATTGAACCTGTGTTTAAATGTTTTTTATTACATTTTGACGCGAATTTCAAATTTTTAAACTGATAAAATTGGTTTTAATTATTTTTTACTGTGGTCCACATTGTTTAAAAATCTGAAAAAAATGTTTTACATTGTTTTTGAGACATGGGGGAAAACTGAGACAGTACTCCGTTATCATGTCGAAAATCAATTTCAATTATTTTTTCTATTTGAATTTGAGGCCAAAATTGGTTGACAAAAATACTTTCAAATTCAACTACATTTCCTGTCTCTCCAATTTTTTACATGCAATAGAAGCTGAGAAAAAAATAAAACATGAAAAACATGTATCTCATTGTATCTCTTCAACAGCCCTAGGAGGCTGACTTTTTGGGAATATGCTACATTTTGTATTCTCTTTCGAGTATCGCGTATATCGATTTGGTTTGGGGGCACTTTTCATCCCTTATTCGGCTACATCCTTTCATCTCCGGAAAGGCAAGGTGACTCATTATCGGGAACTCGATGTAGGGGAAGGTGTTATGCTCTATGCCCGCATTGTTATATTTTCAAAGTTTGTGACCCATTTGCTCCCAAACTGTTAATTGGACATAAACCACATTTGGCATGCTGATTGAGACATACGTCGTACATTTGCTGAGCTTTTTTAGAGGCCTATCTATAAATGTAAAGATTTAAAATAATGTTAGTTTAATGCACTTTTTTGTTGCATTTTTTGCGAATTTATATTTTATTACAATGCCATTTTTGCATGAAAATGGAGGATACGAACTCTGTAGATATTAATATAATAGTTCAACATTGTGTAAAATATCATTTTTTATACATAGTTTTTGAGAAAATCGGGCATTTGTACAAGAAAAATCACTTTTGAGGAAAACCAGTTTAAAGTTTTTACAGTGCAAGGATATTCATGGGAGAGCATTCAAATTTATGGCAGAGCGCTTACCAATTGTTGCCGACAGCTTTTTATATCGTGAGGTGTCATATTCATTCTTATAATTATAAAATAGATTTTGCACCTCAAGTCAATATTTTTCTCTCTATCGTTCTAAAAGATTAGCGACATTTACATTAATATGACGTAAAATATATTTATTCTAAGCTTAAGTCACAAACTTTTTCCAATACACAGAAATACTAATCTTTTTTAAAAATTCCCAGAGAAAATCATTACCAATTAGTAGGCGTAAATTATACGTAGATTGATTTTCTGAAAACACTAATGTAGAGGTTTTCTGCATTTTAGGTAAAGCACATTCCCCTCCGCGCTCAATGCATAAGAAATCAATGGCCCACCCGGTCTGCAATTGACTGTGCTCTTGCGTCCGTCTGTAACATAGGTTGTGCAGCCTACGCCATGGTATCGCTTGCTTCCCCTTGCAGCGGGCGCAGCGGGCCCTGGACAGCGCAATCGTCCGACGTGCCGGTTCACGGCCCTCCTTCAGCCAATAAAGAAGTTCTCTTAGGGAGTAGTATGTCAATTCCGTTTGTATTTCATCTTTTACTCTTGTTTTGTTTGTATCCTTTGCGTTTCTATGACCATGTAATTTGTGCGAAGGAGAAAATAAAGTAAGAAGCTGATTTGACTCCAGCCTGCGTTGTCAAGATGTGTGGAGAAGCGGGCTTATTAGTAAGCAACGCCTAATTCGCCCCTAGGAAGAAGCGGCTGTCCGCCCCTCGCGGCTAATCACCACCCTAGTCCTGCTGTCCTGTCGCTCGTCGGGGCTTGCGGGGGTAGAGGCCGACACGTCGGGTCGCGCTCGCTGCACAGAAGGGAACTGCGAGGCAGGAGGGAGTCTGTGCTAGCCACTTTGTCTAGATGGGGGAGACGCAACGGCCATCTCCATCTCTACGAAGCGCCTCTAGATTGTTTAGTGCGCCCTCTCTAGCAAGTGCAGCTGAAGCGGGAGGGGTGGCTGGGAGGAGCACCCGCGCTCGCCACCGCCACTCGCGCCTGGCGTCACTGCTGGGGGGGGGCGGCCCTGTCCCGTCTTTCGTTTCTGCTGGTCCCTGCTACCGCTGCTCATGACACTGCTGCATTGCATCGCTCAAATTGGACAGGTTAGAATACAGGTTCTCAGGTTTGGCACGCTATACACTTTACTTCCTACACCCCCAACCTCGGTGACGAAACAACTTTCTCGACGCTTTAACAACAAAGTCGAACACTTGCATTTGCACTGTTCGAAAATTCAGATTTCACATGTTATTATTTCAAGTTTTAATTTGGAAGAACAGATTTTATTAAGAAAAGAATCTATCTTCAATATAGTATTTTCAATAGCTGTCTATAGTACAATATAGGAAGACACCGAAAACATTTTGAACTTTGCAATTTTCGAAAAATGTAATACTCCTATTACTCTCTGTTCAGAGAGGTAACGGCAATTTTTTAATTTTTGTTATTTTCATAAACATTACAATTTAGTCTTATACATTAATAAACAATTTTCTTTTGACCTAAACTACTATGAAATAAATTTGTTCGAAGACAGAGATTACCAACAGGACAAGGAATGACGTCGGAGCAGCTTTGCCCTCCGAAATAAGGCGCTCGGAGAAGGAACCCGAGCAAAGGGGGAGGGAAGGGCAGACGGCGGTCGCCGGTAACGAAAACCTTGTCAGTGGTCCTTTGGTGTTTCAGGCTACGTGAGTGGGAAAACATACACACCCGTTAATTTTATTTCAGCTAGGGAAGAAAGGTTTCCTTTTGTAGATACTTGAACAATGGTGAAGTGTTTAGTGTATTCAAAAGAACTGCAGTATGTTAAAAAGTCCTCTAGAACCATATGTAGCTGTGCGACACTGAGAAATCTGCGAGATTAAATAAATTCTGATAATTTAGATAGGTCGCAATCATGGGATGAATAAAGGAATTTGCAGATTGAAGATTATTGAAAATAATCTGAAAACCACGAGAATTTACAACATTCTCAATTAAAATTGTACATAAAAAATAATCAAGCCTGGGGTCAAAATTCCCTCACGTAACACCTTCTGGCGTCTATTTGTTAACATTAATTATTGTCTGAGATCGAACTAATTCGTTATATTATATACCATTATCCTAGTTCATTTACCCCTCATCATCACCCTATAATAATAATAATAATAGTAATAATAATAATAATAATAGGTATAAAGGAGGAATAAAATATCAGCAATAGGTAGTTTGGCGGTGCCTGTAGCCGAATAAAGTTTCGGACTAGTAGACTCGAATGAGCAGGAAATTCGCATCATGGATCGAAAAACCAGAAAACTGGTTACAATGCATCACGTTGCCCACCCCCGAGCTGATGTACATAGACTTTATGTGTCACGTAAGGAAGGAGGAAGAGGCCTGAGACAAATTGAAGCCTCCTGGCACAATGCAATAACCGGGATGGGGAAAGTATGTAGTCAGCCATCAAGATGACCCACTACGGAGGCAGGTCATGAAATCTGACCGAAGAATGGAAAACAGAGGCATTGTAAGTGTAGCAAGAAGCATTGCCAACAAGACTATGCAAGACACCCAGAATGACATAGACACTGAACTTCTGATGCTACTTAACATGAAATTTGAGACACTAAAAATGTTAAAGAAATCGTGGAGAGACAAACCACTCCACGGACAATACCTAAAAAGAATGGACAAGGTGCAGATCAATAAAGATCAATCATTTACGTGGCTTAAAAGGGGAAGAATGAAGCCAGAATAAGAAGCACATGTAATAGCTGCCCAAGATCAGGTCTTGAAAACACGACATTACGATAAAGAGGTTCTCAAAATTTCCCAAGATGATAAATGCCGCATTTGTCAAGAACACGTAGAAACTATTGATCATATTGTCTCAGCTTGTCCAATCCTAACAAAGACAGAATACTTGAAAGGACACGACAGGGTGTGTAGCTACCTTCACTGGCAGATCTGTACCGCTCTCGAAGTTCCGAACACATGCCCCAAGTGGTACGAACACTCACCGAAACCGTGACGTCTGTTGGATTGTGTACGATATTGTACGACCAACAAATTCAAACTGATCGCACGATAGCGGCAAACAAACCGGATATAGTTATCCGGGATTTGGTGAACAAATCGTGTTTACCTTGTCGATGTTGCTGTACCTTGCGATCAAAACGTCGTTACCAAGGAGGCAGAGAAACGTCTTAAATACAAGAGTTTGGAAATCGAGATCAGCCGAACGTGGGAGTAAAAACACAGGTCGTCCCGATAGTTATCGGAGCTCTGGGATTTGTTCCGCAAAATTTGTGTAAGAACTTGTCTAAAACTCCCAGGTAATTCAAAAGACTGGGAAGTGCAAGAAATCGCTTTATTTGGAACAGCCCACATTTTGCGCAAAGTATTGTAGAGGCACCAACAGTCCCTAGATCTACTCCTTAGGTAACTGGTTGCAACCTGGAGTAGATTTTATATTCAACCGACACATAACATCCTTAGTCGTGATTTAGAGGAATAATAATAATAATAATAATAATAATAATAGCATTAATAATAATAATACTTTCATAGCAAACAGGCACCTCTCGATATGTTTCGAGTCATATGTAAAGCCGATGTGAATGCAACACCCTTGCATCTCGCAAATAAGAATTTCGCATTGCAGTGTAAATCAATTGACATCCAGAAGACAGATTGGAAATCAAAAGCATTGCACGGAACGTATGCCACCAGCTGGAGAACGAGGATGTTGACCAGGAGTCAACAAACTTATGGATTAAGAAAGGAAACTTTATTAGTTGGAGACAACGAGGTTGATGATGGCTATTCAAGACAGGGTTATACCAACAAGAAGCTATCGAAAGTATGTACAAAAAGAAGCAAGCATAGATGATAAATGCAGGAAATGTAAAACTCATCAGAAACCATAGAACATGTAAAGGGATCATGTCAACCTCTAGCAAGCACAGAATACACCAAAAGACATAACAGTGTGGGGAAAATCCTTCATCAACACTTGAAAGTAAAAATAATGAAAATCCCTTCTTTTAAATACCAACCCTTGAGTGTTATTGACAATCAGAATCTGAGGCCATACTGGCACATAGAAAAAAGGAACTTATGTTACTATGTACCAGCCAACCGCCCTGACATCTTGTTTTTGGATAAGAGGTGCATATTATTGATATTGCCATCCCTCTTACTCATAACATTAGTTATACCTACAGTACAAAGATTAGTAAATATAAAGATTTGGCAGATGAGATAAAGAATCTCTGGAAGGTATAAAGGGTGACCATTCAGTCTATAGTAATTTCAAATACTGGAGTATTGTTAAAATCGACAGAGCGTCAACTCGAGACATTAGGAGCCGGAAAACTGCTGATGGAAATGCAAAAATCTGTAATTCTGGATACATGCCATTTAGTAAGAAAAATTTTGAGAGAAGAGCTTTATTAAACTAGCAGAATCAACTAACATGTCTTATGCGGCTGCAGAGCGCCAATGGCCAAGCTAGAATGAATAAAACGAAAAAAAAAAAAAAAAAAAAAAAGAATCAACTAACAGTGCCCGTACTTGCTCGCCGAAGCGGAAGGGACTACGGCAGGTATATGTCCCCCCCGCGTGGGAGAATGAAAAAGTCATCATCATCATCATCATCATCATCATTATGATGATGATAATAATAATGATAATAATGATAATAATAATAATAATAATAATAATAATAATAATAATAATAATAATAATAATAATAATTCACCCAGCGGGGACAAAGTTGCTCGCGTCCGTGGTCTACCACACGTGTCCCCTTATTAACGGTACATGAGCAACAGTGATTCGCCACCTACTCGCTTGACCATTGTGGGGATTCCTAAGTTCACAATAATCAGCGCGTCACCAAAAGGCTAACATGCCAAGGGCGGGGCGTTGGAAAACAAACAAACGTTCTTCCAGTCAACACTCCAAGCACATTGCTGCTACACCACCATAAGAACGGCCCAAAGTTGTAAAAGCTATGTAGTGGTCCCTCACATTATTTCTATCTTACGGAATTTTCTAAATTTCAGAGAATTCAATAAAAATAAGACCTGCGTCATTTTCTTTACTATATCCAAGGAAATTTTTTACAGAAAAACAAATTGGAGCCGTTTCTGAGATTGCATTTTCTTAAAGCAGAAACTTCATGAAAACTAGTCGTTCATATTCGTATTAAAAAATAATGTTTTTAGAATAGATTTCATTAATAAAATAATTCTATCATAATATTGTACTTTTGTAATGTTAACTTCTCGCAATTTTCGAAATTTAAGAGAGAGTTCCCCAAAAATGAGGCCTAAGTTTTTCTCGTTCGTTTCTACATTCGACGGGAAAATTTAAAGAAAAGAAACTTAAAGAGAATTTGTTTAAAGAGATTTGCGAAGGCATATCGGGTCACTCCAGCGGTTCTTTACATCTTGGACACTAATGTAATATATCTTGCGTTTTTATGCCATGAATTTGTCATTTAAATTCCCGCACAATTAAAATAAAGTATGAGTTATTTGTGGATTTGTCATTGCAAACGATGCATCCAATATCCTTCAGCTGTGCAAGTACTCGAAGACCCTGGGAGTAAAAATCGCATCTTCCGAGGAGGCCTCTTCTAAGAAAGGAAGTTGCGTTCCTCGAAGGAAAGGCCATTCGGCTCCACCGCCGTCGCCCCTCTGCTGAGTTGTACAAATAGTACGGGTGGATTGTAGTACTACGTTCATGCACAATGGAGAAGGTTCCTTGAACGGCTGCGGAATATTCTAAGAAGCAATTTGTCAGCGTGTTGAACGCACGTCCAAGGGCTCCGCGGCGCTGGGGCCAGCGCTGGCGGGCGCGGCGCGGCGCGGCGCGGCGCGGCGAGGTGAGGCACTGCCCCGCAGCCGGCCTGCCGCCGCGCCGCGCCTCTGCGGCTCTTGACACGGCCTGTGCGCCCTGCCCGCCTCGGCCGCTCCCGCCACACCACACACCACCCGTTGCTCGCAGGCAGCGGCGGTCGCCGCCCTTCCCAGAACTGCGTCGCTCGCTCGCCGCTCAGCTGAAGGGCGACCTACATTGGAGAAGTAAACATTCAAAACGTGTTTTCTCCCTCAAATCACAGTTTTCAGGAAAGGCGGAAAGCGGAATACACAGTATAAAGAGTCCAACAAACGCGTTAAATGCGATGGCCCATGTTAAATGCTCCATTTCAGTATGCAACGGTAGACATAAAGTTTCTTAAAATGCTTGGTAGATTTCTGAGTTTTAAAACTGATTTATACCTCAACACACAATGTGTAAGCATATTGTGTCCGAAACTAAATACAACCATGAGATGTAAGTAATATGCCAACAGATAGGATTACTGTAGCCGATTTTAGAACAATAACCAGGGAGACCCAGCACTGAAAATTACATTTCATTCATTCACAATTTTTAGTGGATATGCTTTGCAATTTTTCATCCCGATGCAGCTAAATCATTTAACACTGCTTGCATATACAGTCACTTTCCCTAATTGCTTATTCGGTGACAAAAGCTTTTGTTGGCGAAAGCAGATGACAGTCTTCAACCAAACGACTATCGGCGAATCCTATCTCTTTCAACGTTATACAAATTATTGAATTCTGCTATATTTTACAACATTAATGATCATGTTATAAATACAATCTTATTACTTCCTAAAACTTCTGGATCTATAACAGCACATTTTTTCTCGCATTATTTCTAACTTTTGCAATTTTCGAAAATTCAGAGACTTTAAAGAAAATTAGACCTACACCATTCTTTAAGCGTCCCGTGTTTTATCCGTGACAAAAAGATTAAATAAAAAGTTTGGGGCGTATTTTGAGAAAATATATTTTTTAATTTGCATTAACTTCAAACAGAAATTACAGAAGCACCCCTTTTTTACCGCTCTACCTCGTAAATCGAAGAGAAAATTTTTAAGTATAAATTTTGCGCCGTTTTTCAGATATCACTTTAAAAATTGCCTAAATTTCGAGCGAACTTATGCAAAAACTACACATTTTGGAAAAATTGCACACGATCTTATTTTAAGATCCGTTTTCAACAACGGATTTTTTAAAGGAAAACATCTCCTCTTCAGTATTGTAGTTGTAGGAAGGACGCCGAACTGTTCAGTCATATGTAGTACACTCTTGCCAGGAGAGTACAGTGCTTTAGCGATCACGGCTAAATCGACATCTAGCATTTGCAGAATAAAAAATCTTGTTGGATATATTTTCTTTTAGGATGTCTAAGTCTTAATGAAGAAATAAAATTCGCAGATTATTGCCCAGACATTGAAACGAACGCCCTGGCAAATGCCGGAACTTTCGTTAACAGGATAGTAACGTGGGCGCTAAGGGTTAACCAATATGCCCAGAACTTATTTGTTGCCAATATATTCAATTACAGAACATGATACTATAATAATTACAAAACGTGTAGGATAAACAATAAATAAGACCACCCGTATTTCTATTAGTTAAAAATCTAGTGTTGCGAAAACGCAACACTAGGCAGCTACCACACTTTATACTCTAATTTTGATGAAGTGCGTGCTGCTGCAAATACGATAGATACGTATTATAAAATTAACATATATTTGTATTGTATTACGTACTTTGTAAAGATCGTGTTCAGAGGAAACTAGCGCCGTGTAGCCTGCAAATTGGATGATTTTTATTGATTTTATTGTAGATAAGTTCTGCAAGTAAATACTTAAAATATGGGGGATAGTAGTGATCCTTGGAGGAGGCCTGTATTTATTCGCGGAGGTTTCAGAGGAGGTTATTGCATTAACTGAAAATGTTCTGTTGGAGAGAAAACTGCGGACGGCTGAGGTGATGCAATGAGGGATTTTAATTTTGTATAGCAGCGTTTGTTATTATTATTATTATTATTATTATTATTATTATTATTTTATTCACAGTTTTACCGGTCAGTCGACCATGCACAGGTATGATGATCAGGTGTGCGGTTGCCTTATTGAAGATTCACGTGACTTCTAACAATACGACATGTACTGAAGATAACTCCCCTCTGCATTTTGTATACAGTTCTGGCATCCAATTGAAGTGCTCGAAGTGTCATTTTCGGGATCGTTCCTGTGGCTATTATTATTGGCACAGTTGTCACTTAGCTGAAGTTCCACTGAGCTGCGACTTCATGGGCGAGATCGGTATATTTCTGGATCTTCTCGTGGTATTTTGCCGATATGTTGTGGGTGTTTGATATTGATGTATCAATAAGGAAAGCCTGCTGATGGTTTCTATCATTGTATGTTATATCGGGTCTATTGTCGCCGACTTGCCTGTCAGTGATAATGGAGCTATCACAGTAGAGAGTGTGCTCACTACTTTCAAGCACGTTCTGAGGAACATATTTATAATACGACAAGGAAGTAGGGATTAAGCCCGTTTACTTTGCTAATAATAGGTGAATCTGCTTCGCCACTTAGTATGTCTCCTTTTATATTTCAAGTGTGCGTGGCCGCTACATTCACTTATCACGTGCGGGATAGTTTCGCCTGCAGCCTCACATCTTCTTCATGTGTCGGATTGGATTGTCGAATCTCTTGGAGTGTGTTCTGTAGTTCAAAATTGGAACCACTCGGACCTGGATAGTTATCATGAAGGCTTCTGTCTCCGGAAAGAGATACCCATGCTGGAGCCATGCCTGCAAAGCAGAGATGTCGACTTCTGATTTGCCGAGATCATATGTGTGTCTTCGCTTTCCATGATGTTTGTTCTCTTCGATTTCAATGACTGCTGAAGAGGTGGATCAGTCATTTTTAAGTTCAGAGGCCTATAGTCATTATCAACTGCGCTTACTGCTTGCTGAAGTCTCCCACAAAGTTCAGATGATCTATTAGAATTTATAGAAAGACGGAGTGTGATATGGAGGTGTTATTTTAATAATGGTACAACTCCATTGACACTAGTTTCGAGATATTGAGTTCAGTTCAATTTCGAGATATTGAGGTTCAGTTTGAGTAAAGTTCAATGATTATAAAAAAAATCGTGGATGGAGTTAGAAAAAAAATGTGTGTTTTCTCGTATAAGATATTTACTTGTTTGTCTGAAGATGATATAATAAGCATATTGTGTGCTTCGCAGAATATTGGGGGGTGTAAAGGAGTTACACCATCGTAAAAATGAGGTTGGTGGACTACAAAATTGAAGACAGAGATTTTATTCTCAGATACAGTCTGTTTCAAAAAATCAGCTCAATTGAAACGGTCAAGGACATTTGTTTGAAAAACTAGTAGTTTTCGCGAATATTCTGCTTGAAAATGGAGGCGTTATTTTAATAGTGGTAGAACTCCATTACTTACTACAGACACTAATTTTGAGATATTGGGCTCTAAAGTTACATGATTATAAAAAAAATCGTAGATGGAGTTAGACAAAAAATTGTGTGTTTTTTCTTGTATACCTGTTTGTCTGAAGATGATATGAATAAGCATACTGTGTATTTCGCGGAATATTGGGAGTGTAAAGGAGTTATAGCACCATAAAAATAAGGTTGGTGGGCCAAATCGATTGATGTTCTAAGAAAAGTTGGAACTGAAGACAATATCGATTTATCAAAACAGATTAAATATTATTTTAATGTATCTGTTGAGACGCATTCAGTTTTCTTCATCTTGTTGAAATCGTTGGGTTCCTACCTGCAGATCAGTAAAATAAACGTGATTCATGCTTGAAATTAATGGAAACAAATCAAGCATATCCTGTTTCTTCTCATAAACCTTTCTTTGTTGTGGTTGTAGAAGTGAGGTATTTAAGTTTTTGAAAATCTTATTCTTCTCATCCACTGCAGATTTGAAAGTTTAGTGTGTAAAATTGATGTCTTGATTTAGGTTCACTGTACACATTTATAAATGACTTGTTTTTGACAAATCTAATCCATCTAATTTTATCCAGTTACAGACAACCATTTCGTTCATTTTTCTTCCTTCTTCTTAGAGACTTTTGAAGGTCTTTTAAAACATTAAGTTTAATTTCTGTGTTAAATAAAAAAAATGTGCGGTATAATTTTATTAATTTTCGTTTCTCCTATTACCAAATCTGTATCAAGCTCTTTATAATCATATCGCAGGAGACACTATAAATATCTCAGTAATCACTCGTCCCAAGACTTGTAGAAAAACCATGTAGCCGTACCACCGAAGTTGTACCACTATCAAAATAAATAGATTACAATCTTTCTGTGATTCACTTTTATTGAGATGCGGTATGTCTTCCACAGAAAGAACTTGGTGCTCTATCACTTTCGGAATAAATGTATAACACTTGCGCGTACCTGAAAATTGAGTTAACTCAATTTCTCAAAAAAAGTGGAGTTGAACCACTATTAAAATAACGCCTCCGTATATGCTGTTAAAAAAATTACGTTTTCAACTTTATATTAATGAGATACGAGTGTTTATTCCAGTATCGATTTTGAGTGGATGCCACGCACCTGATACCACGCAGAAGAATGGTCTGAAACAACACATCAAGGACAACCAATTCGCTTTGGTTATAAAATTTGATGTCTTATTTTGAGATTAGATTGGTTGATTGATTGTTAGTGATTCCGGGCGCGTTAACTGATAATGTCATAAGTCTCGTATGTTTAGTGCATATTTTTCCCCGGATGTGCGGTGATCTTCCCCCGCTAGATGGTGTGATCCGGCACCAACCTACCGTCGACTAGAGGGGTTTTTTCAACCAGATATCTCCGACCAGAGGGCACTGCGCCCAGCCAGGACAAGCTCTGAGCTCGGTCCCCCCGGCATGTGAAGTAGCGTAGTGCGTTAGTGTTAGATACGAGTAGGGTAACGGGTGACGGATGAAACAAGGAAGAGGATGGAAAGATCACGCACGTCCCGTGCCCCTTTGTTTGGGTACTGCATCGGCACTCGCGTGGAGTTGATTGGAGAAACCACGAAGTCTACGATCAGAACAGCCACCAGAATTCTCCTCAGAACTGAATGTCGACCTAGCTAACAAAGCTAGTGTCCCGAAAAAGCCTGCCATCGTAGGGACTCGGACCTAGGGACCTCCCGGGCAGAGGCATTGCTATGACATCAGTTGACGTCCTGAGCCATCTCTCCCGGTTTGAGACTAGAATATCTAGTAGACTTGGACATGTATTCAGGGGTCCAAAAGCCAAGTTAACTCTTAGAAAAGAAAATTGGCTTTTTACTTCGAAAGAAATAATGGTTTGCAGTTTTGATTTTTGA
>JAHLJT010008446.1:153721517-153768562 GCA_031308135.1 Acheta domesticus
AAATACCCTGCCCATATAACTACTCTTAGCAGAGGAAGGAGAGGGAGGATGTATTCTGCAGGAAGTGCAATACAGCAGTAGAAATCTGGAATCATATCCCCGGACAATGCATTTTTACGAAGCCAGCAAGAATAAAACATCAGGACGAGATCAAGAATTTCATAGAGGGGAAGATGCTCCGGAAATCGGACACTGTGGTTGTCAGGGAAGGCCACTTTTCTGTTGCCGAAGGATCAGGACTCAAACCGATCTTGGCAATAAAAAACCGAGAAGGGGTCCACGTGGTCGATGTGACTGTCCATCACGAGGATGGGTCTAGCTTTCTAAAAGCAGAAGAGGAAAAGGTCGCAAAATACCAACCAGTCATTTCTCTGGCACCCAAATTCATGGAGTGCCCCATCTCAGAATCCTGCTAGTGTGATTGGAACCTCTGGGGCTATGCCAAGATCCACAATGCTCTCAAGCCTTTAGGGATCACGTCTCGAGAGGATCTACTATCTCGTTAATTGCTCTCAGAAGTTCTATTAAGCTCTACACAAAATTTAGCATTGTACAAATAGCAATTTAGCATTGTTAGGTAGTAAATCAAAAAAGGTATGTCTTTGTCCCGTGGGGAAGTCTAGGGAACCCAGGATATCCTAAAATGCCTAGGAATTACTTAGTTACACGACTTTAAGTGGAAAGTGTATGTTATTTGATATAGCATATAGAAAGTTGTGTAGGTAGACCCTTTTTTGGGAGGGGAGAGTCCAGTTTGTAGACGCCCTCAAGGAAGGACAAAAACCTCTCAGTAGACTCCTTCCGACCACAGAACACTTACGCATATGAGGAGTGAACTCTTCTTTGTGCATGTTAACGCTGCGAATATAGCTTCTTGTTCAGATTCAGATTTAGGCTAATATTCAGGGTGGAGAGCGCATCAGTTGGGTTATTGCCGAGACGAACGTTTATGGAATGCTCGCTCGCTCGATCTCTGAAAGGACACAATGTACCCCTCTTATATGAAGAAATAAGCAATCATAAGAATAAATCGTTCACCTTTTTACTTCATTCTCACATGAAAAAAAGCCTTCTTCTAATCTGTATTCCACAAAATTTCACTCGTGCCTTTGGCGTGTTTCCCGCGGAAAAGCGGTTGTTCCTTGAAAACGTTTTGGAGCGTCGGCAGTAGTGCCAACTTTGATAGCTAACCTGTTCTCATGGATCTTAGTGCGACCTCACTGAAGCTCGTTCCCTGGGCGGAGCAAACTACTTTGAATTGCCTGTTTCGGCGTTTGAATTTGGCGACAATGCTGTCATAGGTTAAAAACGGAGATCTAGTGTGTCTAAATAATCTCTGCACCAGAGTGCTCAGCAGCGGAGCCCGGCAGGGGCTGCCCCCTGGCGAAGGGAGGTGAAACTATTACAAGCAGTCCGCTAGATTGAATGCAATACGACGAAAACAAAGAAACTTTATATACCCGCTCTTTTCGCAGCCAGCACGCGGTTTTGGAGGGAATTTTTATAAGTCCAACGCGGAACGTTTAAAATGCAAATTCTGAGCTAGTAATAAAGGCCAAAGATTGTTATTAAAAACCAATTTGCCGCCACGGCGCCAAATATGAATCATTTTTTATGCCAATGTGCCAACATAACTCCCGCCCGCGCACGACGTCGAACCGGGACCCGCTGGACCAGATAATTTTCAAGCTTTGGGTAGAACAGTATCCTTGTTCTTATGCTGGACAGCGAAGGAGAGAAAAGCAAAAACAAACAACATCAATCACCCCCCCCAAAGAAGAATTGATTGAAATTGACAAAATAATGGTGTTTCACGGACGTACTTGAGCAAGTGTGATCCTGCGCCTTTGGATAAATAATGCGATTTTCCGGCGATGCGCTTCAGTCATCCGAATGAGAAAGACGAAACAAACAAACTGTAATAACAAATCAATGAGTATTGTTTTCACACATACGCGATATACCAGGCAATGAAGGATTCTTAAATAATCGACCAAGAGAAAATGCATGACAATCAATATTGAAGGAAAAAGAAAAAAAACAAAACAAACAAAAACAATCCAATTAGTTTCATAAAGAAATAAAAACCAACTCAGAAAAAACTCTGCCCACGCGAGGCGTGTCGGCCGTTCGCGTGCAGCAGTAAGACTCGAAGTCCGGACCCACTGATACGCCCTTTGTAGTCACAGATGGGCGCCGAACGCCAGATTTCTTGTTTTGTCAGAATTCCCACTTGAACAGGAGCCACAACTCGAGAACCTATTAGGTAAAATAAAGAACAAATCACGCAGCTGATCATTTTGTCGGCACGACGTGATAAGACAGGCAAATGGATTTTGGTGTAATGTCAGATAAGAGGGTAGTACAATTTTCTAGAATTTGTTAGCACGATATACGTTCAGATACACTATTTTGTTTTTTGTTGTTTTTTTTCGATGTTAGGACTTCACCACTCCAGCTGTTTCACGATGGGGCGCCTAGAACATGTTATTTGTGTAAGGTTACCCTTTTTGACGTCTCTAGGCTGGGTTTTTAGGAACCCTCACCAGCAGAGAGCGCTAAGCCTAAATTTTCATTAAAATGAGAGGGTACTTCATTTTAATTCCATAAAGGAAGAGTTCGTAGACGTTTTAATGAAGGAGGTGTGGTGACAAGCATATCGACATTGTAAACAATAGCATTTTCACTCAGGTCTCGTTCCTGACGCCCAAAACAACTATATATTAAAAATTTTTAAAAAATGTGGGGGTGGCTCAGGTAGCTTGATCCCCGGGAGCGCCAGGTCCCGTGGCGATATCTGCAGATATGCTCCCTGAGGGAAGTCTAGATCAAATATTAATACTCTTTTGATAAGATACACAGTAGAGGTCTACATTCTCCGCGATTTTTACCGACCAGCGCTCGCTCGCCTCTCTTCTCTCGAGACCACGCGCTCGCCTGTCCTTCGCAGCCGGTTGCGAACTCCCGGTCGCCGGCGGCCGACCGAGACTCGGTCGGTTTCGATAACCGGCGGACCCCGTTCAGGCGAATTGCGCGTCGCAATACTCAGCCGCCACGTCGGAGTAAATATCTAATGCCAAGTTTCAGGAAAAGGAAGGAGTATTGAATGGTTTTTAAAATAAATGACCAGTAATTTCATTTTTTCAAAATGTAATACAAAGACGAATTTTAATAATAATTTTCAAATAATAAATTTTAATATAAAAAAATAATAAAAAGCTTTAAAAATCGAGTCCTCGGACGCACCGGAGAACCTCGAGTGTATCTATTGCAGTTCTGCCTGTGAATTCAAAGAAAAGGCATTCAAAAGTTTTAGAGATAAATTCCGTTCTTTGTAATGACTAGACATCCGATGTTTAGGAAATTGCCTATTTTATTCTAATGAACATAAAATCATTAATTTTCCTTAATTTTATATGGTGTAAATACAAATGATCTGATAAATTTAGATGCAAGAGCAATGAAATATATTAGTACATTTCCCTTCCAATTTTGTGTTTTTGTTGCCTGTTTTCAAATATTTTTTTGTTGTAATTTTCAGGCATCTGAAACGCAGGTCATAATTTCTTAACCAGGCAGTAGGCGCGCGGGGTGCCTCAGTCACCCCAGCATTATTTTGAGCTCATTGTACTTTTAGTTTTATTTATAATCTTGCGAGCTTCTCAACGCCTTTCGAGGAAAGCTTTGTGCACATATGTCGACCCTTCTCTTTCAACTGCTTCCTGTCCTTTCCTGGAAATTTCGTCGCAAAGGCGATGGCGCCCTGCGTGGGGGCCACCGAATCACCTCACGCAACCTTTGTTATCGCTCCCTGCCACGCTGTTCACAGTAGTTCACCCAAAGGAAGGGGGTCTCGTGGAGCTTCAGTACTACTCCACAGAAGCCAATGATTCACAATTTCATCTTTTACGATTTTTTAATTACAATTAATCACTTATCTTGTTTTGAAACGAAAAATAATGGAGTAATTGAAAAATATTACGTACATATAAAACTTTATATGCATCATTTTCGTGAATACATACTTTTGCCGAATTTAAAATAATGTTAAACAACATGTATATACAATAGTAAATAATGTATTTTGAATTATTGTGTTGAATAGGCTGATGTGTTGTGAGCGCTGTTGTTTGGATGCCGACTGAGTCGACCAATTCAGAGGCCATGGCGGCTTACATCAATTATTTCAGTATTTCACAATAAATTAGTACGCCCAAAGACGACAAGACCGTTTTTGACACAAGGGAAATAGTACCACCTCATTTTTTGTTTAGCTTATGCATTTTTCTTATCTACTCGTGAATTTTGACCAAATATTCATGTGTATTTAATAAATATGCCTATATATTCGGGTTTGTAAGAAACTTAAATGACATTACAATGGCACGAAACGAATTATTTTCCCTTAAGCATTATAAATATAAAAAAAACAATATAAAATTCATGCAATAAAGGTTTTAATTTATTTTCAGACTCTTTGTTTGTCTTAATTCTTTCAAAAAATGTATTGTTTTGTCTCAATAATATTATTTCCAATCAATCGACAAATTGTTACTTTTCAACAAATTAATCATTTATTTGAAATTCGTATTTTCTTTCGATTACAATGAATTGAAAGAGTTTTGCGATCACTACGCGCAGCGACTTTATATCACGTACATGCATCTGAGCGGCGAAGCTACCGAGCAGCTCCGGCGCCGGTCGAGCGGCGAGCGCTCGAGCGCTCGGGCGCTCCGCGACTCCCGAGACTCGGCGACGCTCGACTGTTCTGCAGCTGAGCGGGAGCCGCAAGGACGGTCCGGTCGAAATGTCCGTTAAACATCTATCTCTTCCCCCCCGAGCAAGGTCCCCCTCCCTTCGCCGAGCGTCGGCGCGGAGCCCGAGCGTCTCGAGCGGTTTTCGCCTGATTGCAGAGCTCTACTATTAACTAAGTCTTTCTGATCATTGATTATTTTATTAACGGGGTTAATTTGGGAAATTTTATGCTTGATTGTCACTCAATATCTCAGTCACTTGGTCAGTGCAATTATGTTTGTCAATTGCCACAATATTACCGTTATCAGCTTTAGTAAGAGAATGTCAGACATTCAATATATCTAGATGTGAAGGAACATATCTGGATTGATTTTGGAAGGTGAGATGGACGCGTCTTCCTACAACTACAATTATGAAGAACATTATTCTTAATGAAATGTCATCAACAACAGATCTGCAAATAAGGTTACTTTCAAGTTTTGAAGAATGTGAGTATTTTTGCGTAATATTGCATCAAACGTAGGCAATTTTAAAATTTCAAACATATTTTCTCAGAAATGGCTCCGTCGCTCTCCCTGTAGTTTCAAGTACATTGTCACATCCTAACAGAGACTACGCAGTCCAGCACTCGGTCTGTCGTTGCCATGAGGATGGGGGAGAGGTGGTAGGCAGCGGGAGCGGCGGCGGCAATGGCGGCCCAAAAACTAGGCGGCGGCGGGAGCGGCGCCCAAACACTAGGCGTAGCCCGCTTACGTCTAGCTGGTGTAGCATCGGAATTCGTACGTAGTGGCGTCCAGTCGGAGTTTTGTAAGTATATGAAAGATAGATTTTCCCCGAATGTATCACGGCCTACTTTAGAGAAAATGTTTAACGACTGTAATCAAAGCACTTGGAATCGATAAGTGAGTTCGCCAGCAGGCTCGCTACACTAGAACGACAGCTACGAAGCTGCTACAGTAATCCCGAAGCAGCTGCAACCAAGATGATGTTCGAGGAAAGATTATTAGGGCAGTTTCTAGCTGGTCTGAGAGAGGAAATAGGTCGGTTCGTTTCGGTGCGTAATCCAAATACAATGCTACAAGCAGTAAAGTTTGCAAAACAAGAAGAAGCGATTGCTAGGAATTATGCGTCTGCGACACGAACAGTAAACTCGCTGAACTCTTTTGTCAGCGACCCCCTGCAAGGGTACGCACAGTGGGCAACAATGCCGCATTCGACGGTACAAAATTCTGTTTATGCGCCCAACTCGCCGTTCGGGTATACGCAACAGGTAAAACCGCCACAACCGTGTGTGCCGGTGCAGGGTTCCGCTTTCCCCTCTTATGGGAATATAAGAGAGGGCAACCGAGATTACTCATCGGCATTGCCGTTCGGTGCAGGTTCGGTGTTCTTTGCCATTCAGCATCCACCCCGAGGTCGGAGCCCGGGATTCACACAGCAACCACCTCCACCTTCTCGTCAGTCACTCACAGCGAGAGTGTGCTATCATTGCGGAAAACCAGGCCATTTTCGCGAGATTGTCCGGAGAAGAAACGAAAGTGTTTTAATTGCGGGCAGACAGATCACAACATAAGGAATTGCCCATTGATAATATGTAGTAAATGTAAGAATCCGGCCACTGTACGGTAGATTGTCAAAAACGGGACGTGAATTCGGGAAACTGATAAATTCCGACCACGTGGTCGGGGATGAAGTATTAGCCGTTACCCCGTCAGAGGGCATGACAATTAGTGTAGGTATTTTAGGACGTGAGCACCAATTTCTGGTCGACACAGGAGCTGCGGTTACTTTATGCGATTCCAAAATTTGTCCTTTCGGTCAACTTGCCCTTTCAAATTATCGTTCGGCAATTAAAAGCGCTTCTGGGCACAATCTTCAGATACTAGGTCAGTGCAATGTGCCATTTGTGATCGACGAAGTAGCATACGAACATGACACGCTCGTAGTGGAATTAGGAACCACCAACTACGCAGTGATATTTGGCTTGGATTTCATGGTGAAGTATGGAAGTAGTATTTCGTTACGAAACAAGACAATGCAGGTTTGCGAGGGGCACGTGACGACTCTCGCTCCTCGGACGGAACCAAATAAAATTAGGAAAATCAAATGTGGTGATCTAATTTCTTTTGCAGACGAGCCGAGCGACCATCAAAGCATAACAAAGGTAGTAGACGCAGACGAAGGACATCGGGACATGGGTTATTTGGATCTGCTAGGGTCATTGACAGAGAGCGAAATAGATGAGATGAACGCGAGTGAGACGAACGCGGGCGACAGTGGACACACGTGCTTGTACGCACGAATCCAGTATTTTGCATAGTGTAACTTCTAACTCAAAAGAAGGATTTGCGTTAATTGTGCCTTATGCAGCGGCATTTCAGTCCAATGTCTCAGATTCTAGTTGGTACCCAAACCTTCCTACTACTTTCCAAACTGGCGAATTGGCGCGGTTGTCGCCGCTGCTGGAGCCGGAGGCCGGCGTTGCGGCGGAGGAGCAGCGAGGCATGATCGAATGGCTTGGCATCCTGTGAGGGCCAAGGCTCACCACGAGCCTCCTGGCCTACCCGCCTCCGCAGAATCTGCGGCCGGTGGGCACCGAATTGGATCCTGCCCATTTGCTGATGTGTGGAAGGCGCGAGAAAGGCCCCGCGGGTGGCTCCCTGACCGCGTCGTGGACACATCTCAGTTTGAGCGCAAATGCTGCCTATGTGACATGCTGCCATTGGTGACGGGCGACGCGAACATGCTGGCGGGCGAGATGCTGGCCGCCACATGCGAGATGAGGAACTTTCCATTGCTGGTGCCGAGCACTCCTGGGTTCGAGCGCAGGCCCTGCGAATGGGGCACGCAGTCGCTAGTGTCGGGCAACAAGAACGCGCCGGCAGATGAGATGGCCGCCGCGTGCGAGATGGACCTGCCTTCATACGCCATTTGCACAGCGTACGCGCACTGTCTGCGTCCCCAGCCGGAGGCGCGCGTGTACGACTGGCGAATGATGGCTGACCGACCGCCAAACACCTCTGAAACCGCAAACGACAACGCAATGGAAAGAAACACCCGCAGTTTAACAGAACCGTCGCCTAATCCATGTAACTTTACCAAGGCAATAATTGAGGACCTGGCGCTAAGGGAAAGCAAAGGCCTCCTTGTGTATGAGTTGAAGCCGTATATGGTTATTAGTTTTGTGTTGCGAACGTACAATAAAATATTGTTATGTTGAAAACTTAAGTGCAAAGTGACTGTGTGATAGTGGATTGTAAGTACAAGAAGAAAGTGGCGGAAAATGTGAATAAAATAGTAGGTAAAGCCAAAAAAGACTAATAGACTCATGAACTAATGCAAAATCTGCAAAAAGAACTAAATGCAGCCAAGAATATTGTTTTTATCATGTGTAGATTCGTTTCTTTTATTCAATCAAGTGGTATGCCTCTTTATGAGTCTATTTCATGCACATATTTTTGTCCTTCCGTAAGTGTTTGTTGTATATATTGATGAACTATGCCTTCTTGCCAAGTGTTTTTTAACGTATCATGCCTTTCCATTATTGTGTGTTTTATGTCTTTTTTTTGGTACCGTTTTTGATCATGTGACCGTTTTGATCTGTGTGTTAAAGAGTCTACGCCACATGCCATATTTGTTCATATATATATATATGTATATATATATATATATATATAATATATATATATATATATTGTATGTAATTTATATAGAAGAGTTCAGTACTCAGTCGGGTCTCCGAATTAGCCTCGCCCCCCGGCTTTTTACGAGCGGGGTGATGTGGTGAAGCGACGCCACCTTGGACGCTTCCGCTTTCACTTCCCGCCCGGGCCGAGCAGGCATGGCTCCCAGATGTGCGGGCTGACCGCTCGTCCCCCGCCCCCCTGCGAGTGACCCGAACGAGGGCATGCCACCCCCGCTGTCGTAGGGATGCACTGATCCGGCAGTATATAAAGGCGGCGTACGCCTGCCGCGAGGTCGCTTGTTTACCGCTCTTCGTGAGCATGGTAGTGATCGCCGGCGTTCCCACTCCACGGTTGCCCTCGGGTTGACCAAGTCGGGAATCGACGCAAGGCTGAGCCAAGCGACCCACCGCCACCCTATCTGCCTTCGTTACCGCGATTGCCGCCGCCGCCGCCGCCGCCGCCGCCGCCGCCGCCGCCGCCGCCGCCGCCGCCGCTGCCTACCACCTCTCCCCCATCCTCATGGCAACGACCGACTGAGTGCTGGACTACGTAGTCTCTGTTAGGATGTGACAATGTACTTGAAACCAGGGCTTATAATAAACTGCTGTTAATAGCCAACCAGGAGTTCGTCTTTCTCCCGTCACATACTCCCTCCCATCCATGTCGTCACGACAAGGACACGTTGCTCTCTGATTAGCAAGCACATAAATTTCAGGAACGTAACTGTTATTTGTGTAAAAAAGGAGATTATAAAAAACGTCTCATTACAATAATCATACAATTACTAAAATGTGCTTAAATTTAGTTTTCTTTTTCGATAGCATCAGCAGCGTTGGAAACTTTTCTCTTATTTGCCAGAAATTTACACTTTTATTCCAATGTACACAATGAGAAAGGACAAGCTAGAAGTGAGTAATATTTACTGCCATATCTACAAATTTGTTTATAATAATTTGTTAATTTACTATTTCATATTATTTTAATTTTTTAAAGAAAAGAAAAACGTACATAGTTGGAACAGTTTTTTAATTTTATTTTTTCTATTTTATTTCTTCTTTTTTAATTTCATTTCTTTTTGCTCGGAATTTCTACCTTTCAAGGGTGTAGATATGAGGATTATGAAACTCTGTAGGCTGAATAATCCTAGGTCTAAGAGTCAATACACTTGCGTCACAGGTATGTTCCATTGACAGGTAATATGAGCTTGACAAGCATTAGTTGAAACAGTGTTCGAAGGCGAGTTGACAGCAAAAATAAAACGTTTTAGCGGGCTTTCTTGCTAGCAACGTCTCTGCGACAATGACTTTGTTTGATGCGTTAACATTTTGTAAAATTGCAAAACAGTGATAACAAAATTCTTCAAATTGATCGTATTGTTGTCGGTCGTGATGTATGATATAGAAAATATTTTTATAAAAGGAAATACATCCAACGAAGGTAATAAATTTAACTTAGAACTAACAATCACTAACTTAAAACTAACTTCTTAACTGTAAGACGTTTTGATCGCTTGTATTGGTATTCAAAAATTGAACGCTCAATTCAGTGTAATCAAAGCAGACTTAAGTGAAATTATTCTTGCTATTTTGTATTATGTGTGCAAATACTGTAACAGTTAAGTTTATTAATGTTTGTTTCATATGTAAAAGTTAGAAATGACTACTGTTACTGGCTATCGGAGCAGACGCAGGTAGCCACGGATCCCTTTTTTTGAATTGGTTAAATTTGACTTTTTCAAGTTATAACTGAGATTTTAGTATGGCAGAAATTATAATATTTAAATATTACGTCAATATTTCCAATAATGCGAGAAAGTATTTGCATTTGTAGCACCACTACTTTAAACTTGTCAACGGAGACGAATTTTTTAGGGTGGCGTCAGTGTCACTACACCACTCGCCGAAGGCTCCAACAACCACATGGTTAAACTTCACCACCCGATATTGGTGGCCGAGAAATATTGCGGGGAAATATTACTCGTATTTTCTAGCTTTTTCTTATCTGTCACGCAGTATCTCTGACCGGGAGCTCCTAGGTTCGAGTCCCAACGGCAGCAGGATTTTCGACACAAGCTTGTCATCGCTAGATCGATTTCAGTCGCTGTCTGTAGGAAAATTCTGACGGTCGGATGCTCTGATCGGTAGTTTACCGTGTTTTTTCCGATCGAAAGGATCGACCACGCAAATGCCGAAGCAGTACCCCAACAAACAGGCCACAAACCGCGCGTGATCTTTCCTTCCTTCTCCTTGTCCTTTCCTCACTCACACGCTTACTAATACACTACACACATATAATCAGGGGTGTAGCGTCCATGGATGTGGATGATGTGTTCCGTACCCTGACAATATCAGCTATTTTTATTTTAAAATGCTTGTAAATTGTCCGTTTGTTATTTTCTTTTTCTACTACAGAATATTTCATTATATTTCAAACATCGCGCCGTTGACAATTTGATTCTCCACAGGAATGAACGACTCAGTCTGAAATGCCGCCTCGCCTGCGCTGTGAATCAGGTGCACGGTGACCCATTACATCCACCGTGCCTACGAAAAAGCTGTCGTTTTTACAAAACTTCATTGTTCTCTTCGGTGTTTGTAAGAGAACAAGATTAATTAATTAACATTGTCGTTTTATTTAAGTTTTATTACCTTATTTTAATGCATTTAGCAACTATATATTTGTAGCCAATTTAGTTTAGGGATTGTGCTGGTTGAATGCACAAGGGTATGTGACTGCAATCCACATCCGTGCCGTGGCGAGCACAATGCGATCCAAAGTGTCTACATAATTATGGAATCTTATTGTTGTGACATGAAAAATTATAGTACGTGAGAAAGTTTAAAATATTTTAAAAAATATGAGAGGATAGAATTTTATTTAAATAGCCAACACGGTATGTTGAGCCACAGTGATATATGGGAAAATAGGGAAGTTCTGTCACACTTCATTCGAGTTGTATGCTTTTTTTGGGAGACAAGGGGAAATTTTATAGATGTAATGAAAATAGAAGATCATCAAATAGAGAAAATTTCATGGAATATATAAGTGAAATAATGAAATATGATAAAACTGACAAGGATGATATGAAAAATTCCATTATTTCGTGCAATCTCGCCAGAAATTCTGGTTGATTGGATTTCAAGTGTGAGCATGGTAATGTGCCATGAAATTAAAAATGAAATTTCTAAAGCGGCTTTAGTCTTCTCGATACCGGATGAAACCCTTGATGTAAGCAGCAAAGGACAACTGTCAACTGATTTCCATTACATGTCAGTACATTGATTGATTTTCTTTCCTATTGTATTTTTATTATAGACCATTGCTTTCCATTTTATCAATTATGCCAATTCTGATGGGTTCAAAATGATATGAATTGGACAATTTTGAAAATCATTGGGTTTCATAGTACCCTTATTATTAAAGTGTGAGGACACTCATTTATATTTTTCTAGGTCATGAACTTAAGTCAACTTTTTCTAACTTTCAACCGGTAAACTACATGAAGTACGTGAACCATTATTACTTTTACTGGATCGGTTTTTTATTTTAAATATACAATTTATTTGTCTGCTCTAATTGACCAAGGTGACTGAAATGGTATTGGTGAACGAGGAATATTTAGGAGTTTAAAATTATTATCTCATTTCTCGAGTTACATACACCCTAAGCCAAAACTCAGGCTACGCCACTGCATATAACACACTACCACACATGTCGTGAGACAGGTCGGGAGCTTAGGTCTTGTCCCGTCTGGGAAGGTGCCCCACAAAAAGAAACTCTTTGTTGGGAGATACCTAGTTGGGGAAAATCCCGCTAGCCAGCAGTAGGTCGGCGCCGTATCTCGCCATCCAGCGAGGAATGATCACTGCCACCTTCCGACGAAAAAACATGCGCTACACGTACGGGGCTAATGACAGCAGTTGACGCGCCCGGAATCACGAACAATCATATCTCTCATGCAGACGCCTCTTGTATGCCGTAGCACCGAGTACTATTAAGTCATGTAATGCGGCGGAAAATTGTGACATGTGTGGCGAGACATTTGAATTGGCGCGCAAGCGGCAATGCAGCGCGCGCTCTCTAAAGGTGTCTCCACACATTCGGCATTCGCAGAGCAGCGAGCTACTGCTGGCCCGATCCCGAGCAGCTGATGTGTTCGGCGAATGTTCGCTCTCTTTGATGTGTCCAAAAGACCGACACGTGGTGGGTAGGGCGAGCGCCAAATGTTCATCACTCGGCAAATTGCAAGCGACAAATCCACATTACTCGGGATTCGGTGAGCTGTTGCTCGCTGTTCGCCGTATGGCGAATGTGTGGAGCCGCCTTCAGGACTGTTGTAAGCAGCAGCGGGCCCGGAACACGGCAAACGGAGACGGGCTGGGAGGCGAGTCTGTCCGGCGCTCGGCGCCGGACTATAAGAGTGGCTAGCTGGCACCAGAGAACTTCATTGGAAACAACGAGTCGGAGGCTCGCGCCCGATCGACCCGAGCATGGGTGAGGCACCGTGCAGGCAGCGCGAGGGCCGCACAGCTGGAAATCACGGGTGCCACGCCTCTGGTGGTGCCAACGAGTGGGGCGCACAGCAGCCAGCTCTACGAGGCAGCAACGCGCCGTGGCGTGGCGTTGCGCGTGCGACAGTGCACGCTGAGGGAGCGGCGCGGAACAGGCGAATATTGTAGCAACGTGTATTGTTGTTCCAAACTATGAAGTACAATGAAGTTTCATTTTATGTTGAATGAGCTTACTCTGTCACCCGTCCTACCTTGAACATAACAAATCGATTTCAAGATTTCAACGGATATACATGTTTTGTTGTCACCTGATACCGAAAACGTTTTTTTCTTCAAAACGTCCATCTGTCGTCTTCAAAATGTCTGTCTTCTTTGAACAACACTAGCGCCTAAACTACGTGTAGAATATTTTTCAAAACTGAATACTCCCCGGGTAAAATTTTCTACTATAAGACCACAAAAATAGCTTTGAGCTCGTAATCCAAGCGGGCATAAAAAATGACACTTTCAATTCAGTATGGCGGACAGTTCGGGACGCCGCTTCGGTATGGCATACAACTCCTTCACACTCTGGCTATCTAATGAACAATATACAACTAGAATTAGCTGTGTGCTCATTCCCCAATGGCCGTTTTTTTCGACATATTTAAAAAAGTGCGCAGCGCAACGCCGACACCTACAGGCCGCCATACTTGCGTTTCCTTGTTCCTCATAACACTGGCGAACTTCTCAAAACGTTTTAGCTTTGAGCCTATCATACGTCGATTTTCTTGCTGGCTCCCGGTCTATAAGAAGGGCCTGCTGACCGGAGACACGTGAGAAACATCCTTTTTATATTGTCTTACAGAGCTCCTTATTTTCGGTGTTTTGGGTGAAAAATTTCAATGCGTATTTGATCACAGAATATTCGTGTTTCGAGAAATTCTGGAGAATATTTGCGTTTTGGAAGAACAAATTTATACAATAAGTAATTAAAATATGAGAATTATTCAAAATTACTTTTTTTAGGCAGTTACTTACTGAGGTTAAACTCGCGTTTGAATGTTCAGGTAATAGTGTCAGTAATCCTATAATTCTAACAACTAACACGATTTACTTACATCAAAAGCATTTCAATAGAATAAAATTATATTCGTTTCTTCATCTTTTTGTAATAATATTAATTATTGATATTATTATTATTGAAAATCACAAGAAAAACTGCTCTATCCACAAAGAAATATCGTGCACATGATTATGAAGTTTCCTTGAAACCATCAATGATCAATTCGGATGAAAACCGTCAAAATGCATAGGGTCGGAAAATAACATGCATTGCTAACGAGGGTTTGGTGATAGAAGAAGCATGTTACCACCTTTCCTGACAAAAGAAAATGTGCAGGCCTGCAAGAAGAAGAAGAAGAAAGGAAAGGGATTTCGCCTTTGCTTTCCTCACTAATGATGAGGCCATGCAGTTCATATAATTTTACATTGAAGGCAACTCTCATGAATGCCACTTTCTTATTGATGATTTGATGGGCAAATACATGGAGGTTACGAACCCGATAGCAGCACAGTATATTCATGCCTCTCAGAAAACTATGGAGAAGATATATTGATGAACACCTGTTGTATATTTTCGAAAATTTGAGTACAAAATATTAAATTATTTCTGATATCGAAACGACTAATGTACATAGGTTGGATAAGAAGTAATGAGAATATTACTGTCACTTAAAGCTGGTGAGTAGGTGTACTACCATCTTTAGTGACAAAAGGAAGGACTGTTAGACGAGCGTTCATAGAAATAGTGCAAGTTCCCTAACGTCTTTACAAAGGTAGAGAAACGCTTGTGGCTCAAAATTGAAGTGGCACGTAGTAAGCAAGGATGGAGTAAGCAAGAATGTTTCCAGGAACTGCATGAAGCATGTTGGGATGCATCGTTGCCATACTCCACAGTCGCACGAGGGGTTAAAGGGTTCAGATTTGGCAGAGATGCTGTGAAGGATAACCCCGTAGCTAGTCCACGTGAACTCTTACGCAGCGGCAATACGAGATTCTGGAACATCCACCTTACCCGATTTGAGGCCCTGTGATTATGATCTCTTCAGAAAAATGAAAAAACCACTGCTAGAAATTCAGAACCAGTGAATAAATTAATCATGTAACAGGGCGGTATATGGGACCTCAACAGAAAATGACGCGCAAATTGTGCACGACGCCTTCCGAACATTTGATAAAAGGTCATTAATAACGGAGGCAACTAGTGATTGGCCACTCCAACTATAATTGGAATTACCGCTTGTTCTGCCACGTGTTCTAATATGTTGCTTGTAAATGGCGTGAAGGGACGCTTTTTGGTTATAATGTAACATTTACTTTGACTACAAGAGTGCAACTGTTGCCAATATGGCGGATGTTTGTTAACATTGTGGGGTGTGTTCATTTATGTAAAGGGTTAGAGGTCGTTAGGTCCAAAGATGTTAGGTCTAATGAAAGAAGGTCTAATTTGTATAATGTCAGTAGATGTATGAAAACAGGTCTAATGAAAATTTGGTCTAATTTTTAAAAAATGTCTAATAATATATGATGTATTTATCAAAATAATCTAATAAAACTTCGGTCTATCGGACACGAATGTCGAATCTATTATGTTGTAACACAAATATGTAACAAAATGTGATTCACATTTCATTACGTCAGTACGTTATAATCTGAAATGAAATCACAAGGAATGATACACTTTAATTCAGGAAGTAAGTAATGTAAATAAAATGATACAGGTGTTAGAATATTCTGTCTGTAGCTCAAAGACTGAAAGTACAAGTCAATATCACCACAATCTTGATAATTTTGGTAATACGGAGGAAGGAGATAGGAATACGGAATAGGAGGAAGACGGAGAGGTAGATGGAGAGGAAGGTGGAGACGTAGGCGTAAAGGAAGGCATAGAGAAAGACGTAGGAACGACGGTGGAGAAGGTAGAAAGGAAGAGGGATAGGAGGGTGGAGAGAACGACGGAGATGAAGGCGTAGACGTAGAGAATGTCGTAGACGCAGAGAAAGACATAGAATATTATAAGAATACGAGACTACAAACACCAAGAATTTCCTTTCAAGAAAAATGAACTGAAGAAGCGGAGGGCCTGTTGTGTTGCCGGGTTCAAACGGCCATGGGTGCTCATCTCCAAAAGGAGCATAGCGGGGTCATTTAGTCGGTCGCTGCGTCTGGGCTTCGGGGATCAGCGTTATGTCTTCAAAGAATATCGAGAAGACGATAATTTTTAATGAGAAATCAGGATAATCTAAGGGAGCCGGTGATGCACAGATCAACCGTCGTGTGATTTTCAAATAGATTTTAGAAATATGTACTACGAAAAATTGAAAGAAACACATTTCGAAATAAATCTTGACAATGTCAACTTTATGGAACAATTACATTACCTAAGTTGAGGAAAGCCAAAGCTAGAAATCATGCTCAGTATCACAAAATAATTGCAAACTTTAAGTAGTTATTTCGCAACACTGAGAAGACATTTAAACTGAACAATGTTGGCTTTTAACCGAAGAAAAAAAAACAGGAAAGTCAAACAACCGAAGAAAGTTTAAAGCGTCGGCGCCGCAACATTCAGCTTCTGTAAGATATAATGTAACTAATGAGTGATATTTATTTGATGCCAATGTACACTAAGAAAAAAGCTTAAGGTAACTTCCCATGTTTTAAAATGGTAGCTTGTTTCTGCCATAACACACTGAGCTCGATTTTTTTAAAATTTATTTAAGGTCGCGTCAACTTCGCGGTCATTAGCGACCACTATTGGAGTAACTTTATGAAATGAAGATAACACGATTTGGTGATGAGAGGGGGTGAAAGGACGAACACACAACCATGCCCGAGGCGGGACTCGAACCCGCGACCCCACGGTCCAAGACCACTGCGGCACTACTGGCAGAGCGATCTCGACCACGAGGCCGGCGAGCCCGATTCTTGTAAGTTTGCAAATAACCTTTATTACTATTGTCCTTCCGCCACAAATTATTTTTATTTAATTTTTTGTGATTATCGTTACTTTGGAATTTCAGTAGAAGAAAAGTTCAATTCATATGAACAAATAGTAAAAATCATTCATTCTGATCATTAATATTGATGTTTGTTCACATGATCTTCGTGTCAAGACTATGAATTGCTGTAGTTACGCCTCTATCATTCCGCCACCCCTCTCACACTTTCTGTCTCCACGAAACAGTCTCGACGCCGCGAAGACCACCTTAACCAACGGCGACTGTTGCAAGGGCTGCTACAGGAAATGTCGGTTTACTTAAAAATCACATGTTAGAAAGTATAATTTTGTACTCAAATTACTATAAAAATATGATACATCATTTTATTACTCTTTTCATGATCTATCCATTGCTGATGAAACTAGTGGTGCTTCCAACGCACATACTTTCTCGCTCTGCTTCTATACTGTCCTTATTGCTATTCCACTACTCCATAAACAAGCAAAAGTGTACTATACCAGCAAACCATTTCGGTACCGAGACCCAACAAACGAAACTCAAATTCAACGAACTGGCACTTATACCACTACGCAACACCAACGTCGAACACCTCTTTCGAACAGAGCCATAAAAGAATAGAACCGTCCTATAAAATGGTAAATGCATGACAAAGAAACAATTGAAACGATGGTAATACGCTTTACAAATATAAGAAGAGAGATAAAAAATTGTTAAAAGTTAAAAATTTCAACAAATATATACAGACATTTCCACGACATTTATCGCAATTACTTACATTTTAGTCAAAACGTAACTCGATCAATTTCATCATTAGCAGCCGGTAATTTTCAACATGCGAAAAACATATCTTTCAAACATGACCAAGAAAGGCAGCGATAAACCGCATTACGAAGTATTCGTAAGCCTAGAAATTAATAATATTTCTAAACCGTTAGGGATTGTAAGTTTATCGCATGACTTCTGGTTATATTGTATTACAATTTAGCGTTAAAATGCTCATAATTTTACTGAAATTGGTTCATACAGATATATACTAGACAACTGTTCATTTGACATGTCATACGCTTCAGAAATTGAATAACAGAGTTGAAAAATTGTTTAAAAGACGTAGTTAAGGAAAACACAGACAAGTCCTGTCTATTTATCTATATTGAATCTATTCGTGAGTAGAAGTACTTCAAATGATTTTCAATAAAGTATCTACAATCTTCAATGTTTTTTTCCTGCAACATCACATTCATCAAATTAAAATCCCCCTCGGGCGATCGAAATCGGCACCTTCCTTACTGACGATCTCAACCCGAAGGTGCATTAACCAACTGCGCTACGAGACCCACTTGCGGAACAACAGCTTATATTTCAGTCAAAACGTACTTGTATCAGTTCTATCATTAGGAAGCCGGTAATTGTCAGCATGCGAAAAACATGTCTTTCAAAAAACATGACCAAGAAAGGCAGCGGTGAACGGCTTACTCCACACAATTTATCGGATGATCGGCATTTGGAAAATAACTACTGCGAGAAAGTATGTGCCATTATATAGCACCACTAGTTTATTTATATATTTTCCTTCCCTTCTTACACACGTGCAGAAAATTTAAAGAAAAAAGTTGGAGCGGTTTTTGAGAATTTTTTTTTTGTAAATTTGAATCGCAATTTACGCAAAAACTATTCGTTTTTTCCAAAAAATGGTACATGACCTTATTTGAAGTGCTAATTTTGTACAACCGACTTTGTCTGAGGCGAAAATCTCTATCTTCAATTTTGCCGTTTTTAAACAGTTTTTTGCAATTTTCGAAAAATAGGGCCTATCAACGAAAATGATGTCTACGTCATTCCCTTCAACGTTCTTCGCACTATTCAACAACAAAATATAATCAAAAAATTTGGAGCCATTTTTTTTAATTTACAAAATCTCAAAATGGGCTTCATGTAAAGTATCCTCAAATACTTAGATAACGGTTTCAAATTCAAGAGGCCTTGAGAGGAGTAAAAACCATCGGGGAATATCAATTTTGAAGAAAATCGACCGAACGGTTTAGCCGCTAGCGTTGACCACAGACGGACAGACGGACGGAATTCCGTCAATCGATTTGAAGTATGAAGAAGCAACAAATCATGGATTTTGACTACACCACGAGATAGAGGATTTTTTTTCTAAATTTACCAATAGGTTTTATCCACTTTTTTGTCACCAGACCCCTGCTATAAGAGATTTTCTGGTGAAAATTCCCCGTTTTCCGCCGCACGATTACATAACTTGCTCTTCTTACGAAGTATTCGTAAGGCGAGAAAGTAAAAAACATAGTTACAATTAAAAAATCAAAGATGATTAAATTTCTCGAAAAGTAAAAGTATTATAGACAATTTCTCTGCGGCATGTTTGCCCGCATAATTGCGCATTTTTAAGCGAAAACTGCATTTCGATATCCTGAACCGTTTAAAGGTTATTGGGGTGGTCCATATTTGGTGGGACATTCTGCATATAGGGACAAGTTTTGTGCCCTTTTCGTTACCAGAGCCCAGCAATAAAAGTTTTTCTGTCGAAAATTCACTGTTATTTTTTCCCAGAGCCTTACAATACCTCCTCTAGACTGCGTAAGCTGTGGTGAGTTAACGTGTCAAGCCTGCTCACACCCGTTTTCGCCAAGAAAATACCTGGCAATGTATTAGCAATAAATTAGTTAAGGGTCTACGTCGAGCTACGTCTCGAATTTAACTTATGTGAGTGGTCGCTTGACGCATCACACAATCCAGCTCACTCTCGTTTCGACCACAGAAATACGTGTCAAATAATTCCGAATTGTGGCAATTAATTAGCAATAAATCATTTGAGGGTTTCAGTCAGTTTGCGACCAGACTTTAACGTGCATGCGTCGCATCAAGCCCGCTCATACCCGTTTTCGTCACGAAGATACGTGGTAATTAACTCAAAATTGTGGCAATTAATGAGAAATTAAATACCAATAAACCATTTGGCATGTTTCATTCCGGTGTGCTGACATGGTTGATGCAGCTTAACAGAGCTGTGGTCAACGATAGCGCCTAAACCGTTCAGCTAATTTTCTCCGCAAATGATATTACCCTATCGATCTGTTCAAACTGGAAGCTACCCCTTTTAGCCGCGACTCTCACGGCCATGAGGGTTTGGCCTTTCGAAGTTTTGTTGAACCTGGTGAGTCTGTGAAAGCATAGAACGGCGTACAACGATCGTGAAGGTTTTGAGAATGGTAGTAGTTGCATATAACACCGCTAGATCGCATTTTCATCACACTCACAGATCATAAGGTCCGTTTGTTTTTTAATTCAAATTACATGTGGTTTTGACAATGAACTTGTTTTTTTGTTTATTCATGTTATCGTAAATTATAGACAATCCCTTAGATTAAGTGCTATAGTTAATGCACTAAAGAAATGTTTTACGTTAAAATTTTTGTTTTTGGAATTATTTTTTAGTAATATAGGATAGTGTATTTGTCAACTATCACGATAGTGCAGGTTCGGCGTCAAGTGCTACTGGTATTCTGAGAAATAAGTAGACACGTCTGTTTAAATATTTTTTAGTAGTTGTTGGTAAATATTTGCCGTTTCAAAATGCGCAGTGAAAATTGGAATGTTCATTTATGTTGTCAAGAAACAAAAATGGTTTAAGTTTTTCGTGTAAAAATGTGTCAATTTTTGTTATAAATGCTTATTTTCTATTATATTTTTAAACAATGGAAAGTACGTTGTTTATTTATATTGTTCACCAAACAAAAATTGTTTTAAAAATTGTTTTAAATTTGTTAACATTGTTTAATATAAACAATAAGTTAATTTGTATGTTAAAAGTTTTTCTATCATATTTTTCTTTCAAATAATGTATTCATTAGTTTCATTTTTGATATTCTGAAGTTAATACTACCTACATCGATTATTAATCTATAAAATATTAGTAACTTAATCCACTTTCATAATCTTAGCTTCAGTTTTTTTACTGATGACACATCGAAATAAGCTTAGAAAGAATAAGACATTGGTTGCACTATATGGTTCTAACAGGAGCGAATATCTACGCAAACGGCCTTATTGAGGTTGGAAAGCAATGGAGAAGCTCGTGAGAAGCCGCAGTTGGAAAGCGAACGACGCCGCTCCCGCCACTCCAGACTCGCGGCCAGTTAGAGAACCTTCCGTCTCCCTCGATCGCCGCCACCGCCGCCCCGCGCCCCCGCCGCCCCCGCCGCCCCCCGCCGCCCCCGCCGCCCCCCGCCGTCCCCGCCGCCCCCCGCCGCCCCCCGCCGCCCCCGCCGCCCCCGCCGCCCCCGCCGCCCCGCCGCCCCCGCCCGCCCCCGCCGCCCCCGCCGCCCCCCGCCGTCCCCGCCGTCCCCGCCGCCCCCGCCGCCCCCGCCGCCCCCGCCCCCCCGCCGCCCCGCCCGCCCCCCGCCACCTCCCGCCGCCCCCCGCTGCCCCCGCCACCTCCCGCCGCCCCCGCTGCCCCCCACCGCCCCCCGCGCCTCCCACCGATCCCGGCGCCCTCGCCCCCCACCCCCGTCCCCCCTCCCCCGCTCCCCGTCGTTTCCACCCACCCCTCCGCACTCGCACTTTGCACCTTCGTCCTGGCACTCGGAGACGCTGCGTGGCCGCGTTTCACTGCTTGTTCATTATGGACTCTGGTGCTGCTCGTTACAACAGTCATGCTAATGTTTTCGAGGAACAGATTATCCTACATGCTTTGCTCGGCTACGGCCTTGACTCTACCAGCGTGGGGGTGAATATCCTCTCTTAAAAAGACCGAATCGAAATCAGAATACATTGATTAGGACACTGAGATGAGTCAGGTTGAGGATCGGGAACGAAGTTGCATTGAAACCCCTTTGAGGGACGTAGTGTCCACTTGTGCCTCTTCCGTTCGTCACGACGTAACTTGGCGAGCGATGCCTCTCTCTTCTTTTCCCTTCCCCGCCACTATAACAGACGCTCTGGATGGAGGTAAACTTGACACTCATTCCTGTGGTGCGAATTGAGCGCGTAGGACTGCAACGGAACCAGGTTGAAATTTCACAAAAAGAATATCTCTCAGAGCTTTGCCAGAACTTGCCAGCAGATGTGATGTAGCCTATATATGGGATGCCCAAATATTTATCATCTTTCGGAAGAAGTGGCGATTCTGCTAACAAAGAAAGTAAATGTGTTCAACACTGTTGACTACCGATGAACATTCTAAAAAAATATAATCTACTATGTATTAGTTTATTTCAGATATAGAAAATTAGAACAAGCCATTGGAATATATCAAAAGAAATGACCTATGTTCAGAGACGTATCTACACTATCAGAAATTACATTAAATTTAATGTAGTTTAATGCACTTTTCCGCATTAAATTTAATGTACCATGTACATTAAAACAATATTAATGTACATGCACATTAAATATAATGTGTAAATTAAAATCAATGTAGATTTAATGTACTGCAGTACATTAAATTTAATGTACCGTGTACGTTAAAGCGATTTTAATGTGTTTGTGCATTAAATTTAATGTTAAAATTAAAATCAATGTAGATTTAATGTAGGACTATATTAAAAGTTATGTACCTTGTAAATTAAGCCGATATTAATGTGTTGTACATTAATTTTAATGTTTAAATTAAAATCAGTGTAGGTTTTAGAAATATTTTCTTCCGCTATTTGAACTTGCGTATAAAAAATTTAGAATATATTTTCAACATGTATACAAAAATATAAATGTTTAAAATTTCAATTTACATTCAAATTGGTAACAAATAAAATTGTAAAAATCTTTATAATAAATTTGTAGCGATGTACATAGTACGCTAATTCTTTAGTTAACAATTTTTTCAAGTTCTCCGAAAATATTAAAATTTTTTCAAAGAATGTGACTGTAACAATGTCAGAATTTAGTATAATCTTTACGGCTACGAAATATATTTCCGACCGTAAACGCGTCCAAAACAGGTGAAGAAGTAGTGACAATTATAAATAATATACATAATTCTGGAGAGTTAATACATATTTAATATATATTACGTCTAAAGAAATATGTTCCGTAGACGTAAAGAAAATATTATACATATCATAAAGGGCAATACATTAGGCCTAAGAACCTGCTGTAGCAATTGGATGTCGGAATTGCTCAGTGGTTAGAGCACCTGCGCGTATACCAAAAGTCCCGCGTTCGAATCCCGGTCGGGGTGACTATTCGGTGAAGAAATTTAAACATTAAAATATATTTGTTACTCGGTGCCAAGATCATAACTTGGTATTATTAACATCTGCGGGACATATTTCCGAGCGTAAACGTGTCCAAAGTATGACAATTGCATAAATCGCAATGGGCAATTCATCAGGCCTAAGAACATGCTCAAAAAATCGATTGTCTCGATAGGAATTGCTCTGCTAGTTAGAGCTAATGAGCGTAAACCAGGAGAGACGGGTTTGAATCCCGGTCGGGGTGACAATTATTTGAACAAATTTTAAATATTGAATTTAGTACATATACAGTAAATTTCATGCACACATACAGTAATTTCAATGTAAAAGTACATTAAAGTAAGTATCATGTACCTAAATTAAATTTAATTTACACGTACAGTAAATTTAATTTACGCATACACTACATTTAATTTACACGTACAGTAATTTAATGTACACGCATACAGTAAATTTAATTGTACACGTACATTACATTTAATGCACACGTACTTTAAAGTTACTCTACGTGTACATTAAATTTCATTTACGTACATGATACTTACTTTAATGTACTTTTACATTAAAAGTAATGCGGAAATTTCTGACAGTGTAGGTATTGAGGCGCCCATGGCATGCATCGAATTTGCGCCCCTGTCAGGATACTTCAAATTTCAATTGCTGTTCCTTATTTTAACGGGTATACTTTAAATAGCGCCCCTTGTGAGTGGCGCCCATGACACGTGCCATGTCTGCCATACCGTAGATACGCCATATTTGTTGTGAACAAATATTTCATGACTTTCCTTCAAACACATCATTTAACTAGTAGTGCTACGACAGCATATACGTTCTCGCATTATTTCTAAATTTGCAATATTTATAAATTTAAAGTGAGTTCACCAAAAATGAGACCATTATTTTAAGCGTCCCTTCTTTCAATCTGTGGAAAAAATATGGAGAAAGAATTTGAAGCGATTTTTGAGAAAATATTATTTTTAAATTGCATTAATTTCAAGCCCAGATTACGCGTAAACTACTTATTTTAAAAAAAAAACTGTACATCGCCTTTCTAAAGAACTGATTCTTTTGAGTAGTTTTTAAGACAAAAAACTTTATCTTCAATTTTATGGTTTTGAAATGATAGCGTTTTTGCAATTATCGAAAATATGAAGAGTTCGTCGAAAATGGGACAAGCACCAAATTTTTTACCGTCCCTTTATACACATGAGAAAACAATTTAAAGAAAAACTTGGTGCTGTTGTAAAGAACAATTGTTTAACAATATTTTAAAATTGGTTACATTTACATTTTTCACTCAAAATTTGGCGAAAATTGTCATATTTTCGAAAAAGGGGACACAACCTTATTTCATGCTCTGTCTAAGAAACAGATTTCATTAAAGAAAAAAACTATATCTTCAATATTGTAGTTGTAGGATCCCCCCCCCCAAATTGCACTTTTGCTCTACTATTTTCTAGTAGACTCTATATGAATTCTCTATATGAATAACTCTCTATATAAGTTTGAGAAAAAAAGATTTTTTACTAAATATTTTTGTGTAGATAAACTAATATTGAAAATGTTTTATTTTTAAAAAAGGCTCAGTAAAATATATGTAAATACTATGCCTTATTTCCCCGGATAAAAATTGATGGCAAACTTCCCTAACGTTTTGCTCAAAGGGCCTTACCAAATCTCGCCACCTCTCTTCGCGTGCTGGCTAGCATGATCTGATTCGGCCCAGCCCAAGATCACCATATCCATGCCATGCTGCCTTCCCACAACCTCACGAGAAGTGCGCTTCTTGGAATTGGAGATTCTTCATAGCGGGATCAACGCTCTGCATTCCATCCTAGCATGACAGGGCGTATGGTGTGGCAGCATCGGCCACGGCCAGTGAGCGCAGGACTGGAGGGCGCTGGGCAGAGGACAATGGGTGGAGTGGGCGCTGGGCTGCACGGGCGACGGCGAGAGCGCCGCTGGAGATACTGCCTGGGCCACACGCTGGAACACGGTGGAACATGGCGGGCCGGGGCACGGCACGGTAGGGTGGAGATAACATTTTAAATGGTTTAAAATGATTTTAAAACTTGGGAATTTCTTAGGCTGCAACGTTTTAATTTTTTCATCACATTTTCAATACAGGTCATTATATTTTCGAATCCGCTTCTTTCTTTGGTAAGTCCTAATGAATTACATTGTAATATAAATGTAAAAAATATGAGAAAAATCCCCATTATATTAGATCATACCATCTGAAATGGTTTTTCCATAACTAAGCAATTTTGGATAATTATTTTGAATAATTTAAAAGACTCTTATCTAAGTATGATTGTTTGCCTCACTTAGTCATAATAAACTTTTTCATTGCCCCTCCCAACACTACTATTGTGTATTTTGTGTGTGTTTTTGTGTGGTGCATTTGTACATAGGTTCCTCACATTTCGTTGGGTGTCCCAGTTTCATGATTATGGAGATCCGCTTCTTTACTTTTGTTTGGTTGCAAGGTTTTGTAATTCTGTTGTATTATTTTCATTCAAATTTATTTTACCTTCACTGTATCAAAACAGAGTAGGTGTTTTAGTTTTTTAAACACATTAAGGTCTTAAATGATTTTTATGTTTTTTCTGATCTTGCAAGCCCCATAAACCTGACTTTCCTAATTATTTCTGGCCTTTAAGGATTCTTCAAATTAGAATATCAGTATTGCCTCAGAATTCCACTTTTAAGAAAAGGCGTTTTATGGAAAGAAGTCGTATACTAGACGCTAACCCATAACCCAGACATGGCAACGAGGTTTAAAAGTAAGCTATAAATTGCTCGGAGATATAAATACGTCACTCGATACTTATCCCATGAGCTCTTGAAATCGTCAGTTGGGCAGTTATTGTCTCACAATTAGCGCCATGAATTCCCAGTTCTACCAAAAAAAGAAATTATGCATTATAATGAAATAAATCATCCATTGACGAACTTGACAGTTGAGAGTAAAATTAAACATTAAAAGAGCAGTTCGTTCGAAAGAATGATACCATAGATCTAAGAGAACGCTGTATCAGTGAAGAACGACTACTTAGACTTATTGCTTTATTTCATATTATTGTTCCTTTCAACAAATAACAGTGTTAAATAAGAGGCACAGAATTTGCCATTAAAACATATTCCTTCCCCTTAATAAAAATGGTTTTACAAGGAAGAATTTAAAAATAAAATATACATGAAATAAAGTAATAAAGTATTGTATACAAACAGGATAAAGAGCATTCAAATTTCAGCTGCTTGTTAGAAAACATGTATTCAAAGAAGAAACCATTCTTCGTAATATTTGGAGCATGTTTCGGGCGCACCTTCCTTTACGCTACAATTGGCGCATCTCCACTCGTTTTTAGATTTGGAGGGGAAATAAGAGCTGAGTGGAGGGAGGTGGCCCGTGCCCACAGGAGCGCCGTGCTCCTCAGCAGGCAAGGAGCCCCTGCGGGCACCTTTTGGCGCGCCTGGCCTCACCCCTCGACGATACACACGTCTATTAAACGAGAGGTGCTACACAATGGCACACACTTTTTCGTAATAATTAAGTTCATTTTCTTTTGAGTCAGGTCTGCATTATCGCTTTTACTGCTTCCTTTTTCAGCCTGCAATCTATCGGCACCTATAGGATCAACCATGGCTTCTGGCGATAATATAGTTCCCCTAGAAATAATTCGCTGTGAAAGGTTCGTTCGTGCCCGTCAAACAACACGCAACTAGGTGCATGTTCAATGGCTCTGGGTGAAAGTAGCTATTTGAATTAAGCAAGCTGTTGGTTGACTGAATGACTGATGTTTTCGGGCGCGTCAACTGCTGTAATTATTAATCCATGCTTGCAACAGTCTATAATTTTGCATGTTTGAAACATCTCTATGATTTAGTATCCCGTAAGTCCACTGAATTATTAGAAGTAGCTTTTCTAAGCATACGTGAACAATAATATGTTCTGAAACGCTGAATTTATTTAGATCAATGTCACTTTTCGCCTTTCAGTGCTATAGCATTGAATGGAGACAAATGACATTGATTTAACCCTCCGGCGGGCGCGTAGCGACACTCAGTGCCGCATTCTTACATTTTTGTTGATTTCGTGTAAATAATTGGTGTCACACATATGGGCTCATAGTTATTCATCATTCATTATATTTTCAACCGCATGACACTCAAATCACGAATTTAGACACTGCCGATCGACCGTTATTGATTCGAACTCTGCAAAGGTTGCGGCACTCCGTACCGCACGCGCTTTGTCATGTAAGTATAATATTTGCGTAGTTTTTCCATTAGAATTCTTATTGCTGTTATTGTGTTATTGAGCTTTATAGCGCAGATTTTGGAGTACTAACAACTAATTCAAATTGAAATTCGTTGTTTCCGAAGAAACGTTAGAAGGCACGTTTTCACCGTATATATTCCCCAACACGTAACGTACCAACACACGAGGGGAGCGAGTGTTACACTGTCAAAAATTTCTGCATTACTTTTAATGTAAAAGTACATTAAAGTAAGTATCATGTACGTAAATAAAATTTAATGTACACGTAGGGTAACTTTAAAGTACGTGTGCATTAAATGTAATGTACTTGTACAATTAAATTTACTGTACGAGTAAATTAAATTTAAATTACGTACATGATACTTTAATGTACTTTTACATTGAAATTACTGTATTTTTTGCATGAAATTTACTGTACATGTACAATATTTAAAATCTGTTCAGAGTTCAAGAATTGTCACCCCGACCGCGATTCAAACCCTGATCACCTGGTTTACGCCCAGTTGCTCTAACCACTATTCAACCGAGGCAACCAATTCTTTGAACATGTTCTTAGGCCTGATGAATTGCCCGTCCGGATTTAAGCAATTGTCACCTTTTTGGACACATTTAAGCTCAGAAATATGTCCCGCAGAAGTAAAGAATACTATGTTCTGACCTTGTTACTGAGCAACAAATGTATTTTAACATTTAAATTTGTTCAACGAACAGTCACCCCGACCGGGATTCGAACCCAGGACTACTGGTTTACGGAGAAGTGCTCTAACCACTGAGCTATTGCGACGTCCAATTGCTTAAGCAGGTTCTTACGCCTGATGTACTGCCCGCTATGATATGTATAATATATTCTTTACGTCTTTCTGTGAACAAATCGCCGCTAATTCTATTCTTTATGTGAACAAATCGCCGCTAATGTTAATATTAACGACGTGAGAGAAAAGTCAAAAAAGTACATTTTGTAATTTCTGAAAAATTGAAGGATAGAGCAGTTGGTCGTTTATGTCATTTCATGGAGTGCATTTAGCAATATACCTACGAAAAGTTTAAAGAAAAAAGTTTGAGGTAATTTTTAGAAAATCATGTTTTTGTAATTTTTTAAAATTGCACCTTTTTGCACGCAATATTGCGCGAAATCTAATAAAATTTTCAAAACAATGTAAGTGACCTTAATGAAAGAACTCACTACAAAGAACAAATTTTATTTGAAGGAAAATTTTCTATTGTCGATTTTGTAAATGTAGGAAGACGCCGATAAAAATCAAAATTTTGCAATTTTTCAAAATATAGAGTTAACCATGAAAATCGTACATATGCCATCTGTATAAGTGTATTTTACTCTATTCATACAATTTACAGAATAAATTTGAAGCCATTTTTGAGAAAAGTTTGAAAATGTCCGGGGTCTTAATGTTAAGTACCCCCAAAATTAATGAATGTTTTGCAATATCTCAGAGCTCCAACTCAGGCCAGATGGACAGGGGTTTCTTCAGTTTGGAAAAAATCCTACAGATGGTGTTGACGGTTCACATACACCGGACAGAGGGACGGACGGACGGAAGTTTTGAAAAAAAACTTTTTCGGTATTGGGGTCTTAAAACGTACATTTCCGTTGAAATCTCGAAATCGATTTTCCGCAGCATTACCTATATTACGTACATTACTCCGTAGGTATACGAGAAAGTAAAAAGCACCCAATTTACACAATTCAATTGCTTCAAGTCATCACTTTTACGCAAGTGTATCATATCTGATTGCCAACAGTTTTCTATCACCTTTTTACCTTATACCTGTGTCTATCACTGCTTTGAATAACGTGGTCATCAGTAATATTCTATTCATCGGTAGTCCCTTGTAGATTCATTGTAAATGCCGTCGGACCCCGGACACTTCCCGTTTTTGGCACTTCAGATTGATTCCGGTACTTCAGCAGTACCTATTGGTTTATTGATAAATGGATGGACACCATCAAATAAATCAGTATTCTCTTCTGCCCACAGTGGAAATACCGGGACAGATGGCTCAGTGCATCAACCTGATGTCAATGCAGTTCCTCTGACCGGGAGGTCCTAGGTTCGAGTCCCGACGGCGGGATTAACTTGTCAGCTAGTTCGAGTTCCGACGGCGGGACTAACTTGTCAGCTAGTTCGAGTCCCGACGGCGGGGGCACTAACTTGTCAGCTAGGTCGAATTCAGTCGCTGTCTGAAGGAGAATTCTAGCGGCCGGCTGCTCTGATCGGTAGTTTTCCGTGGTTTCTCCTATCAACACCAGGCGAATGGCGGAGCAGTACCCTAACAAACGAGCCACGGACCGCGCGCGATCTTTCCTTCCTCTTCTTTGTCCTATCCTGTCCTCTTACACACACACACTTACAGTAACATGCACTACACTACCACACATGCCGGGAGACCGGTCGGGAGCTTACAGCTTGTCCCGGCTGGGGCGGTGCCCCGCTGGTGGGAGATACCTCGTTGAGGGGAAAACCCGGCTAGTCGACGGTAGGTCGGCGCCAGATCTCGCCATCCAGTGGGGAAAAGATCATCGCCACCTCCGAAAACACGCAGTACAATCACGGGACTAATGACCAAAGTAGTTGACGCGCCCGGAAACACGAATCAATCAATCAATCACAGTGGAAATACACTCTTACAAAGGACCACTATTCGTCGATTGTTATTGGACATTTGTTATACATTTTTGCTCTTAGTTTCCTTGCAGTATTACGATATGCTTTAGGGTGTTGTGCGGTTAATAAAGCTGTGTTTAAATTTTGATAGTAACTTTTTTACTTTCTCGCTTTACGAAAACTTCGTAAGAAGTTACGTAATCGTGCGCCGGTTAATTTTCACCAGAACAACTCTTATAGCTGGCGTCTAGTGAGGAAAAAGTGGATAAAACCAGTTGCTAAATTTAGGGGAAACAATCTTCTATCTCGTGGTGTAGTCAAATCCATGTTTTGTTGCTTCTTGATACTGCAAAATCGATTGACGTTCCGTCTGTGGTCAACGCTAGCGCCTAAACAGTTCAGCCGATTTTCTTCAAAACTGATATTCCCCGATCGTTTTTACTGATCTCAAGGCCCCTGGAATTTGAAACTGATATTTTAATCTTTGGGTGTACCGTTCTCGACACATAAAATGGGTAACGGGCAAATTCAGAAGTGCCCGTCTTTCCGCGCATTCTGGCACACTGTACGGACGATAACGCCATCTGCTTCTTTCATAGTTAACTATTACAAAAGAACACTCGGAACCAACTGCCAACGACTGAGAAGCTGATAGGCTAGATTTCCCGCAATCATGATCTCTAGTTTGAACGTTCTCTATGATACGCGTGTTTATCCGAATGATTGAGAGTATTGGCGTAGAAGGCACAGGGGGCGGGGATAGTCTCCATCGCGTCGTCATGCAAGCCATTCGATTGTCTACAAGAAATATATCAATAAAGATAATATCATACAATATGACATAAAAAGTTCAACACTTGCAATAGAATTAGTGGATTTGAAATGGAAATTTGGAAATATTTAATTCTGATTTACTTGCAAAAAAATCAATTGAATATCCCCTCTTTTAACGCAAAACAACTTACGTACGTGTATGAATATTACGGATCCGAGACGAAGAAATGAAGTGTGCGAAGGCGGCTGCAGAATCGGAAAAATAATTGGGAGTTGGAAGTTTTGGCGAAGTAATAGTGTTCAAATATCAGTGTTTACGAAATTTAAGGTTTTTGCAATAATTAAACTGGGTATTCAGTAATAATTTTGCATCGCTTGTCAAAATTGTTATTTTGCAATATTCACCTCAAAGACAATTTGAGGACCCTTCCTCCGTATAGCGCAAATTTCGGAATTGTTTATAAAATTGTTAATTGTTGAAAAATTGTTAATTCGCAGTTTTCGGTTCTGGAATATAAGAGACCCCTTTCCTCTTCAGAACTGCAAAATTTGGAAATTGTTCATAAATGTACAAATTTTGCGAAATTATTTCATTGTCTTTTCTAAACTGCCTTTGAAGGAGATGCAAAATTCTGCAATCCAATCGGCGCTACCGCCTTTCGTTTTCGAGATATGTAATTGTTTCTAAGAATTTAGCATGTCATGACAACTCCCATTTCTTTGGAAGTCAGTGGCAATTCTCTCACAAATCTACCCTTCAAGCCGTTTCCCAAATGAAACGTGCATTGAGCGACACTCTTTTCTCATGCGACCCTGTCACCAGAATGGTATTTGAAACTACCTTCAGAACGCAAGTCGATTGCTTTGCGGAATGGAAACATGGGTTGTTACAAATGTTCCCTAAATACGTAAATGCCAACAAGGTCATCTTATGAGATCACAGAAATTCTCTGAGCATATGAATGAATCAGTCATGTCAACAGCGGAGCCACTACCTTATAATAGTAATAACATCCACAATTTCGTTAATTAATTGTGTTATTTAAATGCAGCCCGTGTTCAACCCATGCAGAAAAGCAAACATTAATAGTATCATTTAAACTAAATATAACCATTGTTAGGATGATTACTTTCAGAATAATTGAACGACCAGAATCCTACGTTCTCTACCATTTGACTGAAACACCGGATAGAGGACGGCGGAGAATGTGATTAAAAGGAAATAAATATTCTATATATTGATGTCGACATTTTGGGGAAAATGCATAACCTAACTCGTTGGGAGCCGAATTTGATTCTCATAACAAAATTGTGGCTGTCACATCACGCATAAGATCTTTAAAATCTATTCAAAATCTGCTCCAATTTTTTTAATTGTTACCTAAATTTTAGTAAAATGCTTTTGCAATTATGATTTATGTTCGATAATTAGTAAATCCTCTCGAAATCGAAAATCTGATTTGATTTTTTGTGATCCTGACCTACACCACCAAAATTCAAACCATATTTTTTAATGAAATCTATTCTTCAACTTTAGAACTTTCTATTTTATAGTTTATAGTTTTTCAGAATATTTACATTTTTCCGTAATTTGAATATTTCGAGCAAAGCTATGTTTCATTCGAGTGTTACTATGTATTTGTAGTTCTTGTGTAATATTGTCTCCCCTCTAAATTGAAAAACTAGTGGTGGACATACTCACTCGATTTCTTTATAACAATTACGTAATATAAAAATTCAAGTTAACCCCCAGCAAAAATTTCACAATTCCAACTGGATTGCGTATATTGTCGCGGCCAATGACGTCTCATCTCTTAATTAAAAATCGCGGCATTGATCCAAAAACGTCGTTTTGGGAGTGTTTAGCACCCGCGAAATCACTCTCCAAACTGAGATTTGAATTTGAGAGCATAGGTTTCGAGATTTCATTACATAATCCAGCTGGTGATTTACTACAAGTAGTCTCACCAACTGTGGGCCACCCCTATAACTCCTAAACGACTTCCGATATCAAAATACAGTTTTCGCTCAACAATGTGGAGTCATGGAGCAAGTGAAATGGTGTACAGATATTGTTTGAAATACTTTTAGTTTTGGAGAAATTAAATCAACTTTGATATTTTTTAAATCGAACCATATATTTTTCTTACTAGCAATAGATAAATCTTAAAAAGGGGAATGCAATGATGTAACATATGTTACTATTTTACTCAGCGAATTAACAATTTTTCAACAATTAACAATTTTATAAACAATTCCGCAACGTGCGCTGCACGGAGGAAGTGGCCTCAAATTGTCTTTCAGGTGAATATTGCAAACTAACAATGTTGACAAGCGATGCAAAATTATTACTGAATACCTAGTTTAATTATTGCAAAAACCTTAAATTTCGTAAACACTGATATTTGAACACTATTTACTTTGCCAAAACTTCCCACTCCCAATTATTTTTCCGATCCTAGAGCCGCCTTCGCACACTTCATTTCTTCGTCTCGGATCCGTAATATTCATTCACTACTTAAGTGGTTTTGTGCTAAAAGAGGGGATATTCAATTGATTTTTTTGCAAGTAAATCAGAATTAAAAATTTCCAAATTTCCTTTTCAAATCCATTAATTCTATTGCATGTGCTGGACTTTTTATGTCGTATTGTATGATATCTTTATTGATATTATCTTATATTGATATTATCTTATATTTCTTGTAGACGATCGAATGGCTTGCATGACGACGCGATGGAGACTATCCCCGCCCCCTGTGCCTTCTACGCTGAAACTCTCAATCATTCGGATAAACACGCGAATCATAGAGAACGTTCAAACTAGAGATCATGATTGCGGGAAATCTAGCCTATCAGCTTCTCAGTCGTTGGCTGTTGGTTCAGAATGTTCTTTTGTAATAGTTAACTATGAAAGAACCAGATGGCGTTATCGTTCGTACAGTGTGCCAGAATGCGCAGAAAGACGGGCACTTCTGAATTTGGCCGTTATCCATTTTATGTGTCGGCAACTGTACATGAAGTCCGTCGTAGATTTTCAAAGTTAAAATAAAATGGCTCCAAATTTTTCTTAGCTTTAATAGTGCTCATTTCTGGACGTCAGAAAGATAATTTTACTCTCAACGTTTCGAATTGAAATCATTCTTTTGTGGTTACGATTTATTTTTACTTTCCCGTTTGAGTACGTATATACGGAGTAATAAACGTAGTTAGGGAAAGTTATGTAATGCTGCGGAATATCGATTTCGAGATTCGAACGGAAATACACGATTTGGGGTCCCGTAATACCGAACCGGTGTTTTTTTTTTCAAAACGCCTGTCCGTCCGTCCGTCTGTCTAAACCATAAGTACTATTTCTTCCAAAATAAATATTCACGTTCGATCTGGTTCCAGTCGAGGCGCCACGATTTTGAAGAACATTCTTTAAAATTTGTTTTTTCCTTGAAGCCCCCCGGACATTTTCAAAACATTCTAAAAAACGGTTCCAACTTTTTTCATTAAATTCCTTGTAAGAATAGAGTAAAATAAACTTATGAAGGCGGCATAGGTGCGATTTTAACGGTTATCTCTGAATTTTCGAGAATTGCAAAAGTCTGAATTTTTTTGGCGTCTTCCTACAACTGTAAAATTGAAAATAGATATTTTTCCTTCAAATAATTTTTTTTCATCATCTTGATTTTCTTTTCATGAAGGTCGTGCACATTTTTTTGAAAATGTTAATTTTTTTGCGCAATATTGCTGTTTTAAAAACTTACGAAAACAAGATTTTCTCACAAACGGCCCCAAGTTTTTTCTTTAAACTTTTGGTAGGGATAGTGCTAAATGTGCTCTATGAGATGACATAAGCGCCATATTTCTCTATTCTTTTGTTTTTCAAAAATTACAAACGTAATTTTTTTACTTGTCTCTCACGTGTCACCAATTTACATTAGTGGCGATTTGTTCACATTATTATATTTACGAGTACATGTACTTTAAATAATGCCAAGTAAAATTTCTCGGGAACTCAACTGTTTGCTGTGAAAACTAGCTCAAAATTCCGCCTTTTCAGAAACACTCAAACGTCATTTTCTCATAAATGGCTTCAAACTTATTTTCAAACCTTTGGAACGAATAGTGCTAATTGCACTCTTTAATATGACGTAAAGTTTTATTTGGGGTATTTTTTGTTTTTTCAAAAATTGCACAAATGTATTTTTTTTAAGTTCTCTCACAACATTAATATGCACATTACCAGCAATTTGTAAACACTATTATATTTGTGGGTTAATGTTCTTCAAATTGATTCAAATGAAGTTTTTCGAAAACTCAAATATTTTCTGTGAAAATGAGCTTCAAATTTCGCATTTTGGTAGTGCTGAAACGCCATTTTCTAAAAAAGGGCTCCATATTTTTTAAAGAAAATTATCATTTAAGACAAGGTTTTACTGTTCTTTAATATTCTTAAAATAATATTTCCGTTCTTTTATTATGAAACCGAAAAATTAAGAAATTTGTTTAAAAAAGTAGTGTCTGCAAAATTCTAGGAATTTATTTTCACGAAAAACCTTCCTGAAAAAAATCATATTAATACTTTTTTTTAAAAATTTAAAGTCGCATCAACTACTTTGGTCATTAGCGACCACTATTGGAAATAACGTTGTAACATGATGATGACACGATATGGTGATGATGGGGGAAAATGACGAATACATACAACCATGCATGACGCGCGACGCGAACACGCGACCCTACGGTCCGCGACCATTACGGCACTACAGGTTTAGTGATCTCGGCCACGGGGCCGGCATGTTAATACTTTGAAAGCTAACTGTTACGGTCGACTAAATATAATCAAAACTTCGTCTTTAAAATGGGGGAGCAGATACATATATTCTAATGAACACTTATAATTTTCCTATTTAACATTTATCTCTCCCTCTAATATTACTAATAAATATATCTTTGAATCCTTTAACCAGCAAGGTTATAATAAATTTCCTTCTCTTTCAAAATCACTGTCACTACTGACTCTCTACTGACTTCTCTACTGACCGTCCAATACTATACCAGAAAAGATTAAGTCCCACTCCTCCATGGTTTTCGTTCACTCCTTCAATTAATCTATTCATTGATTGATGTTTCCGAGCGCGTCAACTACTTTGGTCATTTGTCCCGTAAGTGTAGTGCGTGTTTATTCCCGGGAGGTGGCGATGGTCTTTTCCACACTGGATGGCGAGATCTGGCGCCGACCTACCGTCGACTAACCGGGTTTCCCCTCAACCAGGTATCTCCCTCTAGCGGGCACCGCCTTAGTCGGGACAAGCTGTAAGCTCCCGACCGGTCTCCCAGCATGTGTGGTAGTGTAGTGCATGTTAGTGTAAGTGTGTGTGTGTAAGAGGACAGGATAGCACAAGGAAGAGGAAGGGAAGATCGGGTGCGGTCCGTTTGTTAGGATACTGCTCCGGCATTCGCCTGGTGTTGATCGGAGAAACCACGGAAAACTACCGATCAGATTCCATAATTTCATATCATCCTCAACTTACTCATTTTACTCGTTACCAGACTTCTTTTCTATTTTCTCCTGTGAAGCCTAGGCAATTATTAAAGCATTGGATCCCTTTTGCAAAATATAATTTCTTCAGATTTAGTTATCTTCACAGATTCATTTCTGCTATTCACATAGTCATTTCTGCTATTCAAAATAAACAATCAAAAAATCATTTTATTCAAGAAATCCAAGAACGTATTATATATTTGTCCGAAAATAATTGTAATGTCACTCTTAGATGGATACCTTCCCACTGAGGAATAAAGGGAAACGAAGATGCTGATTGCTCAGCAAAAAAGGGATCTAAACTACCTTTACCCGACAACTCCATCTCTGGTTTCCTTGAAGATATCGAAAAACGTCTTCTACGATTGTGAGATTCTCTTCATTACGACTATGGGATTCGAAATGGAAATTAAAATATTCAAAATTACATTGTTAGGAAATCAATATTAGATCCCCCTGTTCTCCTCCAAAACTTAAGAATCAAATATCAAGTTATATTATCAAGACTTCGGCATTTTAACTTAAGTCCCTGTCATTTATTCAAAAGACAAATCCGGACCCATGTCCAAATTGTGGTGAAGTTATTTCTGCAACGCATCTATTGATTGAATGTCCTTTCACAAGCAACATCAGGAAAATATTAAAACAATACTGATATCTATTCCCTAATTAATTCCACTTCATAATGTGACGAAATTATTAAATTTCTATGGGCTACAAAATTAGAAAAATGTATATAGTAGTAGTTCTTATTTTGTTAAAAAACTTTACATTGTAATTATAACTGTAATCATTGTTGAATGTTTTATAGAGTTAAAACATAATGTTAAGAAATATTGCTATGTAAATAAGAATGTAAATTTTTCTATTATGTAAAATAAATTTGGATCGCTTATGACTAAGTAGTTTTAGATCGATCTAAAATAAATTACATAAGTAAATAAAAGGTTCAAAGGCAACAATGTCATCGTCAGGACAAGTTACTGGAAGGACAGGTAGGCATTTGTGGAAGAAGAAGATCTTGCCAGCAGTCGAAAGGAAGGACCGAACTTCTCCGGCGCGGCAAACCAACATTTCGCAACCCATAATAACTTCGATTTAATTGCACGTTCTGATGAAATGTCCTGAATGCGGGAGACTTGTCAGCGTCATGAACCAGATCCGTCGATCCACAAGATAATAATTATAGTGTAAATAAAGTAAATGATATTAATAACAGCTCCAAAAACATAAGTATGTTTGAATAATAATAGTGTATGTGTCAATGAATAGTCGCAAACAAACGATATTGTAACTCTTCCAATATCGTTCGTTTCAATGTATTTTAAAGCAGCAGAGGAATGCGATGAGTTTTCGGTTGAAAACTCAATAGTGTAGGTAAGTGGATAACTATCATTGTTATAAGTAGTAAATTACTTACTCCACCACTTATGAAGTCAAAATCCAGGTTTTGTGGATCCTTCTTCCAAAAATTGGTTTATAGCAAAACGTCGGTCCGTCGATCCACTTGTTTGTCCGTTTGTCCATCGAGCGCTAGCGCACAAATCGATAGGATTTTCTCCAAAACTGATATTCTCCGATCGCTCTGGCCAAACTCGATGCCCTCCGAATTCGAAACGAACATTGAGTTTTGGAGGTACTTTATGTTCAGCCTTAACTTTTTCAAAATTTTATCAAAAAGGGCTCCAAATTTTTTGGTTACTTTTCACTACACTTTACTACTTTTTACTAGGATACAACAAATGATGGTTAAAACATGTCTCAGATTTCTGTTCCGTTGAACTAAGTTTTAAAAAACTGCGAAAATTCCTACAACTACATTTTCAACATGAAGATTATTTTCCCGCAAAAAATCTATTCTGCAAAGGTACTATCTTTAATTAGGTCATGAACAATTTTTCGAATTGGCTTTTGAATTCCAAAGCAATCCACGTGCAAAGTTGTTATATATTATAAAACTTACGTATTCAGGCTGAAATGTGTCATGTATAAAAGAAGAATCATCCACCCATGGACAATACAGATAGGCATTAATTCAAAATGCTAGGTAAAAAATCCATTCAAATAATCAAATGCGACTTTGTTTCTACCAAAGCTACTGAACAAACAGGAACAAGTAATTACATTACAAAAATGAAAGTCTGAATTAACAAGTAAGGTAGAGTAGTTGAAAATCCAATGGCTGTTGTTTAGAAAAGAATTTCCAATTAAAATTCAATATAAATATTCAGATAATAAAATGGTTAATTTTGAGACACTTCATGACCAATCAATAGACCAATCAATCAATCAATAGACCAATCAATCAATAGACCAACATGAAGTACCCATTGGAATATTCTTAGATCTCTCGAAAGCTTTTGACGTTATTGACCATAAGATCTTGCTCTCAAAATTACCTTCGTATGGAATTCGTGGTATTGCCCTAGATTGGATAACTTCTTACCTTAAACATCGGACTCAAAGAGTAGAAATACCATACTGGCAGGAAAGGACATTACATACTTATATTTCCAATTCTTTGCCAATTGTGCATGGCGTCCCGCAAGGTTCGATCTTAGGTCCTATTCTCTTTCTGTTATATGTAAACGATATGCCCTCGTCTATTAAAAATGGAAGAACGGTTCTGTTTGCTGATAACACGAATGTTCTTTGCAAAAAAGAAGCAGTAAATAGTACAATTTCAGAAGTTTCAAATTGGTTTAATAATAACAAATTAATTGTTAACTGTTTAATTGTTTCAATGCATTTTTGCATCTCAAATCGGAAATCGCATGTTCCATTGAAAATGAACAATATGCAATTAGCTGATGTTGAGGCAACAAAATTTTTAGGTCTTTCAATTCAATCAAACCTCAAATGGAATGTACATATAACAGAATTAAACACTAAATTAAGTTCATTATGCTATGCATTCAGAATTCTTTCAAATTCTGTCAGCCTTCATGCAGCTCGTTGCGTTTATTTTGCAAATGTGCATTCCCGCCTGAGATATGGCATAATATTCTGGGGAAGCTGTAGTATTCAGACCTTCAGATTGCAAAAGAAAATTATTCGAATAATGAAAAAAATGCCTTCCACGTGATTCCTGCAAGCCTCTTTTCATTGAGCTGGGAATCCTACCATTGCCTTGTCTATTTATTTACGAATCTGTAATATTTGTCAAAAATGACCTACTTAACGGAGGGAACATATTTTCATGCAATATTGATATTTATAATTACAACACACGCCGTAGAAATCACGTGCATCAAGTGTCAGTATCAACAGCTCAGTACAAGAAATCAACATACAATACATGTACGTTACTTTACAACGCATTGCCAGATGACATAAAACAATTAAAGTCGGTACACAAATTTAAGTTAAAAGTAAAATCTTTTCTGCTGCAAAACTGTTTCTATACAATTAGAGACTATACTGATCGTGAAAAAGAAAAATAATGTTTAATGTAACAAAACAAAGATATATAATGAATTAGTTTATGTTTGCATTGTATACATTTAAAAAAATATTTAATACGCCTGTAACAAGTAATGTACTTCAGCTTCCGGGTCAATGACCCCCATCTCGATCAGGTTTTTGTCCAGTTTCCCTGATCCATTGAGCAAATGCTGAGATGGCCCCTTGTTTGTTTCTGGACGTAAATGTAGCTTCACTGTGCGCACGTTTTGTTGAGCACTCCTTTTGCTTGTAGTTCATTTACAGTTAAAATTGATTTCCTATAACTCGGGAACAAACATTTTTATGTTTCCAAAATAATTATTTTCTAAATTTATTTTTTCGTTGTTTTTTTTAACTCTGGCCCTCAAGAAAATGTGCGCAGATAAATTTCTTTCCCCACACGTCATATACAGTTTTTACTGTTTTTTGACAAATAAATAAATAAATAAATAAATAAAAATAAATAAATAAATAAATAAATGATAGTAGAAGGAAATCACAACACAAAATGCATTGCCATTTCTATACCCCACTGGCATCATCAGCAAAGTCACAAAAAGTATCTTATTCAACAAGTGGCATTTTCTCCCAGTACGACATAATTATACAATATTCAATTATCGGTACAGGTGCCTGATGGTGAGACACTACCCGATGATTTCCTGGAGGAGAAAGTTGCTATAGAGTTCAATGTGATTTAACTTTACATTCTACTATTATTTTCACAACGTTTGTTCAAAATAAATGCAATAAATATATAGTGTTCTTTCTTATTGCTCCAAAATCAAATTAAAATCGTAAACGATCAAAGTGGAGTAACCCACTTTAAACATCCTACAAGAGCAAAAGGGACTAATGCACATTAAAATGGTATTGTAAATTGTAATTAATTGTAATTAAAATTAAATTGTAGTTATTATCTGTTTGCGTTGGCGCTTCTAAGTACTTTCAGTCACTTTCTAACTTGCCACTTTCTAATACAATGAAGTTCTTACAAATTGTGTTATTATTATTATTATTATTATTATTATTATTCCTCTAAATCACGGCTAAAGATGTTATGTGTCTGCTGAATATACAATCTACTCCAGGTTGCAACCAGCTACCTAAGGAGTAGATCTAGGGACTGTCGGTGCCTCTACAATACTTTGCGCAAAATGTGGGCTGTTCCAAATAAAGTTATTTCTTGCACTTCTCAGTCTTTTGGATTACCTGGGAGTTTAGACAAGTTCTTACACAAATTTTGCGGAACAAATCTCAGAGCTCCGATAACTATCGGGACGACCTGTGCTTTTACGCCCCACATTCGGCTGATCTCGATTTCCAAACTCTTGTATTTAAGACGTTTCTCTGCCTCCTTGGTAACGACGTTTTGATCGCAAGGTACAGCAACATCGACAAGTAAACACGATTTGTCCTCCAAATCCCGGATAACTATATCCGGTTTGTTTGCCGCTATCGTGCGATCAGTTTGAATCTGTTGGCCGTACAATATCGTACACAATCCAACAGACGTCACCGGTTTCGGTGAGTGTTTGTACCACTTGGGGCATGTGTTCGGAACTTCGAGGGCCGTAAAGATCTGCCAGTGGAGGTAGCTACACACCCTGTCGTGTCTTTTCAGATATTCGGTCTTTGTTTAGGATTGGACAGGCTGAGACAATATGATCAATGGTTTCTACGTGTTCCTGACAGATGCGGCATTTATCATCTTGGGAAATTTTGAGAACGGCTTTATCATAATGTCGTGTTCTCAACGCCTGATCTTGGGCAGCTATTAGAGCTTCCGATTCTGGTTCCATTCTTCCCCTTTTAAGCCACATAAATGATTGATCTTTATTGATCTGCACCTTGTCCATACTTTTTAGGTATTGTCCGTGGAGTGGTTTGTCTCTCCACGATTTCTTTAACATTTTTTGTGTCTCACACTTCATGTTTAGCAGCATCAGAAGTTCAGTGTCTGTGTTATTCGACGTGTCTTGCCTAGTTTTCTTCGCAATGCTTCTTGCTACACTAACAACGCCTCTGTTTCCCATTCTTCGGTCAGATTTCATGACCTGCCTCATTAGAGGGTCATCTTGATGGCTGAATACATACTTCTGTAGTGTCCGCCTGTGCCGGCACTACAAAAGTCCGCCAGCAACGCCAGAGGCCAGCACAGGCGCCGCAGAGAGCGCCTGCAGAAGCGATACGCCTCACCGCCCCAGGAGAGCGGCCAAGGCGTGGAAGGCGCCCCCCCCCTCCCTCCTCCTGTAGAAGAGGGGGCACGCAGCCGACTCCCTTCCCCTGCGAGGGGTGGAAAAGCCGACGAGGCAGCCGCGGGGCCAGGGCCCCGCCATTCCGTCACCGACCGCATTTTGTAGAGCATCAACTGGACTTGAACATTGTACCTGGCATACTCACTTGTGATTCTTGACTAACGGCATTTTGTAATCAGTATAACGACCCGGCTATAAAAACTTATCTTCGATATTGGGACTCCTGGCAGAATTTTATGTATTATTATTTGGGATTTTTATGAATAATAAATTGTTGTTGCAGAACACAGAGGATTGTTTCATTTGGTATACAACAATTTATTTGGCGACGAGGTAAAAGAAGATGGCAACAGGCGACCAGACGGCACAACTCATCGGGCTTATACAGCAGCAGTTACAACGACAAGAGCAGCAGCAATTACAGCAGTTACAACGACAAGAAGAATGGCAGGAAAGACGGGAGAAGCGCGAGCTACAGCAGCACGCGGCCTTTCTGCAAGCGATCACGGCCATGGCCACGCCAGCGGCTCAGCGGCAGATAATACCGTCCTTTCCCTGCTTCGACGCGCGCAAGGAGAAATGGTATTCGTACGCGGCGAGGTTGCAGCAACACCTCGCTTTCCATAAGGTAACGGACGAAGACAGCAAGCGCGCATTTTTTCTAAGCATTCCTAGTAGCGAGCCTGACGAGTTATTGCAGCAGCGCAGCCCGCACGAACCAGTAGAAAGTTTAAAATTTAAGGAGAACCAATGTCAACAGCAGCTGGCCTTGCACAAGGAGCACAGGGAGCAGCGAGTGGTCGGGCAGAAAGAACGGCAACGTGATTTCCAGAGTAGAGTGCAGCTTAATCAAGCTTTTTTGAAGGATGCGCCGCAGCCGGCGCCATCACGGAGCGTGGAGGACGAGGCCAAGGGAGTGGTAGCGGCGGCTTCTAGCGAGGTTGGCGTGAGGGACATTGCCGCCTCCAGAGAGGTCGCGAGCCAGGCGACGCCAAGCAGTAAGGCGGTCGCTGGACTCGGCGCCAGAGTGAGACGTGGCAGACGAGGAAAGGTCGCCACGTTCCCGGCTTCTAGCGAGGCTGGCGAGAGGGACATTGCCACCTCCAGAGAGGTCGTGGACCAAGCGACGCCAAGCAGCAAGGTAGTCGCTAGACTCGGCGCTGGAGTGACGCGTGGCAGACGAGGAAAGGTCGCCACGTTCCCGGTAGGAGACGAGGCTGCAGTGAGCTACCACAACGGTGACCCCTCAGCGAAGGTGAACACGCTCGGCGAGGATCAAGTGCGCACAAGTAAGCCAGGTAGGAATCTTTGTAACGGCAACTGGTCTGTGAAGAGAAACAGACTTCAAAAGAGTAGTAGTAATCAGGAGCAAGATAGAGCAGCAGAAAGCCTTAGATGTGAAGTGAATTGTAGCAAGATGCAGATAGGAATGCAGAATTTTCGTGACATATTCATTAGCAATGAATGGAAATATACAGTTGTAGATCAGGAAGAATTATGTAGAAAAATGTATTGTGACTTTGAAACTGACAGTAGTAGAAATAGGCAAAACGTTGAGAAAGCTCAGAGCAAGAGTAAGAAAGTGAACAGATCGGAGAGTGAGCGCAGACCAATGAACGGTCATAGTAGCATGGGGGAAATTTTGAGCGTGTCGGTGAGCGAGCTTGCAACGTTGAAGCTAAGTTTACACGAAAGGAAGACTAGTGAAGGCTCTGTAACAGATAATGTAGTTGCTAGTGAGAAGCTATTGATTAGAAATGTAAATATGTATAAAACTGAAAGTAATGGTAAAGTAATTGTTAAGATGGGTAAAACAGGTAGTAATGGTAGAGTAAATAGTGGTGCAGATGAAAGCGTAAGCTCTGAGAGTAGGGAAATAGAATCGCACAACGATCATATTGTAAGTTGTAGGCAAGAGCGCAACGGACAGTGCTGTAAAGAGCAGAAGACGGGGCAATACAGGCTGGATAGCGACAACAGGACTGCCGCGGTTAGTAGCAAAGAGTTAGACGTTGGCAGTTGTGATGATAAGACAGAGCTCGTTTCCAAAAGTATAGACAGTGACCAGAACGGTAAAGCGCCAATGCATTTGGAGTTAGAAGTAGAGGTGTCAGCAACACGAAAGAAAGCAATTCGAGTAAAGTTTGGTATGAAAGAGTTGGCGAAAGCCCGAAGTAGAGGTATGAAGTTCACAAATAATGGTGGTAAGCAATGCAAGGTTAGATGTCGCGTAGTGCACCGTAGAAGTAGACGCCTGGCTCAAGGCGATGGCGCCAGGGCCACGGCGGCAAGTTAGAGTGCAAGCTACCAACGGGTACGAGTGTAAGCGATGGGCGAGTGTAAGCCCACGGGTGAACTTAGGAAGCCTAGGCAGCAAAGCAGTATCTTTGAAGCGCAATGTGATAGTTCAAGTGACGAACATTAGTAACTATTGTACTGACAGGCGGGCTGTTAAGAGAAAGAAAAACTGAAGAAAGTAGCTGTTAGGCTGTTTTTGTGGAAACTAGTCGGGCAACAACTAAGAGACATGACAGGGTTGTTCTCAAGAAGCACAATTTTGGTTGTATTTTCAGTTTTGAAATTGTTTAGAGATAACACCCGCAGGAGCAGCAGTCGCAGCAACGGCAGCAGCCAAGCGAAACCGACGCCGAAACGCAGAAGATGGTCCCCGGGGGAGAGGAGCAGAATCTGTACCCGGAGCAGCCGCCGCAGCAGCGGCAACCGCACAGCAGCGAGGCCGAGAGACAGGACACAGCCTCATGGACGGAGGCGCCATAGCGGCAACCGAAGCTGTGGCACCATCATCGGCAGCAGCTGCAGCAGCCCCTGCGTGGGCGGCAGGAGAAGTAGCAGAAGACGGCGCCCAGGCGCCGCAGAGCGCGCCTACGGAAGCGCATCGCCCCCCACTCCCACAGTTAGGTGGGGAGGCACGAAGCCACATCAGAGACGGATGTGCAGCGGCGACAACCGGAGCCGTGATTTCATCAGCATCAATCAGCAGCAGCTACAGCAGCCCCCGCCAGGGCGGTATCAGGAATATGTTAGGCACCGGACGTATTACATACCCGGCATTGATAAACCACAATCGGTAAGGCAAAGTGAACAGGACGAAAACTCAGACAGGCTGTTTAGTTTTCAGAACGGCGGACTCGAAGTTGAATTGCCGCCGCAGATCGAGCAGCTCGACGAGCAGTCAGCACCAGTCGCAACAGCAGCACCGGGTGGCCAACCAGCAGTTGAACAGCGGCAAACGGGGCCGCGGCTGATCGGGCGGGCCCGCCTGCATGCAGCGACGCCGCAATGCAGAACGCAGCCTCTGAGAAAGAGGCGCGACCGGTGCAGTTGCCTGATCGGTAGCAGCAGCAGAAGAAGCAGAAGGCAGCACCCAGCCGCTGCAGCCCGCGCTTGCAGAAGCGCATCACCCCCTACTCCCACAATTAGGTGGGGAGGGTGTAGTGTCCGCCTGTGCCGGAACTACAAAAGTCCGCCAGCAGCGCCACAGGCCAGCACAGGCGCCGTAGAGCGCGCCTGCAGAAGCACCTCGCCCCATACTCCCACAATTAGGTGGGAGGGTGTAGTGTCCGCCTGTGCCGGCACTACAAAAGTCCGCCAGCAACGCCAGAGGCCAGCACAGGCGCCGCAGAGAGCGCCTGCAGAAGCGATACGCCTCACCGCCCCAGGAGAGCGGCCAAGGCGTGGAAGGCGCCCCCCCCTCCCTCCTCCTGTAGAAGAGGGGGCACGCAGCCGACTCCCTTCCCCTGCGAGGGGTGGAAAAGCCGACGAGGCAGCCGCGGGGCCAGGGCCCCGCCATTCCGTCACCGACCGCATTTTGTAGAGCATCAACTGGACTTGAACATTGTACCTGGCATACTCACTTGTGATTCTTGACTAACGGCATTTTGTAATCAGTATAACGACCGGCTATAAAAACTTATCTTCGATATTGGGACTCCTGGCAGAATTTTATGTATTATTATTTGGGATTTTTATGAATAATAAATTGTTGTTGCAGAACACAGAGGATTGTTTCATTTGGTATACAACAACTTCCCCAACCCGACTATTGCGTTGTGCCAGGAGGCCTCAATTTGTCTGAGGCCTCTTCCTCCTTCCTTACGTGACACATAAAGTCTATGTATATCAGCTCGAGGGTGGGAAACATGATGCATTGTTAGCAGTTTTCTGGTTTTTCGATCCATGGTGCGAATTTCTTGCTCATTTATTATTATTATTATTATTGTTATTATTATTAGAGTATAAGAAAATGTGGATGTATGACAAAGCTAAATATATTTAATCTCTCAGAAACGGTCCAAAAATTAAACAAATTTGGTTTTCTCATATTTCAAGAATGAATTAGGATCAACTTCGACAATAAGTTAATAAATTATGCATCGGCTGACAGAAGAATAGTTGGAAAGTCCTACTGTGACAAACGGAGCTAAATGGTCTAAATGTTGAAGACGTTGAGTCCTGAACAGTCCTTCATTTTTAATTCTTGTTGTTGAAGAAGAAAATAATTTGTTTTGAAAATGTTAGTAGTTTCCTCGTAATTATGCGTGGGGTAAACCCAGATCTTAAAAAATATTTTCTCAAATATGGCTCGAATTTTTTTCTTTAATTTTTTTCATCGTATGTAACAAAGGACAGTAAAACGTGGTGCTAGTCGCATTTCAGCTCCCTTGAACTCTGAACTTTTGGAGAAAGCAAAAAATAACATTGCAAAGGTTTAATATAGTTGAGAGAGATGTTTTTCCTTCAGGAAATCTCTTCTAAAACGAGTAGCACTACAACAGCAGATACTTCCTCGCATTATTGGTATTGACCCTTCGAAATATGTACTACTATACGAACCTGCAAAAAACGCATGCGTTTCCGGTTAACACGTCAAGCACGTTACCGTTACACCACCACAAGCTCCGCTACGCTCAGATTTCCGGACGCTCAAAAATCTAGTGGTTC
>JAHLJT010008446.1:153768662-153791250 GCA_031308135.1 Acheta domesticus
GTAAAAGTGAATTATGTTTTCAATCATCATACGATACTAAGAAAACCCGGCAGACGTTGTTCTGCCCTTTATCTCCCTCTTTCCCCTCCCATCTCCCTTTCTCACTGTCTCTCCTTCCTTCCTTCACCCTGTCCCTGTCTGGTCTCTGTGTCTCTCTCTGTCTCTGCTGCCCTCTGTCCCTCTCATTCACATTTCCTTGCAGATTCTGCAAGTCTCTGAGCAGGTGAATTAATATCGGGAAGCGCCGGACCATCAAAATGTAATAGAATGTTCAAGAAGAGCTCATTCTGTAGATTACGATGTGAGAAACGTTTCTTTGAGACCTTTGGCCTCAAAATTTTAGGTCTTAAGGCATTAGAACGTTTCGTTCAGGAGTTATTTAACAATGTAGATTAAAAATGCTGCGAAGTGTGTTGCGGGTTGCATTTGACGTGAATATTAGTTTTATTCTACAGCACCATTTAGTGGAGTTACAACAGACTTAACAGCACATGAACCTTCTGGGTGGAAAAAAAACACGTAGAAGTGCCGATTTTCATGGAGATCGGTCCAACGGAGTCGGAGTTTAGCTCTAATATATATATATATATATATATATATATATATATATATATATATATATACACACACACGTGAGTCACGCAACTTTAGCACCTTCTGTAACTTATGAACGGTTGAAGTTATTGCAATGCAGTTTTCACAGAAGTGCATGAGGAAATGGGGCTAATTGATACGTGGATTCATTTCTGTTTTATCATTTGTATTTGAGGTAACTTTGATATTTGAGGTAACTTTGCTTTTTCAAATGGAACTATTCATGTTTTTTTCAGTCTATCATGTCGAGCGTAAAAAGACAAATCCAATGATTTGCGGAAATGTTTGGGAGAATTTTCTCCCAAACAGGCATTCCTCGAACGACCTAAACTAAGGATTCTGCGTGGTTAAAAAATGATATTTTGAGTTTTGAGGGTTCTTGAAGTCTTAACATTTTGTTATATGTTAGATAAGCATTTTTTTTAGTAATTTTAATTTTTACGACTAAGGTTTAACGCAAATGTACTCGGTCTGCCACACAAGGTCACGCAGCGCTCCACCAGCAAACGCGCTCGCGGGGAAGGGAAGAGGGTTTAGTACTTGAAGATACGAAAATATTCCAAATATTCACAAAACTGTTGCAGTTTTTCCTGAACTCTGCTTCAAAAAAATGCTGAAAAAAATATAGCAATAAAGGTAATGTCATACATTACGACTTAAAAAGTTCAGCACATGCAATAGAATTAGTGGATTTGAAAAGGAAATTTGGACATTTTTAATTCTGATTTACTGGCAAAACAATCAACTGAATATCCCCTCTTTTAACGCAAAACAACTGAAGTACGTGAACGAATATTACGGATCCGAGACGAAGAAATAAAGTGTGCGAAGGCGGCTCCAGGATCGGAAAAATAATTGGCAGTGGGAAATTTTGGCGAAGTAATATTATTCAAATATCAGTGTTTACGAAATTTTAGGTTTCTGCAACAATTAAACCAGGTATTCAGAAATAATTTTGCATCGCTTGTTAAAATTGTTATTTTGCAATATTCACCTCAAAGACAATTTGAGGACCCTTCCGGGCCTATAGCGCACGTTTCGGAATTGTTCATAAAATTGTTAATTGTTGAAAAATTGTTAATTCGCAGTTTTCGGTTCTGGAAAATAAGGGAACCCTTTCCTCTTCAGAACTGCAAATTTTGGAAATTGTTTATAAATTTACAAATTTTGCGAAATTATTTTATTGTCTTTTCTAAACTGCCTTTGAATGAGATGCAAAATTCCGCAATCTCAATCCAATTCTCTATCCAACTCACAGACACAAAAAACGTCCTATTTCTTGTCGATATATCGCTAGAATTCTGCAAGATTACTTGCTAAACGACTCTCTTGTCTCTCTTGTCTCTGATCCGTGTATTCGTTCACGTACTTAAGTTGTTTTGCGTTAAAAGAGGGGATATTCAATTGATTTTTGCCAGTAAGTCAGAATTAAAAATGTCCAAATTTCCTTTTCAAATCCACTAATTCTATTGCATGTGCTGAACTTTTTATGTCGTAATGTATGATATTATCTTTATTGATATATTTCTTGTAGACGATCGAATGGCTTGCATCACGACGCGATGGAGACTATCCTTGCCCTGTGCCTTCTACGCCAATACTCTCAATCATTCGGTTAAACACGCGTATCATAGAAAACGTTCGTACTAGAGATCATGATTGCGGGAAATCAGCTTCTCAGTCGTTGGCTGTTGGTTCAGAATGTTCTTTTGTAATAGTTAACTATGAAAGAACCAGATGGCGTTATCGTCCGTACAGTGTGCCAGAATGCGCGGAAAGAGTGGGACTTCTGAATTTGGCCGTTACCCATTTTATGTGTCGGCAACTGCACGTAGTAAAGGTATTGTAATCATGAGGCGGGAATCTGCAATTTTTCAACAGAAAAAATTACTGTCGGGCCCTGATAACAAAAAAGTGGCTCTCTCTTGTAGTAAATTACTTTCCCTACCAGGTATGAAATCACTATCAGTTGACGGGACCTTGATACCGAAAAAATCGACAACAAAACATCTGTCTGTCTATCGCTATCATTACGATTATTATACTTACTAGATGAATCCATAGATCCACTAATTACAATAAAAACAATTGGACATCAATGATATTGATCATATGTATATATATATATATATATATATATATATATATATATATATATATATATATATAGTCTGTCTGACCATCTGTCTGTGGTCAACGCTAGCGTCTAAGCCACTAAGAGAATTTTCTCCCAAACTGGCATTCCTCGAACGACCTAAACTAAGGATTCTGCGTGGTTAAAAAATGATATTTTGAGTTTTGAGGGTTCTTGAAGTCTTAATATTTCAAAATTCTCTTGACAATGGCTCTAATTTTTTTAATCAGAATTTGTCCTATGATAGCGATTAGGACATATTAAAAAACTGCAAGGTATCTTCAATGAGTTTATTTTCAAAAATTGGAGAAATACAAAGAAATCGATACTTTCCTACAACTACAACTACAGAGATTTTTTCTGAATAATATGTTGTTCAAAGTCATCTGGAAATATGGTCGTATACAGTTTTCTGAAATGTGAGTACTTTTAGTGTTGTGAAATATAGGCCATTTAAAAATTTCTCAAAAACAGCTTCCATTTTTTCTTCAACTATCTTCCTCGTATGTACAGTTTTGGAATCAAAAACTGATGGCGGCGGTCTGTGTCATATCACAGGACTGGTATGTGGTACTTCAAGTGTCAAGATGTGCAAACTTTCTAATTTTAGGTTTGAATTGTTGTTTATTGCAGCATTGTTGATGATTGTAAAGCAAGACTTACCTTGAAGAGATTCTTCACTAAAAATGAGCTGTAAACAGGGTATAAAAACGTTTTCATGAAACATGTTTATTTCTATTTTGTAACATGTGTGTCATTATTTATAAGTCTCAAAAAGGTATAGAAAGTGTGGCCACACTTATACATATTGCTCGTACAAGCACCATATGTCAATTGGTAATTGTTTAATATTAATCACTGAATATTTTTTATGAAAACTTAAAATATTGAATTGTCATGCATAATTTTTAATTTTCATTGTTTTCAGCACGTTTGCTGTATCCATTCAACATAGAAATATTCAGTGATTATTTAACAATGTTTATTTGCGAATGTTTCAAACAGGAAGTCAGTTACAACCTTTAATTCATGTAAATTTAAATTATTTATGTATCCTGGCTTGCATGTATCAGTTACACCACTCTAGGGCAGGTGGCAGGCATATTACCACACTGACGCTTCTACATGCTCAGTTGTACCACGCTTAGTTGCTGTGTTATCCGTGAGACTCTCGAGCGTTTATGTCAAATGTTGCATGTTCACTGACTGCCGCTGTGCGACCTAGCCCAGCGGAAGGATCTGTAATTTGCTGCCGCCCCTAGTTGAGCGGAATACAAGCTCGCCCCAAAGTGCGGCGAGCTTGTATTGATTGCTACTTGTCACCAACCTCTTGTGTCATTTAGATGATGTTTTGAGATTCGTAACCTTTAAATTTGACAAGTCAGCCCAGTCGCTAGGACCGTTATAACTGTTAATGTTTTTAATGTTTTAGTAAAGTGATCTCTCTCTCATGCCCACAATTTGGGTATTTTGAAATGTGTTGTGGCAATGGGTATATGTTACAATGATTGTGTTGCTAATGTAAAGTAATGCAATGTATTGATTTTGTCTCTTGCAGCTCTGCTTTGTTTACGTATGTTGTTCGTTGCGTAGGCTATTCCTCACATCGATTTTCTACCCAGCCTAAGCAGCTTGTATTTGGCCATGGTTGTGACATATGTAATGTTGTGTTATTTTCAACTAATGTTTATGTTGAAATTTTTACAGATTGAGAGGCAGATCTGAAAGCCCGTACTGGAGGAGGTGGCAATCCACCAAAGATCCCAGTGGCTTCTTCAAATCGAATTTGTCCATATCGGCACCTTGTCATTATTGATTTTCTGATTGCGCCTTTCTGCTAATTCCTAAAGTGGAAAATTTATGCTAGAAGGTAGCAAAGTAATGTCTGTTTTGTTGCTTTTCTAAGTTGTCTAAAAGCAACCATGTATTAATATTTCCAAATTTAGAGTAATTTATTATGTAAATGTGTTCTTTTTGGTTTTCAGCCTCCTGAATATTGTTAATGTCAATTCAATGTACATACTGTATGCATTTTCTTCAAAATTGTTAATAAATGTTATTTGTTATTTGGAAGTTTGTCTACATATGTCTCCCGCTGCTAGGACTTCCTAAGTAGTTACCTTGCACATAGATTCAGCCGATACCTGCTGAAGAGTTTTAAAAACTCTGTACGATCTGAAGGGACGCAGACGACTGCCTAGAGGGTTTCATGTTAGCCTCGCCCATTTTCTGCAGGCACGTGTGTCAGATTCCCTTCCCTTGTCTCGCTTACCATCCCGAGTCTTGGTTAGGAAATCAATCTATTTATTTTTCAATTGTCATGTATTGGTGGCTGACGACTGCATTAGATTCTTTTATGTCCAAATTGAATTTTCGCCAGTAGTTTTAACAGTCTGCATCTAAGTCCAGCTTTTGCACGATTTGGGCAATCCGTGTTATGACGAAACCACTCCGGCGGAGCCTTGCAACCAACCGCAATCTCAACGGTGCTGGGGAGTGGCCTTACAAAATTACGTCGTAGAAATGACTAATTCAGATGTGGAAATATTTTCAAATAACAATACATGGAATGAGACTATTTTATGAACATGAAAGTAAATTGATTGATATAAATATACGCTTATATTTAACCAATATTAACTTAGTTATTTTTGAAGACATTACATTGGTATGAAATAAAGTAACACTAATTTTATGGACAGTATACATAGTACATTTTTCGTGCATATTCGACGAGCAGAAAGTGCAGTCCAGACTGAATGATTTTTGCATGAAAACTTTTGAAGAAGTTCGTAATATTTCATGCAGAAAGCTTACAGTTTGACTCAAGGCCTCTAGCGGCAGAATCGTTCACTAACGGATTTGTTTACCCGACGCGACGATAAACGGCCATTTCGATTTTGTGGTTAGGTGTGTCAAGGTGCTATTTGTGTGAAGTGATATTGTGATAAACTATCCCTTCCTCTATTCCATCCTTCCTATTTTTCATCTCTCTGTATAGAAAGAGCAGTGTTGAATTATGAGGAAAAATGATACTGAGTAAAATAATATAAATGCTTTAAGAACCAACTTGAAAAGATTACAAAGCAAGGATTCTTAGCTACATACAGAAGAACAATAAACATTTGTCGGTCTCCATCTCAACTATGACTATTCAACAACAGTGGCACATTCGGTCGCCGTGTAAGGCCTGAGCTAGAGCCGGGCAAAACACATTCTATTATCGATCGGTCTCGTTAGCTTTGCTTTCGCAGTCTCGGAGCCTCAAAGTTCGCGCGCGCGCTCCTTATCTGCCTGTTGAAATCTACACGCAGGTCTCTCTTAAGAATCGGAACCGCTCCGTTCTCGGCTGTTCTTGTCAGTATCGGCCGGTATCCGCACTCTCGGCAGAAGCGGCCGCCGCCGGGCGCTCGACGCAGACCCGGCGGCTCGGCAGATCGACGCAAATGCGGAATTTAAGGTCGCCACGTACTGTGATCGGAGATCTCTTTCATTTAATTGTAATTGATTAATTATAATCGCAATATACTACAATTTCAATTTATCTATTAAATGGTTGAAAAGTAATAATCAATCGATTAATTGCAAATAATTTTAGAGAGAAAATACAATTTTTGAAATAATTAAAAGCAAAAAAGTGTGCAAAAAGTAATTTAAAATCGATTTTTAGCAATATCAATAAAATATAATAAAAACAAAAACTAAAATAATGTTCAACAACTGTTTGTACATTGTGAAATATTCGGTGAAACAATTGGCGGCCAAAAAACGGTGCCCGCTGCAAATCAGCCTGAACTTCTTGCCCTATCGCCACACACGGGTAGAGTTTTCAAAAATTCGAAATACATAATTAATTATAATACTAGCGTACCCCCGCGAGAACTCTCGCATGTTAAACCCCACCCTTTCCCTATCCATTTGTCAATCCTTTCCATAAAGGAGAGGAACTACTAATGTACTTACAGAATATCAAACAAAATAACAATGCAATTGATGTTTGAAACAAATTTTCAATTAAAGTTTATTCAACATTATAGAGAGATGTTCTTGGAACAATTCATACTTCTTTAAAAACAACATTTAAAGAAATTTTTCAATCTTCTTTGAGAGTTAGCCTTTCGCTTTCCTTGATAGTCAAATAATAGAAAAGGTTTTTATTCTTGAGAAAGTCAAGTAAAGTAGTGCGAAAATACCGGATCAGGCGAAAACAGACCTACTCATTGCAATATTATTTAACTTTCCTTGATTTGTTATGAAGAACCGAGTGGGTTTTGGAGAGTCAGGGTGCCAGCTTGCTGGGGTAAGAAAATTGAAAAATTATTTGTATACTAAAAAGTATTGAATTATTTTCTGCGTCCTTACGTACCTCAAGAAAAGCAATTCCAAGCCAAAAAAATAATCAAATTAATGTTTTCCCCTTTGAGTACTAAATACCATTTGTTAGCATTAGAAACAATTTAGTAGGCATTAAGAAACCCACTTCGGTACATGGGAATGTTTCTCAAACGATGTTTACATTTTTAATATCTTAACGAACCGACACCTTGAGTTTAATATCAAACGGTGATTTATTACGATATGAGTTTGCAGTTGAGCGTTGGTGTACATACTTCCAGATACCGCCAACATTTAAATCGTGCGTTTGGACTGCGATCGTTGGCATTTGTCGGGTGACTTGCACTATTCTTTCTATAATTTTAAATTTAGTTGGTTTTTAATTGATTCACATAGTATTGTAGGCTAGCGCATTGTGATTTTTGTTTTCCATTTATTTCAAGCCATTTTACTTTAGCTAATTTAAAAAGTTTGTTCTTTGTGTTGTGCCATAGCACAAGTTTTCCCCCACTACCTCTGCGTACCCGTGCGAGAACTCTGGCATGTTGGACCTCACACTCATCCCTATCCTTCTATATTCATTCTAAGAGGGAAAATAGTTAACGAAACTTGTTTATTTGTTTAAAATCTATAAAAGTAACTTGCAGTGTACTAACACAATTAAAAATAAAATAAAAAACAATGCAAGTAATGTGTAAAGGAAATTTTCAATAAATATTTATTCAATATCATGGAGAATTTGCTTGGAACAATTCCCAAAACTTACTTAAAGACATTTGAAGTAATTATTCAATATTCTTTGTCAGTTAGGTTTTAGTTTTTCGTGATAGTCACAAAAATATTAGCTTTTTACTTCTGAGAAAGTTACGTGTCTGAACCCGTTGCCTTGAAAATTTCATCGAATGATAACGAAAATATTGGTACAGGTAAAACACAAACACAGTCTTCACTCTTCACTGAACACCCACATCACTCCACAATTAAGTACGCAGGACTTATATACCATGAAAAAAGTTAATTGAATAGTTTCACTACACGCATAAGAAACAATCTTCATAGGTATCAAGCAACTATAATAGTACTTGTAGTTGTTGCTGGAGAGAAAATCTTGAATTAATGATTATGCAAATAAACCTCGTCAGACTGCACAAACTACGGTATTAACAGAAAGCGTAAATAAAGATTGTCGAATCTAAGCATTCTAAGCGTGTCGCCACAAAAATTGCTATCAGCAGGAAGGGCTGAAATATTGAGGTGGCCTTGATAGTATTGAAGCGTGGAACCGAAAAGTTCATTGAATGGATCGGGGAATGTTTCATCTGGTAGATTGTGGTGTGAAAAACATTCCTTTGAGGCCTATGGCCTCAAAATTTTACTTTTTACGGCTCTAAAACGCTTTGTTTATGAGTTATTTGCCGATGTAGGTTGACATGTGATGCGGGTTGCATTTTACATTAATATTTCGATGCGTTTTTTTTAAGAAATCATCCATATTTTTAAAGTCAAAGTGGAATTCGTCAAGTCTCCGTGAAATTCTCTTTCTATAGAGCCCTCATTTATAAAGATTGGTTTGCGTGTGAGAGCCGGAACACAAAGGTATACTACTGAAATAATACAGGAGACGATATTGTAATGATCCAGGATCATTCCTGGGTTATTTACAGTGATTTTAAAATATCTAATAAAGAAAGACCGACTAAAGTGGAATGGAGTGCACCACAACAGGGACTATGTTTGAGAACAGAGTATAGAAAAAACAAATGATGACCCTGTTGCGCAAAAACAGTAATTTTCATTTACTGAAATACCCGAAAAAACTGTGATTGTGTATCAGAATTAGACAGCTCCTAAATAAAGAAGAATTTTAGTATTTGTTGTATTAAAATCGAACCACGAGTTGCGTTGTTTTGGTAATTTTGGTAAAATGCATAATTCAAGCTCTGACGTCATTCATGAAGAAAATTAACATTTTCAAGAATTTGAATTAAAACTGGTGAATTGTGCCGTACTGGGAATCACGAGGCGGTACATTCAAATTTCTGCTAATTATGAAAATAGTGCCAGAGTTTTAGGACGCTGTAGAAGATTATTATTTAAAATTTTCGAATAACAATTTCATAAGTAAAACAGAAACATTTGAGTGTATGAATCCATGGTAAAAGATGATAAGGAAATAAGCGTTTTTCGGCGTAACGGGGCAGAAAATGGGCATTTGAAGAACGGAATTGTGACATTGGGATTTTATAACAATTTTTGAATACTGTCAAGCAAACAGAAAATCTAAAATACGGAAAATAGTACTATTTTACATTGATGTGGGAAAGTCAATAATGCCAGCGAACGGGTTTTGTTTAGCAGGATATTATATAATCTTCGAAACAACAATGGAAGATGAGGTGAATCTTGGACGGGTAGCAGCACGCGGAGAGCACGTGTTTAGATTTTTTAAAGTTTGGTGTTAAAAGGCATTGCAATTTTCGTAATAGTGATTCGGATTTTGAAGTGTTGCATTACGCAAAGTTATGTCAGTCCTAGATAATTTGTTGAACATTTAAGTTTTATGTTTTCCAAGTTTAAATAAGTAAATCGCGTGGAGACTGTGCTCGCGAGAAAAGTTAACCTTGAACATTTATTCGCGAGTTATGAAGTAACATCTTTGTGAAAGTTTTATTTCAAAAACTGCTGACTCGCGAACAGAATTTTGATTTTATCAAAATACGAACTGATTCGAGCTGCCGCGGACGGAGCGCGCGACGTGGTGATGCGGATTTCATATGTGTTTGAAGAATGGTGACAACGGGCAGCACGTGGGCGTCGTTGTTTAGATGGATGGAGCGATCGCGCAGTTTGTAGAAGGAAGTTGGTTCGGACCCCGGGAACTTCAGTCTGACGTGCTGATATCAAGCAGATGGCAACATACAAGGAAGTGAACCAATTTTCGTTCATTTCGATTTTCCAAGAAAGTAATACGTTGTTCAAGGCCAAGATTGGTGTTTAATATTAAGAGGTAATAAATGGCCATTGAAACTAGCAAATCAGTCAAATTAAGAAATCATTCAAATTAGCAAAACTATTCAAGTAATTTAACTATTAATTTGAATTTGAAGAAAGCACGCGCAAACTAAACGTGAAAGTCTTTTCAAAGAGAATTTTAATCATTATTATTTTGTGTTCATACTTGATGATTGGTTTGTTTTGTTTTTGTGTTATGTATGTGTGTTCCAGGATATATTTATGTGTTGTGCATGTAGTGTTGTGATGTCAATTAACTGGCTAGGACTAAGGTCCATGAGTGTTAAATTTTTGAATTTTTGAATTTTAATTAAATGTCGGAAGGCACGATTGCCGACCGAGTTGTTTTTATTTTCTCACACAAGTGTGTTGTAATTTCAGTAGATAGAATCCTGGTGTCATTGCAAAGGAGGCTACCGTTTACAGGTATAATCCGTATGGAGCCGGTCACAACCCACTGATTATAAATTTCTGTAATTTTTTGTGTAATAATTGAAGGTAAGAAGGTCAGGTACCACTAGGTACCATCAGATCAGATAGATAGTAGATTGGATAGTGGAGAGAGGAGGAGTAAAAAGATACATTTATACACCATATAAAATGAGGGAAAATTAATAAATGCATAACATTGTTTGGTCATAGAAAAATGCTTTAATTTAGTGTATGCCTAGAAATTATTAAAATACATGTTTTAATTGACTTTAATTCTATACGGCATACGAAAGAGACCTAACGCGTAATTATTTCAATTAACAGAACCTTCCTTCCATTTCCTTTACCTTCCTGGAAGAACATGTGGGACGGAGAGATATCAACGTCGGAAGTCGGGGTTATCGACTTGCCCCCTGAGACGCGAGTAATGTTTGCATTGCGAATATGAGCCCAGCGATCACCCATGACACATCGGTCACCTACAATAATCCGCTTCTTTTCTTTGTGTAAATAATTAAGAGGAAAGCAAGCTTGTGGTATCTAAAGACACAGAATGTCAAATTCAAAAACAAATGATATCCTCGATCTACATCTAGATAAAAAATAGAGGTTCGGTGCAAAACGGCTGGGATTAGTGAAAGTAGAAATGATTTAAACACACATTTTAGTCAAATTAGAAGAAAATAGAAATACATTTCAAGAAAAAAGCTTAGAAAGTTAAATATGCCTTAAAATATATTTACGTGAAAATACGCGAAATAAATATTCATCATAATTGTTATTTTTTCATTATTTTGTTATATATGTATCAAAAGCCTAAGACTTTCTACAAAAATTACAGGTGTCCCTAGATGGTTCATGCATTGGTCAACGTACAAATCTCGCAAATCGCAAAAAATATTTTGCTTTATTCACAGGACATACCGCCAGACTGCCTCGAGTTTGAACTATACTAAACGGTAGCGAGAGCACCGGTGACGCCTCCAGCATTTATTCGACTCGATCGGCGCACATTGATAACAGGCCAAGTTTCGGTATCGTTCGCTCTCGATAATGGTAGTTCCGGAACTGGCATTTTTGGGGCGTTTTTGTCTGAATCTAGACTGAGCATATCCTCAACAGTCCCCTACGAAAACCAGACGGCTGCAGATCTCGGTATCACTTGAAGTCGATGCGTCGCAAGCAATTCCACACCTTCGATTATGTATCTCGAAGTTCAAAATCAAATGATGCCGACACGTAAGCAACTCCGCAGTTTCAGTTTCGTTAAGAATTTCGTAAACATGTCGGCCGGCATTTGGTCTGTCGACGTGTTGGGCCACATCCAAAACCAGAAAATATTTTATTCATATGCTTGTGAAGTGTTCAGAAAATTAAAGTGATACATTAACTTTCAACAATTTATTTTATCTTCCTTAATAAGAGTAGAACACTTTTACATAAACAGGAGTTGCTCTCCTCCAGATTTAGTGCGTCTCCTGGTAAGACTCCACTCCCGTGCGTCGCCTGGCACTGCTCCACCCTCTTGCGTCGCCCGGGACGGTTGCACTCGCTAGCGGCTGAACCCCGGAATGGCTCCAGTGCTAACTGGGACTGCTCTCTCGACCCGTGTCGTCGCCACTTGTAGTAGAAGGGGTGACGTCACGCCGGTGACTTGCCCTACGCCTCCCTTCCCGCAGGTTGCTCTCGTCGGCGCGGCGAGCCCCGAGACGCGCCCCCCCCGCAGCGTGCGCACCAGTTTGAAAAGCACCTCACCGCACAGACAAGCTGGCCAGGTCAGAATCTCGATGGTTTGTGCTACGTAACAGATGACAGGACGTCGCGCCAAGGGAAGTGTGTGGAGACCCCTGCGTGTACCTCTGACAGCCCACGTGTGCGCTTGCTGGTAATCGGGATGCCCAAGGGACTTCCCCGAATTATTGCGTGCCTGATCACGGCACGCTGCAACGATTCCTAACCGTTGTCAACGGCTCAAAGCTTCTGGAAGCTCCCAGACCCATTTTAAATACCAATCTGTAATAGTCTAATCGCCAACCCCTTCCATGCGCTCCGCGCGGAAAAATGCTTGCGGCGCGACCGCTGCTGAGAAAAGTTCAGTTCGCATTAAGGCAACACACGAATCGCACGCGTGTGAGCCGTTGTCTCGAACTCCGTGGAAGACATGCAGCCTTTCTATGTAAAATCTGTATGTAAAGCATGCAGCTTTGCAACCTTGCTTAATGTCTCATGAGCATTAATTAATTACGGGACACAAGATCACGAATCAACTTTAGTCAAATGAAGCGTGTAGCTCGTATGTAATCTTTCGATGTTCCATAACGAACATCACAGTGTGAAGTATACCGTATACAGTGTAACTAAATTATGAACTGTGTACTTATATACTCTTATCAGTAGCTTGTGTGGTTAAGAATTAGACGTGTTTGTGCAAATCCCGACTACTTTGGTCTGGAGCCGGAAACCGTTCTAGTAACCCGAAATCCGTGATACTGCTCAACCCGAGTTATCAAAAGGGCTACAGACTGTCTAGCACAATCAATCAAATTATCATACACTCCATTAACCAACCTGAGTGCATGGCGGTCTGTACACACGTAGACTAATTATATTTCTTCAGAAAAGAAACCCCTCTCGAAATGATGACGAATGCCAGTATTGTCGTTCATCAGCTTTACCGGTGGATGACCAGATGCAAGAATCACGGCGCCTATGTACGTAGCCAAATGATTTAACCGGGAGTTCCCGCAAAAGGTAAACTCACGCCAGTGCCCTCAATGTATCTCTCAGAAATAGCTGCACTTTTTTGTGAATGCGAATGATCTGAAGGTCCACTTACTGAAATACGTATTTTATTCAGTTTGTACATGTATCCCAACGCAATTGTTTATGAATCTTACATTGCAGAATTCTTGTCTGAATACATATGTTGAGAAAGGTAAAAATTCGCAACGTTCACGCAAAAATCATTAAATATCTTATTATCATATTAAATAATATTAAATACAATTTCCAAAAATGATTTTGGTATGTTTTAAACTAATATACATATTTTAGTTGTTCAAAAGATATTTAGAAAGTTTTTTTCTTTTTTCAATTTTATAAGGCTCGCATTTTTTCATTTCCATACAGGCGTCTCCTGTAAATCTTCTTTCTCTCTGGTACGAAATTTTGACAGTTGAAATTGTGAAAGGCAAATGGTTGCATTTTCTGAATAGGCACTTGTCATAGACTCGGCTGTAAATAATGCCATGATACGTACCGCTCAGGCCAGGAGCTCACAATATATTGGCGCCATTGCACCCAATGTGTATGACAAATATCGCGCAGCACGGCGATCAAGTTTCAACATGCTCACGGGAAATGATTCAGCGAAAGGATAAAAATAAAAAGCCAGGTGATCTCAGAAAAGTACAAAGGAATGCATGAAATATCAGACGACTAATGCATCGCTTTAATTCAGAAACATAAAATTACCGTGGCTTGGATCTCACAGATCTATTGCGAGCACTCCGGGTTAAGTACATGGCCTCTTTGGTTGCCTCACGAAGGGACATGTATTCCGCCTTAGTTGACAACGCCACTGTTCAATGCTTCCTTGATTCCAAGGACACGGGACCCCTGTCAATTTAAAAATAAATCCTGCAAAACATCTACGATCCTGAATGCATGATGCCCTATCGGCATCAACAAATTTCAATGAGGTTTCTAACCTCCTTATCGGGTTCATTGGTAATACGTAGATCGATAGTACCCTTCAGATGGAGTTGATAACCCTGTTGTGGCAAGTAGACGTCCATCCGTTGGCGAGTAATTGGTTTTGCCAATATCTGCTATTCTAGGAGAGCAGCTGAAGTAAGGAAGCTCCCACGGAAACGTTGGAGGCCAGTGTGCTCCTGGAAATGTGCGCGTAGTGCGGGAACCACATACGCGCTATTATTTTGTGAGGAAGACGCAACGTGCAATTGACTTTGTGATCGACGCCATTACCTTCCGAGCGTGAACAAAGTAGCTAGTGACACCTGGCGGAGAGTACAGGAAACTCCACCCGCGCCAACAGCGCTTCCATGGAGTAAACACAACCAGATGCTAAAGCAAGCTTGCGGCGCCTCAGTAAAAAGCTCAAGCGCCCCGCGCGGGAAATTTAAAATGGCAAAGAACGGAGAGGCCGTATTAAATGACGCCATCTCAAAGAAAATAGTTGGAGACACAGAGAAGCGAGCACCTGAGGCATCTCTTCATTTAGGGAAAGGCTTAATAGCGCTCGAAGAATCGGAAGATATTATTTTTCGAGAACTTGCGAAAATACTTACATCTGGGTCATTCCATGCACAAAAGTAGGAAATCTGACATTACATCTCAGAATTTAAAAATATTTTGCTACCTTACTTATCATGATACCTGCATGAACCAGGTACAATATTTTTCTCATCAGCCATTGTTTAGCAACAATGGGCACTTCAAATATTAGGTTAGCAGTCTGTAGACATTCCGTTATGACTTTTTTCGATGATATGCAAACAAGCAAAAATATGAAAGTGACACTATTTGTAGAAGAAATGTAAAGGATAATTTTACGCTAAAGATTTTTTTACAGGGAGTCTTTAACAATTAGGAAGTAAACAAATTCTAAAAAATGCAATAAATGGAAATGTAATATTTTTGAATTCTTGAATTTTGGAAGAAACATTGTGGAAACTACTTTCAAGCTACTCTGTAAATTTCAGCGTGGAATCTTGAATGGTATTAAAGTTATGAATAAAAGTATCTTACTGGCGCTCCGTGAACGAACTCAGCTCAGCTGCTAGAGCCGCAGCGCCCAGCCCTCTTCGTCAGCACTCGGCGTTACTTTTTTCCTCCGCGTCGCGATGGTGGATTTCGCAAAACTACTTCTCGAGGTGTGAATTCTGCCGTACGAGCTACATGAAGAGATACGCCAAATTCGACCATTGTTTTTTGTTTACTCCAACTTTGTGGTAAACACGTTAAAATCATATATTTCTCATTAGCTGTTTTCACATTCGAAAATTTTCTTTGAATTGTGTCAACGTTTCTTCTCCTTCATTGCTTTCTGTACTCAAATGAAATAATTCAGAAACTGTTTTATTTACGTCACTCACCTTTCTCCTTGCGTACGATTTCTCTCGGGTTTGTTTTTGCAGTGACAATGATGATTGACCCAGAGGATTCAAAATGTTTACATTACTGGTAGTGGATTCCTCTGCAACTCCTGGGGCTACGTACTCCTCTTCACTTGACGTTTCCACTTCACTGTCTGTTTCAGTTGAGTCACTAAGATCTGCATTGGGCATTTTGGATATTTTGTGACGACACAGAACGCATATTGCTTCTCCTACCACTAAATTTGATATTTTCTTCCGCATCGCCTCTGTAATCTTTCTCTTACCCACCTGACTTTTGTGCTCCTCAAGTCCGAATGGATTGCAGTACCAAAACCTGTTAAACGTATTCACAATCTTTGGCAATTTCTTTCACGGTTTATCATTGAACAGTAACACACGAAAACTAAGCCTGTAAACTGGTGTCAGGATCCCGTCGAAGGCATCGATGGATATCCCTAGGGAATGAAGTTTGCGGTGCCTTGCCACACCCCTCGCTGGGCAAGGGCACGTGACTTTCAACCTTAAGAGCAAAATGCGCGTGGTGGTTCTTCTTGCAGTGTGTAAAATATGAAAGAAAAGAAAATATTACTTTTGAAGGAAAATGTATTTGTTTATTTTATTAGCATTTTTATTATAAACAAATACCTCAATCCTTAATATATTATCATCTGCTTAAAATACGATCATTTATCTTCAAAGTAGTGTGCCCGTTTTTAAAGTTTTATTCATTTTATGATCGTCATAATTATTTTCATTATTGAGTATATTGTGTCATCGTTCATGTTTAACCCGTAATTGTTGCTAAAGTGTCAAAGATATTAATTCCCATAAATTGTCTTTTAACTGTTCATCATTAGCAGATTAATGTAATAAAATATGAAAAAATCTGAGACTCACTGTCGGAAAACCTGAAATTTTGCATGGAATGACCCTTCTATCAACAATGTAGTATCACCGCTAGAAATATTCATAAAACCGTGAAAGAGGACATGGCCCTAGCGCTGAGAGCAATGGACCGCCTTGAGGCCACTAGGAAGGAAGTAATCATGAAGAAACGTGATTTCCAGGCGGCCTTCGGCTTGGAAATGGAAGGTAGTGTCGACGCAATGAATGCCACGAGTGCAAGTGAGAAAACCGCCTGAAGAGGGTCGGGGCGGTCAATTTGAGCTCAATTGAAAGCGACAAGGGAGCCACGCTCTTGTTTCAAGAGGACTGTGAACCAATCGGACATCACAAGAAGCATTCGCTCGGAACAATCTGCAAACAAGATGAAGGAGAGTTCATCGAAGTGAAGAGTAAGAAGAATAAGAAGAAAAGAGCAATGAAACCAAGAGGAAATTTAAGCGTAATGATGCTATCAAGGTGACCGCAAAAAGAGAGCACATCATATGCGGACATCATCAAACACATGAGAAGCTCGGTTAAATCCCGACGAATGCGGAGCCGAAGTAGCGGCAATACGAAAAAACTAAGCAAGGTGAGCTTCTCATAGTCCTAGAAAACGAGGGGAAAGCTAAACTTTCAGCAAATTACTCATGGAAGTGCTGAAAGACAAAGCCGAAGTAAAAACACTCACGAAGATGAACATGATAGAAATAAGAGACATGGATGAGACTAAAACAGAGGAAGAGGTGGAGTCCGCAATAAAAACCACCCTAGCGGAGCAAGACCTGACGACATCCATGAAATGCCATCTACAAAAAAGATACGGAGACACCCGGGCTGCAGTTGTGCTGATGACGGAAGAGTGCAGCAGACGCCCTCTTGAAAAAGAAAAGTCAGAATCGGGTGGATCTACTGCAGTATAAGAGAAAGAAAAGAAACTCGGTGCTACAAATGTTCATATCTCGGGCATATCTACGGACACATCGCGGCACGCTGCTCTGTCACCGACAGAAAAGGAGCTTGCTGGAGATGTGGAAAGCAAGGACACAAATCCAGCGAATGCAAAAATGAGCCAGAACGCGTGATATGGAAGGAAAATGCAAAGAAGAAGACGCGTCATATGCAGGGAAGTAAGGAATGCGAAACGTATTAAGAGGGGCTCGAGAAACAAAAAAGAAAATGGAAGTGAAAGCTCTACAGATTAATCTAGGGAGAGGCAAACAAGCACAAGACTTGTTAATGCAGACAGTAAACGATAAAGATATAGATATACTTCTAATCAGCGAATTCTACAGAAAGCCGTCTAACGTTTCCTGGTTCCAGGACGTTACACAACGAGCGGCAATAGCAACTCGTAACTACCTTCAGCATCATAAACTACTGTGAGACAGCTGCGGGATATGTCTGAGTGGAAACAGAAGGAATTCGGATATACAGCTGCTACTACTCAGCCAACGACAATGAAGCAGGCTTTATTAAATATATCGATGATCTAGAGAAAAGTGTCAGGACTGCCACAGGGAACATCCTTATCACAGGAGACTTTAATGCCAAAGCGGCGAACTGGGGAGAGTTTAGATCCGACAAAAGGGGGGACATAGTCACCGAATGATAGCCCAAAATGATCTAGTTGTTCTTAACAGGGGGTAATGAATTTACATTTAGGAGATTGGACACTGGCTCTATAATTGATTTGTCACTTTCCACATGAAAACTCGCTACACGGGTGAAGCAATGGAAAGTGTTGGAAGACTACACCTTGAGCGATCACCAATATATAGAGTTCCACATAGGAAAAAGCCAAAGAAATTACAGAATTCATAACGTGCAATCAAGTAAGGCTTAACCTTGGATACCACATAAGCTAGACACACCAAAACTGACAGCATTCCTGAAAGAAATAAAATTGATAAATGAACTCAAATGGACGAGAAGCGAAAGCAATCTTCAAAACAAATTGAAACTTTGAATGAGAAAATCGTAGCTGCATGTGAAACTTCTATGCCAAGAAGAAATAAAACACAAAGGAGAGGTGGAGAGTCCATGTACTGGTGGACGAGTGAAATCGCAGATTTAAGGAAGAAATGCCTCTGTGCTAGAAGGAAAGCAACTAGATCAAAAGGCGACCCGATACTCCAAATGCGTTACAAATGCGCAAGGAAGGAGCTGAAATAGCTATCAAAAAGCGACAAGAAGAGTGTTGGAGAGGTCTAATCCTAGAGGTACAAAATGACCCATGGGGTCTGCCTTGTAAAAATGAAACAAACAAATTGAAGATTCCCCAGAACATCCCTGGACTAGATGACCCGGAATGGGTAAATAAGATCATTAACGATCTCTTCCCAAAACAAGACCACTGGATAAGAAATACATTTGACAACTGTGAAGTGACAGAGGATCTACTCTTTACAAGGCTAGAGTTGGAGCATCTAGGAAAACAAAGAATGGAAAAGCTCTTGGTCCCGATGGCATACCAAATGAAGTTCTAAAAAAATGATCGAGGTATATTCCGAAATCCTATTGGGATGTCTTCAATTCATGCTTGAAGAAAGGAGAGTTCCCTAAAAATGGAAACGGCAGAAAGGGCTTCTGTGCTCTTATTGCCATAGACATAAGAAATGCATTCAACTCTGCAAGATGGCATCATATTCTAAAAGCTCTAAAGATGAAAAATACGCCAGACTACCTGCTTAGAATGATGACAGCTACCTCAAAGACAGGGTCATTCTTCATTCCTGCAAAGGTAATATGCTAGAGAAGGAAGCGACATGTGGAGTGCCACAGGGATCGAAAATCGGGCCACTTCTGTGGAACGTTTTATATGATGAGTTCCTCGAAATGAACCTCCCAAAAGGGACCCTGCTGGTAGGCTTCGCAGATGACGCAATCATCGTCAGTCAATCGGAGACAGCAGAGGAAATGTAGATCATAATAAATGACAGCCTAGATAGAGTCAGGAGATGGCTAGACAGAACGGGTCTTCAAATGGCAACAGAGAAAACCGAAGCGTACTCATCACAGACAGGAGTAAATATTAGAGCTCTGCAATCAGGCGAAAACACCCGCTCGAGACTCTCGGGCTCCGCGCCGACGCTCGGCGAAGGGTGGGGGACCTTGCTTGGGGGGGAAGAGATAGCTGTTTAACGGACATTTCGACCGGCCGCCTTGCGGCTCCCGCCGAGACGCGGGAGTCGCCGAGCGCCCGGGCGCTCGAGCGCTCGAGCGTCTCGAGCGCTCGAGCGCTCGGCCAAGCGCCGGACTGCACAGTAGCTTCGCCCCTCAATGCATGTACGGGATATAAAGTCGCCGCATGTAGTGATCGCAACACTTTTAATTCATTTTAATCGAAAGAAAATACAATTTCAATTAAACTATTAATTTGTTGAAAAGTAACAATTTATCGATTGACTGGAAATAATTTTATAGAGACAAACAATACATTTTTTTGAAAGAATTAAGGCAAAGACTCTGAAAATAAATTTTTTATTGTTTTTCTATATTTATAGTGCTTGAGGGAAGATAATTCGTTGCGTACCAATTGTAATGTCATTGAAGTTTCTTACAAACCCGAATATAAGGCATATATTATTAAATACAATGAATATTTGGTCATAATTTCACGAGTATATAAGAAAAAAGCATATGCTAAACAAAATGAGGTGGGTACTATTTTCCTTGCATCAAAACGTCTTGTCATTGGGCGTAGTAATTTATTGTGAAATAGTTTATGTAAGCCGACATGGCCTTTGTATTTGTCGACTCAGTCGGTGGCCAAAGAACAGCGGTCACGCGGCACATCAGCCTATTCAACTCAATAATTCAAAATACATTATTTACTATTATATACACACGTTTAACATTATTTTAAATTTGTCAAAAGTATGTATACATGAAATGATGCATAAAGTTTTATATGTACGAGTACAATGTTTTTCAATTATTCCATTATTTTTCGTTTCAATACAAGATAAGCGATTAATTGTAATTAAAAAATCGTAAAGCTGAATTTGTGAATCATTGACTTCTGTGGAGTAGTACTGAAGCTCCACGAGACCCCCTGCCTTTGAGTGAACTTGTGAGAACAGCGTGGCAGGAAGCGATAACAAAGGTTGTGCGAGGTGACTCGGTGGCTCCCACGTAGCGCACCATCGCCGTTGCGACGAAATTTCAGGAAAGGACAGGAAGCAGTTGAAAGAGAAGGGTCGAGATATGTGCACAAAGCTTTCCTCGAAAGATATTGAGAAGCTCGCAAGATTATAAATAAAACTAAAAGTACAATGAGCTCAAAATAATGCTGAGGTGACTGAGGCACCCCGCACGCCTACTGCCGGGTTAAGAAACCAAGACCTGCGTTTCAGATGCCTGAAAATTACAACAACACCAACAACAAAAATATTTGGAAAAAGACGGCAAAAATACAAAATTGGAAGGGAAAAGGTACTAATATATTTCATAGCACTTGCATCTAAATTTAGCAGAGCATTTGTATTTGCTCCATATTGCACCATATAAAATGAAGGAAAATTAATAATTTTATGTTCATTAGAATAAAATAGGCAATTTCCGAAGCATCCGATACCTAGTCATTACAAAGAACGGAATTTATCTCTAAACATTTCAGTGCCTTTTCTTTGAAGTCACAGGCAGAACTGCAATAGATCCACTTGAGGTTCTCCCGTGCGTCCGAGGAGTCGATTTTTTAAAGCTTTTTATTCTTTTTTTATACAATTATTAAAATTATTTATTACAATTAAATTAAAATTATTATTTATTAAAATTATTTATTACAATTAAAATTAAAATTATTATTTATTACAATTATTTATTACATTTATTAAAATTATTTTATTAAAATTTATTATTTGAAATTAATATTAAAATTCTCTATATTTTAAATTTTAAAAAAACGAAATTATTGGTCATTTATTTAAAAAACCATTCAATACTCCTTCCTTTTCCTGAAACGTGCCATTAGATATTTACTCCGACGTGTCGGCCGATTGTTACGTGGCGCAGTTCGCCTGAACGGGTCCGCCGGTTGTCAAGTCTCGTCGGTTGGAGGCCGAGTCCTCGGTCGGGCGCCGGCTCCCGGGAGTCCGCAACCGGCTGCGAAGGACAGTCGAGCGCGTGGTCTCGAGAGAAGAGAGGGCGAGCGAGCGCTGGTCGGTAAAAATCGCGGAGAATGCAGACCTCTAGTAAATATACCAAACAAAAGCTCATCGTTGTGAAGGCACGGAAATTTCGTGGAAGAACAGTCTAAACTCTAACGTACCTGGGAGTTGGATTGACTCGAAATCACTTCCCGGGACACGCCATAAGTGGCTCAGAAAGGCAGCAAGAGTTGGAAGTAGACTCGCACGACTGATGCCTAACATCGGAGGGCCGAAACACCTTAAGAGGAGACTTCTCTCCAACGTCGTCCACGCCAAACTGCTATACGCGGCACCGGTGTGGGCAGACAGTCTGGAGATACAGAGCTGGGGAAAATGTACTCTGTTTTGGAGAGCCAGCGCGATCCGAGTAATCTCGGCGTATAGGACGGTCTCGCAGAGCGCAGTGTTGGTCCTAGCAGGAATCCTACCAATTGACCTGCTAGCGCTCTAAAGAACAGAAGAATACAACGCATTGAAACAAGATGGCACGAAACGAAAGGTAACGAAAGAGGTAAAAAGATTGCCAGGGAGAGGCTCATGAGAAGCTGGCAAGGGCGATAGGACAATGAAGAAACAGGAAGGTGGACACATAAACTAATCCCAGAATTAAATAATGGATCGACAGGACACTCGGGCAGCTGAGCTTCTATGTAACACAGGCAATGAGTGGACACAGGTAATTTTAATTATTATCTATACCGCTTCGGACACCGCCAGGATGCGAGGTGCAGATACTGCCAAAATCAGAGAGATGATGCAGAGCATACCCTTTTTGAGTGCGAGACCTGGAAGAGTGAAAGGCAAACTCTAGAGTCTAAGTTAGAAGCCAATTTTACACCTGAAACAATGGTGTTCAAATGCTCGAAAATGAAACGAAATGGTCGCAAATGAAGAATATATATTCACGATTATGACAAAAAGGA
>JAHLJT010008446.1:153791350-153844633 GCA_031308135.1 Acheta domesticus
AGCGGCTCGGGTGATCATTAGTCAGGGCCTTTCACCTTACCTTAGTAACTTAGTTTTGTAACTCGGAGAACCACCGTGTAAGGACGCGACAAAGACGCGTGTTGCCTGTAAATATTAGTACCTCCAGAGCATGTCATTGTCACTCAGTGGAGTATCAGTAGGCATGAACTGGATGGAGAGAATAACATTAATATTAACTAAGAAATACATCTAATTGCAATAATGCGACTGCATTTTTTCTTGAAAATGTTTAAATAATTGTAATAGCTAAAAGCATATGCAGTTAAAGACTGATTGAAGTTGTTGCAATTAAGATTTGAAGTAAAATAAATAAAACTAAAAACACAAATTCAACATATCACATTAATGCTGAAAGCACACTATACGAAGAAAATTCGTGATGTGAGACACTATGTGGACGCTTGACGACTGATCGCGCCGCGGAGGAATGCAGGTGCATGACGGATGGGCCTTGCAGAATAGGGGGGGCGAAACGATTGTAGCGTGCGGGGCGAACGCACAGCAAGTCCTTGCGTTGTCGCTTCTGCAATATAACTACGGAAGAATGTATGGCACATTTCAACACTGGAGCGTTCAATAAATGACCATCACTACCGTACATAGTAACATATGGCAAAGCAGCGATTGAATTAGCATGCACTAATCACAGTTAGAATTATTGCAGGCACACTGTTTCAAAGAATGATTGGAACCACTACGCAATACATTGCAACGATTCACCGTTACGAAGCAACACGTTCAGGAATGGCAGAAGTCGTGATTGGCAAGTACGCAATGTTACTTCAAACACCGCGGAAGCGTATATTATGTTACACAATGAAATTGCGTTGTTGCTATGTATGACGCAATTACGTACGACATAACGAAATTATTTTTTATGTAGGCAGCGTAAACACAGTTTTGTAATTAGCATCTCTTAGCATGTAGCAGTCCACAGTACATAGTGACATAGAAAAATCGCTATTTCCACATATTAACTGGAAAATGGTGATTCGTGGAGCAATACATAAGGAACGTGGCGCAACTAAGTGATGTAATTGTAGTGGCGGTTTAAAACATAAGTACGCCCACCGCCACTCATACCCTCGGCGGCGCCACGTCACCGCGGGAAGGCGCGCCACGGCAGCGCCGGGGCGGTGGCTGCGGCGGGGATGGAGGGGCAGCGCACACCCCTCTCCCCCCCTCGCCCTCCCCGGGCGGGAACGGGGCTGGCTGCGGCCGGGCGGGCCGGCACTTCAGAGATTGCGTCCGCACCGGAAAGACTTAAATATCCAGATATACATTGTGTTCGACCCGGCACGTTACTGGAATTTCTATTTGGTATTTGGACTTATATTCTGAACTGTGTAACGACCTGGCAGCTTTTTTGGAACTTCTTTTAGATTACGGCACCTTGGCAGTGAACACTGTACCGGTCACTTCAGTAATCACATTCAGTACAATAAAACAATTTTTCATGCTGGAAGCGTAACACATGTTCATGATTAGTATAAGCTTAGTATGGAGTGATTCACAATATATTACGATATATAAAGTTCATCATTACCACGTATTAACTGGAAAATGATGAGTTTTTGTGGAGCGACGCACACGTGCGGTCAGGGCGGCTCCAGAGTCCCAACTGTCTTGCTACGTCACTCGAACGTTGGACCGTCGGCCGGTCGCTGAGAGGCGGAGGAGAACCCATTACCCAGTGAGCCACGCAGGCCGGGAATGTCGGAGAGGCATACAATACGTGAAATGTACCCGAATCGTGGCCACAAGTGTGCAATTAGATACATAAAGTAAAATTTTAAGAAATGTAGCGAGTTCTAACACTGACACAGTGAGATATATCAGGGCATGTTGCCAATGCTAAGTACATTAGTGCACCTACAACCCGGAGGCTTCTTTTGGTCATTTTCTGACCATCTGGTTAAGTTTCCGAGTTTGGTACCAGATTCTGAAGTAGTGACGTCCTCGCATTCCGACATGCCGAACCAACAAGAAATATATCGTTGATACATTTCTTCTGACTTAACTATATACATCGATTGCTTCTAGAAAATTCTATTTCTAAGCAATATTTTGCCTCGCCCAAATCTTTAATTTCGAAAGAATGTCGTAGGAATTTGTAAAATTTAAGAATATCACTCAATCGACTAGATTGATTGTTAGTGATTCCGGGCGCGTCAACTACGGAGTTCATTATTCCCGTAAGTATAGTGCATGCTTTTATCAAGATGTGGTGGTGATCTCTCGCTGGATGGCGAGATCCGGCGCCGGCCTACCGTTGACTAGCGGAGTTTTCCCCAACCAGGTATCTTCCACCAGCGGGGCACCGCCCCAGACGGGACACGTTCTATGCCGCCGATCGGTCTCCCAGCATGTGTGGTAGTGTAGGGCATGTAAGTGAGTGTGTAAGCTGTGAGGATAGATCAATTTAAGCACATTCAAGATGACTTTATACAGTAGCAAGATTTCCTTACAGCCGTAGGAACATTTACGACATCCTTTTTGTTCAACGGGTAACAGATGGTTCTTCTCTAGATGTGTGTATATTTTGTCAGTTGTGGCAGCAGTTATAATTTTGTACAGTACTGGCAGACAAGTGATTGGCCTGTAGTTCTTCCCCAAAGAGCTGTCTCCCGCTTTGGGTAGCAAAAACCTTATGCCGCGTGTGAGCTATTCCGGGAGTTCCCTTGGGTTTTCTAAAATTTTATTAACAGCTTTTGCTAAATGAGAATGTGTTGCTGCTAATTTCTTAATCCAATAATTCTGGATCTTATGAATCCCGGGAGATTTCCAGTTTCCCATGTTCTTAATTGCTTGGAAGAGGTCATCTCCTGAAAATTCGTGAACATGTTCTACTGTTTCCATAAGTCCATCGGCAGGATCAACTTCAGATTGAAGCCAAGATGCGTCTTTGTTGTAGGATTTGCTTTTCTCCCAGATTCCTGCCTAAAATGCTTCGATGTCATCTTGTGAAGGAGTGACAGCGTAACTATTCGGTTTTTGAGTAGTTTGCGAGAGAATCCCTTCATGTCTGTTTCAAAGGACCGATTCTGCACATGGAAATCTGCTCTGCGTTTGTACTGCTGTACGTCTAATTCCTTGACCCCAGGCTTGGATTTTCTCTTTTAATTTCTCAGCTACCATTAACCTGCTTGTGTCATTTTCAATTTGGTATTTCTGTTCAATATGGAATATTTTTCGTTCCACTTTAGAGGTGTGTGTTAATTAACCAGATGCTTCGGCTTATTGAAATTTCTGATTACTCTAGGGAAATTATTATTTCCTAGCCTTTTCAATGCAATATCACGACTGAACACGCTGACTTGAAAATTTCACCGAATCACTGCTGATAAAGAAAATACTGTCACAGGTAAAACCAAAACCAATCCTAACAAGATACAGTCCTCACTCATCTCTTTACACAACCGTGCATTCTCTGCTAATATTATTTCTTTCTTCTATTTGGCGACGAATATCAAAAGATGTAAGATGTTTCTAGCCATCATGGTTTGATTTAGTTTCTAAGCTATCTGATAATGCCCTTCTCAAATTTTCTTGAGACTTCTGTCTTCTGTTTAGGATTCACACGCCTAACTCCCTGACAATTTCATGGAGATGGTTCCTCCCTTGATTTTCGGTCGTCCCATATTACTCTGTACCTCCTTTCGTGACGTTTCATCTCATCATAACATAAGGACTTGCAACGAATTTCCCTTTTATCAAAGTGAAGTGCACTCGCTTTGAAAGAAATGAGATCGAATAAACAAGGTAAAATAAATGACTTATTAAAACTTTAAAATCAGCCACACCAGAAAAATAAGCAATATTGTGAAAGAAATATTGGCCTATGCTTTCATCAAATTTCTTTTTTAATTCATGTTTTCAAAAAAATTTTCCAATCTTGAACTATTGTGAATGTATATTGACCTGCCCTATTGTGAATGTATATTGACTTAAATTATCAGAGTTTAAAATTTGAGGGGTGAGCGATGAAAACGGACAAAAAGATTTTGAATAAGAATAAAATGAGCGTTTAGTGATTAGTAGATATGTTGTGTTACCATACCAAGTGCATGAGTACTGTAGGTTATATCACAAACTTTTCACAGAAACAACTATGTCAGTACTTACAATCGATAAATGTACGGTTGCACTATGCACATAATAATCAATCTTAATCGATATCAAGCTACTATTAATACTTCTAATTGTTGCTGAGAGAACATTGAGGTTTATTTGCATAATCTTGAATTAATGACCATGCAGGTAAACCTCATCACTCGGCGCAAGCCATGTGATATACAGAGCATACATATGAGTTGGAGAAATCTAAGCCTTCTAAGCGTTACGTCACAAAGATCGCCTCCAGAGCAGAGTAATATAACTGGTATTGGATAATATCTATAAGCGCCGACATGTAATAGAAGGTCCAAGAATAACTTATTTTAACTTTTAAGGCCCTAAAATGACTCTACAAGATCAAGGGCTCTATAACGCCAAAATTTTAACTTTTAAGGCCCTACAATGCTTTGTTTGAGAGTTATATAGCTATATAGATTTTAACAATTCTGTCAAGTATTGCGGGTTGCATTTAATATGAATATTTAGATGCCTTTTTTTCATCAAATTTTTCACATTTTTTAACTCAAAATTCAATATGTCACGTCTACGTGAAATTATCTTTCTTTAGAAATCTCATTTATACAGATTGGTTGCCTGTTAGAGGCGCAAAAGGTATGTATACTGTATGTACGTTTCACTACTCATCTGTTATGTTCATAAAATAAACATTGCACGCACATTTAACAGTTGTTTATTTACACATATGTAACAATCACAATCGGCCTTAACGCCATTCACGGGCAATCTCCAATGCCCTGTCTCTCATACCCCGGGCAATCACCAATGCCCTATTCCCTGCATCCCGGACAATCACCAATGCCCTCCGGGTGCTGCGTCTGCCTCTGGACGCTCCATGCTGCTGCTGCTTGCCGTTACTCCATGACGGCTTCCGTTCGGCGGCTGACTCTCCGGACTCGACTCGTTCACTCCATCGTGCCTTCAGGGCTCACTCCCAACTGCCGACTGCCTCTCGGGGTGCCGACCGGCTCCTTTTAAAGGGCCGGCGTCCGGCGGCGAGACTCGCTTCATGACTCGAGCCCGCCGAACCGTGGCTGCAGCTGGTTGCTGCCGCCGCCGTCTCCCGCCAGGGCGCGCTGCCTTGGCGCCAGCGCGCCACATCCAAAGTTATGTGCGCGGCGACCAGGCGCGACCTAACATCCCTTCCCCACCAAATGCGACGAATAGTGTTTCTCCCTATTCGTCGCAAGTCACTCCAGGGGCCTGATTACTGCAACAGAACTAAACAATTCCTAAGAAACTTCGCAGTCATACCTTACACATTCATATCTCTATATGCATCATCTGTATCATATTTACAATAATTCTGGAACCAACGTTAACTTTCTCATATTAATACTATATACATCATTTATTTCCACAAACTGACATAGCCATAATTCCTAAACAATATACATAAATTCTTGGTCCAATTAAAACAGATACTTAATGCAATATTACCGAAATAGCATTCTTTGTTACAAAACGTTTCCATGTCAACCAAAAACATTCAGAATAAAATACGACCATCTTCCACAAAATAATCCATACTCACTATCCATTTTCACATAACACGACCCGTGTCAAAACTAAATGGCAGTTAAACAATATCCTGTGCCATCTCAGATAGAATTAACAAATCTCAAAACTTCAAACAAAGAAAAACCAAAACATAATGCACTCATCCTGCCAAACCTTTATCAATTTTTTTATCCACCATTTCTGATAACGTAATTGGTATACATTCTTCGCACTTACAACCTTAAACCGTCCAAAAACTAGTTCTTGACCACTTTTGCCAGCTACCTGCACTGTGATACCATGTTCCAATTCTATTGCGTTTCGCCCTAGACACACTACTGACGTACTTTTACATACCCATGGCATAACCCTACCATTTGAGCTTGACAATTCACTACGCACTTTTTCATGTCTGGTACATCTGCCGTTAACTGTCTGGCGCTGACGCTTTTGAAACCCTCGTTCTACCTGGTACTGCAACTTATCTTGATGCGTAACCCTTACGTCACCTTCCATCACCCCTTGACTAGACTTCACTTGCCTTTCAATCGGCATCTCATTAACTGTAACTTTCTCACTACACACCGCTCTGGCCTTGTGTCTCTGCTTGCCGCCTTGCCGTTTGCTTTCATTCCTACCACTGCGTTCTACACTTCTCCGCGCGGAAGTACTGTCAACCTCTTGGACGTGTAGCTCCATTTTCCCCTGCAGTTCGTGCTCGCGAACATCACACTCTTGCTTCCTGTGCACGTGATTCTCCTCGCTTGTCGCTACTTCCCCAATCTCCGTGCTAACACTATCTGCGTCACTGCCCGATTGCTCATTATTTACGGACGTTCCTTGCCTGTCGCAGCCTCTCTAATGTCCGTGCTGACTCTTTCTCTATCGCACTTTAAACTACCATTAGTTTCGCATTTCTCTGTGTTTACACCGCCTTCCGGTGGTTGCTCACTAGCTAATACTTATCTACATCCCGGCATTCCGATGCTCCCTTTTCATATAAACTTTCTTTTAATATCACGAGTTCACTTATCGAATCGCGCCAAATCTCAATTGTATTTTTATAACCGCTCTCTACTTCCTTACTAGCGCTACCGTACTGCTGTCGGTTATCCCTGTCTCTGTTTATCTCTGCATGCATCTTTGTAACCAATATCCCCTGGCCTATCACTGTTCCCTGCAGAGCACTTCCTTTATACATTTCATTATAACTGTCCGCTCCTAACAGCATTTTTTCTAATTTCACTTCTGCTAAGCTCGGGTCACTTTTGCGAATGTAGTTCCTACCTTGCTTGGCGCGCTTGTCTTTCTTGCCCTGTATCCTCGCGGCCGCGACGACCGTGTGTGGTGCCACTTGCCCTGCCGCTGCCGTCTGCTGGCGCCCGCTCTGCCTCTGCGCCGAACTCGCTGCTTCTCGCATAGCCCCCTCCGCACTCCGTTGCGCCACGACTGCCTGCCGTGCCGCGCCCTGGATCTGCTGCTCCCTTTGTACTCCTGGTCGCCCGCTCGGTTGTTCCGCGTTATCAGCAACACGGCCCTCAGCCGCACCTCGCCGTGCAGCCCGCCGAGCAACCTTGCTGGAGGTTGCCGCTCCCGCGACGTCGGCCTTCCCCGACTCACTCCTGGATGGCGTCTCCCCGCTGTGGCGGCCCAATGCCGCGCCGCTATGCGCCGTCGTCCTGACGGCTGTAGCACCGACCGGCGTCGCCTGCCCCGCGACCCCCGGGGCTGCAGCGCCTGCTGCAACGCTCTCGTCCGACTCCCTCGGTGCACATTCCTGCTGCAGCGTGATCCGTTCCGATGCCGTCTCTTGGTCTCCCGCTATCAATTGCTGTATTACTTCCAACCGCCATTTGTGCAATTCCTCATTCAGCCGCATCTGCTCCTCGAACTGTTTCTGTTGTTGTTGCAACAATGCCATCAGTGCGGTCGTGCTGCCCTCCATATCTGCTTCCGGGGTAGTTCCTTTCATCGCCATCTTGTTGCACGGCGACAGCCACATCACAACAATTCACTGAATTTTCCTCGTCGCCAGTTGTTATGTTCATAAAATAAACATTGCACGCACATTTAACAATTGTTTATTTACACATATGTTACAATCACAATCGGCCTTAACGCCATTCACGGGCAATCTCCAATGCCCTGTCTCTCATACCCCGGGCAATCACCAATGCCCTATTCCCTGCATCCCGGACAATCACCAATGCCCTCCGGGTGCTGCGTCTGCCTCTGGACGCTCCATGCTGCTGCTGCTGCTGCTGCTTGCCGTTACTCCATGACGGCATACGTTCGGCGGCTGACTCTCCGGACTCGGCTCGTTCACTCCATCGTGCCTTCAGGGCTCACTCCCAACTGCCGACTGCCTCTCGGGTGCCGACCGGCTCCTTTTAAAGGGCCGGCGTCCGGCGGCGAGACTCGCGTCATGGCTCGAGCCTGCTGAACCGTGGCTGCAGCTGGTTGCTGCCGCCGCCGTCTCCCGCCAGGGCGCGCTGCCTTGGCGCTAGCGCGCCACATCCAAAGTTATGTGCGCGGCGACCAGGCGCGACATAACAGTTTCAAATGAATTTTGCTATCTTATCCCGGGGTGTCGTTTGTGTATTAACTTTGATTTCAAAAGGAAGATTAGATTCCAATGGAATTATAGAAGTCAGATATCTTAATACTTTTACATTAAGTAGCCAATTTAATGTGAAATGTAGGTGTCTACAACGTTTTGTGGCCCGTTGTGACCGCAGCATCACGCTGAATCTAGGAAAAACATAAAATTACATTTGATAGAATAAATCATAAAATTGAACACAAATTAAAATACCGAATGGTAACAAAAAATACATAATTATTGTGTGCCAAACAAGCACATTATACGTAAAATTATGAGACGGTTACTGAAATACCTTTCAAATAAAATACCGTTAACACGACACAAGTTGTTAGATAATAAATAATAATAGGTATCAAGTCACCAAATGAACCATACCCGAATACCAAGGCAACAGTTAAAACTAAGAAAGTACAAACAACTATTTTTTTAAAAAAGCTATTAATACCAACGAACAAGATTGATAGAGTAAACACAATTTGGACAATTGTGATGACAATTTAACTAAAGACATATCAATAAATACATCTCCAAAGAATCCTCAAATTAAAAATTTCACTGGCAAAAACAATACACAAAAACATTTCCATAATAACCAGTGCAACGAAGCATGGCCTGACTTTGTTCAACACAACAAATAATGGGTATAGCGAACCTAGAAACAGAATAAACCCGAAAAGGATCTAGAATCGCTTGGCTAGGGTAACAGCGAGACATACAGCACATCCCGTTCCTTTTCGAAGCGTGTCGGCAAGCAGCGAGGTTGAACGGACGTAGCGTGGCAACGTGGACGCCATCAATCCAGACGAAGAAAAGGTATCAAGAGCTCTTCAAAGACAAAAGGAAGAGGTAATTAATTCTTTGAATTAGTGCGAAGAGAATTACTATTTAAGGATTAATTAACAAGATGTTTTAAGAACAGTGGGAAGAGGGGAAGGAGCCCTGTTACTTATAATTGATTAGAAACTAACACGTGGTTTTTATATCCTTCTTTTTCAGCTTTTCTTTTTTGTTCTTTATTCTTTTTATATGCTCTTCGCTTATTATATTGAATTGAATTCTATTGGATATAATTGGAAAATACTAGCGGCATATAGTTAAAACATTACGTTGGCGAAAGACGAATATTTAACTAGACCGTTGGCCCAGAGAGAGTTCTACTGCAAGGGAGCTTTGGAAACGGTACCCGACCAGCGGAGCGAGTAGCGAGGGGAAACACACAGCATCAAGGTCACTGAAGTCGCCACTGCTCGAGTTTCAGAAGACGGCGAACGAAACCCCGTATTGAAAAGGATTTCAAAGTAAGAAAGTACCTTTTACAAACGTTCTAGTGCCCAGAACTCGTTTAACGAAGCAGATAGAGTAATTCTGTGTAAACTGAGAAAAAGATTTAATGTTCAGCTAGTTAGAGAAGAGAGTATTTTTTTTATAACTTACAGAATCAAACTTTCTTTATCCTTATTCTTTGTAAAAATAGAAACAGTAAAAACTTAATTTTTGTGTTACATGAAAGAGAATATAAAAGGTACCAAAGAATGTGTGAAGGCCTAGTAAAATTTTGATTGATTTATTTATTTATTTAGTCAAAAAACAGTAAAAAACTGTATATGACGTGTGGGGAAAGAAATTTATCTGCGCACATTTTCTTGAGGGCCAGAATTTTATTTAAAAAAAAAAAAACGAAAACGAAAACGAAAACGAAAAAATTAATTTAGAAAATAATTATTTTAGAAAAAATAAAGATATTTGAAAAATGTTTTTTCCCGAGTTATAGAAAATCAATTTCAACTGTAAATGAACTACAAGCAAAAGGAGTGCTCAACAAAACGTGCGCACAGTGAAGCTACATTTACGTCCAGAAGCAAAACAAGGGGCCATCTCAGCATTTGCTCTATGGATCAGGGAAACTGGACAAAAACCTGATCGAGATGGAGGTCATTGACCCGGAAGCTGAAGTACATTACTTGTTACAGGCGTATTAAATATTCTTTTAAATGTATACAATGCAAACATAAACTAATTCATTATACATCTTTGTTTTGTTACATTAAACATTATTTTTCTTTTTCGCGATCAGTATAGTCTCTAATTGTATAGAAAACAGTTTTGCAGCAGAAAAGATTTTACTTTTAACTTAAATTTGTATACCGACTTTAATTGTTTTATGTCATCTGGCAATGCGTTGTAAAGTAACGTACATGTATTGTATGTTGATTTCTTGTACTGAGCTGTTGATACTGACACTTGATGCACGTGATTTCTACGGCGTGTGTTGTAATTATAAATATCAATATTGCATGAAAATATGTTCCCTCCGTTAAGTAGGTCATTTTTGACAAATATTATAGATTCGTAAATAAATAGACAAGGCAATGGTAGGATTCCCAGCTCAATGAAAAGAGGCTTGCAGGAATCACGTGGAAGGCATTTTTTCATTATTCGAATAATTTTCTTTTGCAATCTGAAGGTCTGAATACTACAGGATGAGCTTCCCCAGAATATTATGCCATATCTCAGGCGGGAATGCACATTTGCAAAATAAACGCAACGAGCTGCATGAAGGCTGACAGAATTTGAAAGAATTCTGAATGCATAGCATAATGAACTTAATTTAGTGTTTAATTCTGTTATATGTACATTCCATTTGAGGTTTGATTGAATTGAAAGACCTAAAAATTTTGTTGCCTCAACATCAGCTAATTGCATATTGTTCATTTTCAATGGAACATGCGATTTCCGATTTGAGATGCAAAAATGCATTGAAACAGTTTTTTCTTTCGTTAACAATTAATTTGTTATTATTAAACCAATTTGAAACTTCTGAAATTGTACTATTTACTGCTTCTTTTTTGCAAAGAACATTCGTGTCATCAGCAAACAGAACCGTTCTTCCATTTTTAATAGACGAGGGCATATCGTTTACATATAACAGAAAGAGAATAGGACCTAAGATCGAACCTTGCGGGACCCCATGCACAATTGGCAAAGAATTGGAAATATAAGTATGTAATGTCCTTTCCTGCCAGTATGGTATTTCTACTTTTTGAGTCCGATGTTTAAGGTAAGAAGTTATCCAATCTAGGGCAATACCACGAATTCCATACGAAGGTAATTTTGAGAGCAAGATCTTATGGTCAATAACGTCAAAAGCTTTCGAGAGATCTAAGAATATTCCAATGGGTATTTCATTTTGGTCTATTGATGAAGCAACATCTTTGAGAAAAGAAAAAATGGCAGTTTCCGTAGATTTTGATTTTCTAAAACCGTGTTGTGAGTCTGAAAACGCTCTGTTTTTCCTGAGAAATGTTTCCATTCGTAAGTAGAAATGCCTTTCTAATATTTTTGAGAAAACTGACAAAAGAGAAATTGGCCGGTAATTTTGAATATCATTTTTGTTCCCTTTTTTAAAAAGTGGCTTAATTTTTGCTGTTTTGAAAATATCTGGAAATATTCCTGTACATAAAGAAGCATTGAAAATGTGAGTTAACGGATGTATAAAGGCAGGTGCACAAGTTTTTAATAAACAATCCGGAAATTCATCTAAACCAGATGAATATTTATTTTTTAGTTTACTGACTATTCTGAGGATTTCGTTGGGAGAAGTTTCGGGAATAAACATCGTATCTGAAATTTTTTGGGAAGTGTAAAATGTTGAATTTTGTGATTTTAGTCCCTTCGTGAGATCAGACGCAATTCTGGAAAAGTGTTTGTTGAAGAGATACGCAACTTTTTCCGGATTACTCGTTTCTCTTTCATTATCCTTTAAAATAACATTCTCTACAAGGTATCGAGATGATGTGGTTGTATTTTTTACGATATCCCACATTGCTTTAGTTTTGTTACTAGCGCTCAAAATGTCCTGACTATTTTTCATTATTTTTGCCTGAACTATTACTTTTCTTAAAATTCTTTTATATTCTCGGAAGTATATATGGAAACCGGGTGATACGTTATGATGTTTAGAAATAAAGTAAAGCGTACGTTTGTTTTTACACGATGTTCTAATTCCTTGTGTGATCCAAGTATTACTTTTGCTTGAAATGTTTAATTTTCTCTTTTTAAGAGGAAAGCACGCGTTAAAATGAATTGAAAGCTTGGAGAAAAATAAATTATATTTTTCATTTGTGTCAACAGCGTTATAAACTTCGTCCCATGATTCCTTCATCAAGTAGTCCGTAAATAATTTTATATTAACTTTAGTGAATGCTCTGCACATGCGTGTATTATTTATTGTGTCAGTGTTTATGTTCTTAGTAATTTGATGAGAAAGACAGTGTAAATTAGTAAAGTAGCAAAGAGAAGGGTGTATAGATTAAGAATTTTCTTGTGTCTTCTATTTTCAGCAATTGACAGCGTATTTTGTGTTTTTCCATGTATTTATGAGTGTCAAGTGTATGAGATTTCTATGTCACAAAATTTTCATCTCAAGATTATAGTAAGGTTTTTAACAAATCTGTGTTTTAATCTGAATGATTCGCGAGACCGTAGTGTAGAGAACCCACGTCCTTGATCCCACCAATTTCAATTTTTTTATGGCCCAACCTCATCCCGACTGAGCTACCAAACATCCTAGGGAGATTATTAAAAATCCCTCTCCCTTATCCCGAAGACGGTGGACTCCTTATCCCAAAGGAGTGAGAAAAACATGTCACAAGTTACTAATATAATAAAAAATTATTATGTAAGTTCTTTACCAAACACTATCATCAATAGAAGTAAAATGTTTTTTTTCTTTAATTTTTTTCATGGATAAGAACAGGACTTTAAAAGAATTGCTGAAGTCTCATTTTTGTTGAACTCTGAAATTTTGGAAATTGTGTGTTGGAAATAATGAGAGAGATAATTAGATTTCCAAGCAGCGGCCCAATTACGTGCGTCAGAGCGGTAATGTGCACGGCGAGTTAACTCGGTGAACCTGAATTCGAGTCTCGGTGCGGAAAAATGTTTGCTGGTTTTGAAAACACTTTTGCAGGTTCATATAATAGTATAGTAATGCAGAGCCGTGACAAATAATGCGAGAGAGTATGTGCTGTTGTAACATCACTTGTTTTTTGTAGAACTACAGCTTAGTAGTATGATAGGTCTTGGTGAATGTGATTAAAATGCAATATACTACTGTATATTTATGAATATCGGGATTAGATCCTTCTTGAAGCAGGACCAGGTCTTTGACCTGTTGCGAGCTACTTTTCAGTCTTGCGTAATCTTTCCATCGCAAACTTCGTTTCTTTTATTTGGGACATTAGAATAATATTTCGTATGTTAACCTGTGACTGTCCATACGTTTCACAGGATCTGCCCACTTCGCGGCATTTTTTTTTTCCATTTAGGGAATTTATTTCTTCATTTCGGATATAGTTTCATTTTGTTACACCAGCTATTCATCTAATAAATCCAATTTCAGCCAACGTATTCTAATCCTGTTGTTAGCGGAGAGTGCAAAGTTTTACACCCGCAAAGACGACGGAGTACTGCCATCACTTCATATAATTTCAACATCATTCCCTTTCTAGTTCGGTTATTAACGTTCTCCGAATAGTTCCGGATACGCCGCTTAATTGTGACTGTATTTTTGACATCGATTTCGCCTTCGTAGGAGAGTTCACAATCTAGAAATTTAAATGTTATTGACTTGTTCAAATGATGTATTATTTATAACGAATTACATCTCACTGCATCTGAACTACGCCATAGTTTTTTTGTTGGTAACACGCATTCTTTCATTATCTTCTCCAGCTGAAATAATTCTCTCTGTAGGGTGTATTAATGCTAAGAGATTATAGCTTAAGTCAGTAAATTTATGAAACATTATTTAAAGTTATTTGTTGAGGCAAGTCGTTTTTCAGTGTACTCATGTATGTAAGACCTGAGATTCATCATTAATCTTTGCAATAAATTGCGTTTTACTTCATCAGAGTTTGTAACAACAATGGACAAAGGACAGCAGCCGTCTAGAAATTTTGAGAACGAGATTAGGCAAGTCTCTGATTCAGTAACTCTCTCGTCCGAGGAAAATATCGCATAAAATGAGAAATCCTGTCAGATGAAAGAAAAATGTGAACCAAAATAAGTACATTACAAAATATGTTTCCACGTTTCCAACGCATTAACATGTAATTAGGAATAATTTTCATTCAGCACCACAGCATCATGCAGCACAGTTAACATGTTTTAGAGGCTCCCTAAAACATAAAAAAAATAAACCGATCGGGTGTTCAGTAGAATAGACGAAGAACGGAAAACTTACACAATGATTTGCAACACCACAGGAATACTACAGTATCATAGGAAAGTATGGTACCGTGTTTAAAATTGGACAAGGCTTTGACACACTGGACTTCAAAACAGCTGTTACAAAAGTTGTAAAGCCACCAAGTAATGGCATTTTAGATTTTCAGTTATTATTAGTTTATTACTTAGTTATTATTTGTTTTATAGTAAAACGTGGGACCACACGATGACAGCGACAATGATATTTCAGGGAGAACCTCAGTACACTGTGGATTTATGTGCAGCAACAAGAAAGAAAGTTTTCCCAGCCGAAAATGGATGCAGGAGACATTACCCCCTCAAAAATGAATATTTGGGTGCCAATAAAACTGCGAAAGAGGAATGATTTCTAATGCTTGCTGGTTCTGCACTATGGAGAGAGCTGGGCTGATTTGCGACACTTGGTATTTTACGAAAATTTACTGATGTCGTGTGTCGGTCAAGTTTAGTTGCTATATAAAGACGAAAATAAATATATTTTCATGCAAGATCCTAAATTATCAATGGCTAGATGAAAATATAACAGTTTTCTAACTCTAACAGAATGTTGCAAGAACTAATTGCCTCTCGTCCATTCCGCGCAGTTCCAAAATCGATCTTGTGCACAATAGAATTTCAAAATTAACTTTGTCCCAGAAAAATATTATTTTAAACTAAACTAATTGGAAAATGAAGCGAAAACGTTCAATGTATCATTCGACGATTGAAAAGAAACAAAATACTAAAGTTTAGTGTACGTTTTCTTAGCCAAAGTGCATTTTAAATGTTTTTGTCACTTTCTATAAAATTAACCTGCACGGACAAGGGCGCATTTGGAAATGTACCACTCAAATGCTTTGGTATAATAAATTAACACCAAGTCTTGCGGTTGAACTGTTTTTCTATAAGTATTTTCAAGTTGAAAATATTATCCGTGCACGTGCTCCGTTTCTAAATCTGGTTTGATCTTCAAATAATATGCAGTCTAGTATTTTCTCAGACCATTTGTAATGATCTTAGAATAGTTTTTGAATCTGTTATAACTTATAAAAATATAAACCTGGCAGTTGTCGTGTAGACATCCAGTCCGAGTCTGGGTAAAAGTGTTTACGCACGGCATCTCTACGAAACGCCTGATACTAACGTGGCCGGTTAGTTAGGAGAATCCCTACTAGATGGCTGTCTCTCCACACTCGCGTACAAATACGCCTGCGACTCGCCTACACCTGCATCCAAAATAAAGTCAGAGTCAACCTAGAAAATAATTGAGAATCGGATCGATTCATTCAATAAAATTCATGAATGATTGTTTCAGGCCTGTTTTTTAAAACTCATGTTGGGACAAAAAGGCTATATCCAAAATATATGCATTCAGATTTGGCGAGTTCAGTCTAGGGGGTTCAGGGAGAAAAAATGATCTGGTGAAATAAACCGTCACCCGTATAATAAAATGTTTAAAGAAAAAATCCAAAGCCGATCATTGCGTATGAGTAATTGCGTAATTATAGATTGTAAAGTAGGTTCTGAATTTTTGGTGAAGAATTTGAAATGGCTTACAGAAACATACAAATATCTTCCGAGCAGTAGATTAAATTTGACGTTCATAAGTGTCTCTTGAAACTTCCAAAAAATAAGTGAAATATATTACCTCACGAAAGGAGAATAAACAACTTGTTCTTGAAGTTGATTTCTGCAAATCTTAAGTAAAATTAATAGGTCAATAATTATAATGAGAACAGAGTAACAATATTAATTAGTTACTATTTATTAATTACTTATTATTGAATATTTATTAGTTGTTATTTAATATTTATTTATTAGTTATTGTTTATTAGTAATTAGTATTAATACTTTCATGTGGCAACATTCTTGCATTCGCAACAAACATCGGTGCTATGAATATACTTTTCCAAGACCATTGAAATCTAATTATACCTGCCTGTTTAAGACATTCTACAATATTGTACTAGTTATTTGAAACCTTGTGTATATTATTCCCATAGTTGGCTCTTGTGAAAATATTTACCATCCTGAGTTATTTCGTAAAATGGTTGCAGGTATATTTAAAAAACACCATAGCAAACAAAGTCACAAAAACTATCCCAACACCTTTCGTACTTTTCACGTAAAATATTGAAAATTTTGCTTCTTTTTTTAAAATTTATTTTCTTCCTGTTCGGCATAATATGCCTTTCAGGAGTTTTAATGTACAATCTTATAATACAGCATAATTTTTGGCCTTTTGGCAAAGTCTGCAGAGCAGTAATTCAAATGAGATTGTTTTAAGTTTTATTAGCTTTTAAGTTATTTAAGTTTTTAAGTTTAAGTTATTAATCTCTTAAGTTATTTAACGTTTTGGCAGCAGAAGTGGTTAAGGGGGGGAGTGGATTCATTCTAATTTACGGTGGTTTAAGAGAATCTTTGGGGTATCGGGAGATAATGCGGTTTGGAATAGAAGCATTTTTGCCTAGATTAAATATTTGTGCACTTGTACAAGAGGGAAGAAGGGTGAAAAATCTGTTGCTCACCTGTTGAATGTACTCATTGATAGGAGGAATATTTAGCTCTCTGTGTATTTGCTTATTTGGAATAAACCATGGGACTTGTACGGGTTTTCGTAAGTACTTGTTTTGGATAATTTGAAGTTTCTTTAGATGTGTTTGCTATATTGTTCCAAATTTGACAGGCATAAGTTAATGAAGAATGTATTACACTTTTAAATACGGATAATGCGCATTCCAGACTAAGCGAAGACTTGTTATTTATTACGGGAATTTTTTTTTGTTTCTGTGTCCAATGGGCCCCGGTTGCCCGGATAAGGGTTAAAACTTTTTGAAATCCAGTGATGTAGGGAGACAAAACGCTTCAACCAAAAGTTCTAAATTTTGTCAGGTCCCGCTGATTTCCAATTTTGGCATTTCTTGAGACTTCCTACAGTATCATAGGTGGTAAGGTCGACTTCAGACATTTCTGGAAGGTTGCCTATCTTTTCCTGAAATTCAGAGAGTCATGATGCATCATGATTGTAACATGAAGGGTTGGTCCAGTTTTCCTGCCAGTATGATTTGAATTTATATTTATTAACTTCCTCATGGCTATCAACTTTGTGTTCCCAGTTCCGGTAGAATGCTTTCTGGTTCCTTTCAAATGACATATTTTATTGTTGACGCTTTTAGAATTCATTGTACACTAAGTGATCAAAAGTTTCCGAACACGTGGCTGAAAACGAGTACTGCACTGAGGAGAGGTATCGATGTAGGTCGGTGAGGCCTGGCACGAAGTCGGCGTTCCAAAACATCCCAAAGGTGTTCGATAGGATTCAAGTCAGGACTCTGTGCAGGCCAGTCCATTACAGGGATGTTATTGTCGTGTAACCACTCCGCCACAGGCCGTGCAGTATGAACAGGTGCTCGATCGTGTTCAAAGATGCAATCGCCATCCCGGAATCCCACTTCAAAAGTGGGAAGCAAGAAGGTGCTTAAAACATCAACGTAGGCACATGCCGGAATATGGCCACGCAGAACAACGAGGGGTACACGCCCCCTCCATGAAAAACACGACCACACCGTAGCACCACCACCTCCGTGTCCGGATACTTTTGATCACCTTGTGTATATGCTGTGGCAGACTTTTGAACCTGGCGCGCGCGCAGCGATGCACCGCGCGCCGACGAGATCGCTGGGGCGGAGGGCAGCCAGCGGGACTCGAGGCGAGGCTATTCTGGGCGTCGCCTCCCCCACTTCACCCTGGTACCATATCTGGGGTCTCTTTGGACCCCATCATCATTAATTTTTTAATATTTTCCTGAATATTTGCAGGATAATTTCAGTCTTCTAGATATGCCTTCGTGCATTTATTAAGCAGGTACCAAACCATTTTCACATATTTTCCAAATTTTGTTTGACTGCTTCGCAAGGGCTAGTCCAATCCCTATGAAGTGTCCTAAACCCTACATCAATCCTAATGATAATAATGACATATACATGTCATGGAAGATTACTCCTAAGCCCGAAAGGAGCTACCTTCGAGACGCGTTGGGTCAATTGTAGACCCAACAAATGAAATGAAAAAAAAGTAGGAGGGTTAAGGGGCTAGAAATAAGTTTTGGATGTATTTTGATGTTCTTATGTTGTTTTGACTGTAAAATAACACTATACAAAAGAATTTAATTTTACTGCATACCGATAATTCAACGTGAGCATTTAGGAAAAGAACTTCCCACAAAACCATTTTCCAAAACTGCGTCGGAATGCTGCTCGATTGTTAAGTACGTTTGGACCAACATACGACTGTGAGCAATTTTTTGCTTCTTTGAAAATTTGTAAATCTCTAAAGAGGCGTACAATTACAGATCACAATCTGAAATGCACGTTGCGGCTCAATAGCACCATGTCATCTCTTCCAAATATAGAAAGTATATTGCGACAAAAATCACTTAAAATGTATAATTAGAGTATTTGATTTTGCAATCAACTTCATTTTTTAATTTTAATTTCTTTTACTTTTAGTATTTTTATTACTAGTTTATTTAATAACTTTTTTGTGCAACCTTTACAATACTTTTCATATTCAGCAGCATGATAAACTGTGTAATGTCACCGCTATTAAATTTCTTTATGTTATTGAGCACTTTTTGTGCAACTAAACATTTGGTATTGCCGGCGCAATCTGCAAAAAGATACTTTCCATGATGTATTGCAAATTGTCGTTTTTTTTTCCAAATCATTCTAATATGTTTATATCTAGTAACTGTTCCAATAAATGTTACAAAAGTATTTTACTGTTTTTTTCTGTCGTAATATCCTTTCCCATAGCAGTGAGACTTTTTCATTCCGAACAACGGAAAATACCCCGTAGAAATACGACGCGACCCACTGTGCCACATGCCGCCGATCGATATTTGATGACGTCATTTGCTCTTTCTGCGGCGAAAGAGAAGAGAGCAAACGGCGGCTTCTCCTCGGAGCAAATGGTTGAGCGGCCCTGCTGTATTCAATGGCTTTGAAGACAGCCCAGTCCTCACTGGAAAATATTGAGAGGAAATCCGGAGAACAGCAACCTTAGCGCTGGACAAAACTATTAAACATGTACTACTTAAATCGTTATCCTAAAACAATATACAACAAAATTAAGGAAATGGATGATAATAAAATTCCGCTAAATAGCAAATACAACCACGATGGTGCGTGTGAGCCAATTGAAATCAGCAATGAATAAAGACAGCTTCCACTTATTGTAAGAATTCCAAGACGCGGACACGATACGATCGGCAATTTCTGTGGTAGATGGAGCTAACCAAGAGACAAGGTCTCGATGGTGATGTCAATAGGGCTATTGAGATCGTCGAGGCTTTGTCTCTTGGCTTCCAGGCTTTATTTTCACGACCGGCAACAATGATACTCATTCTAATAATTTGACCTAGCTGACATTTTGCGAACTGACAGCACGTCAGACGTAACACGGAAAATCTAATTTACAATTTCGAATTCTTTTGCAATTTTAGAAAATACAGAGAGTTTACCAGAAATAAGAATAGCACCACATTTTTCTACCATCCTCTGACACATACGAGGAGAAAATTTAAAGAGGAAATTTGGTGACATTTTTGGAATAAAAATTGTTTTAAAAAAATTGAAATTGCCTATTTTACCCAAAATTTCGCCAAATCTCAAATTTTCGAAAAATTGTGGATGACCCTCTTTAAAAATCTGTATTTAAAAAACAAATTTTAATAAGGAAATACTGTCTTCAATATTTTAGTTGCAGGAAGACGCCGAAAAAATTAAAATTTTACACTTTTCGCAAAATCAAGAATTTAAACGAAAATTAGACATGCACCATTATCTTAAGTTCTTTACGCAATCCGACAACAAAATTTAATCAAAAATTGGACACATTTTGGAAAATTTTGAAAATGTGCTAGAGTCTTCATGTAATGTTCATTCCAAAATTAAAACATCAATTTCAAATTTAAGGAGCCGTGACATCAGCCAGATCGATTTCGAAGGGTTTAGACTCTAGCGTTGTTCACAGACGGACAGACAGAAGACGGACAAACGTTTTGCCGTCATTCGATTTTTCGGTACCAAGGGACCCACATAACAAGGATTCCTACATCCCAGCGTTGACCACAGAAGGACAGAAACGTTTTTACATCAATCGATTTTTCGGTATTGTGACCGTTCCCGGTATTGTAACCAGGGAGCGGCGATTCATAAGGCCATTTTTCACTTTTCAAAATTCAAAATTCGTGCTATTTTTTCGTTATCCCCTCAGGTATTTTTCATTAGTTTGATCCCACTATCTAGACCAGTGCTTGTCAACTCAGTGCTCTTTGACATCACGAAATCTGCTCTCTTGCTCCAAGTCGATCCGCCGAGCAAAGGCAGAGATCGAGACGGCGGCAAGCGCACAGTGTTCCAATGATGGTACGGAACTGGGGGGGGGGAAAGGTCCACTTGGAAAATCGATAATTCTGTCGTCACGGGGTAAAGGTTCTTACCTTCTAAATCATCTCTCCTTAGTTTGAATCCCTATCTAGGTCGAATGGGCTCTGGCGGGCGGATGGCCGTTGAATGCATTCTCAGGTGGAGAGGTTAAACAAGCATCCTGTTATAATTCCGCCTAACCACAAATTTACTGTCCTTTTTTTAGAAATAATACACATCACATTTCTACATGCGGGCTTAGCCCTGATGATGGGATGTGTGCGCCAGCAGTTTTGGATTCCCTCCCTACGACGAGTACCAAAGAAGGTAATCAATGCTTACATGACTTGCCAGCGCTGGCAAGCTACTCCTGTTGTGCATATTATGGGTTCGCTGCCTCCGTGTTCATCCCTCTCGGCCATGGGCTCCCACATCCTTAGATTATTGTGGGCCAATTTTGACAAAGCCGTCAAAATCCAAAATCCGTTACAAGATCCAAAGTCTCTCAGATGACGTGTATCGCAGTGTTTATCTGCCATTGCACGAAAGCCTCACATTTAGAAATTGTAGAAAACCTATCTGCTTCTCAATTTATTGCGGCCTTTGAACGCTTTGGGTCGCGGAGAGGTTACCCTGCGCAAATGTATAGTGATAATGCTAGTACATTCAAAAAGGCTAGTCGTATCGTAGCAGAGGCTAATCGCTTTGTTCTTTCTTCTCATGACTTAGAGGTTATCACAAAATTTTTATCAGCGCAGGGTACCTCCTGGCACTTTTGTCCCACATACTCTCCACACCGGGACTCTTTGGCAGAAGCATGTGTAAAAAGTCTTAAATTCCATTTGCGTTGCTTTGGGGCAACAAGTTGTACCCTTGCTTACCTTGTACGGTCTTCTAGCAAAAATCGAAGCTTGTTTGAACTCAAGACCGCTCGAAGTCACCTCTAGTCAGAGCTGAGTGACAACGTCATTTTGACCCCAAATCACTTAGTCTACGGGCACCCCCTTAATAATTTCCCTATAGATACTAACTCGCATCTTGTGCAGATAGCCCCTGCGCAACAGTTCCTCAATTTAAATAATAAATTAGCAGTAATTTGGAAGTATTGGTCACGAAACTACCTTCACACCTTACAACAAAGGGTGAAATGGAAAAGAGAATCACCACAACTACGTGTGAATGATTTTGTACTTTCAATTGACGAATCTCCTCCCTCTCTCTGGAAATTAGGTGTAGTTGAGAAACTGTTACCTGATCAGGCTGGGGTTGTGCGAACTGTTGAAGTGAGGACTAACCAGGGCATGCTGTTGCGCCCAGTGCAAAAACTATGTTCTTTGGCTAGATCCTCGTTTGAATAAGCCCCCATCCATGATATATCTCCTTACTCTTTCCTCGTCGGTCGACCACGGGTACTCTGCAGAAAATTGTTTGAGCATCCTGGTGCTCAGGCGTACCATTCTAATATTTGATAATTGTAATATTTGTTTTGGCTTACTAAAATTAATACTAATTAATTTTTTGTACACTTATTCATTTAAGACTGAAAGGCCTGCCAGTTGGCATCTTCAGTTCTTTATCGTATAATTTTCATGTTTCTTGTATAATTTTCATGTTTAAGCACTGCTACAAATTCTATGTAATTTTGTTACTATTATGATAGCCTATTTATTACGAGGTATTCGGTAATTGTTAGAGTTTCAATTACAATATAAACTCTAGGCAACTGCATATACATTGCTTTTCTGTAGACCTTCCTTGTGTAAATATTAGTGATTAGTTACTTTATTAGTAGGAAAGGGGTCTGTCAAGCTAGTGCAGGACTGTGGTGCACAATTTTCACTTTTCCAGTGGTAGTTACTGAAGGAAGCAAGTTTGTGTCTGACAGTGCGTCACTGGGGCTTCGCCTTGGGCCACATTTGTTAGCACATTTTCCCGGCACGGCTAAAGTTGCAGTGACTTTCGCCCAGCTTGGCGCTCTTAGTGCTCCTCCCGCCAGTTATGGGAGTTCTATAGTGCACCAGTGTTTTATGGGGGCGCAAACATGAATTTCGCGCGTCCCACTTGGAGCACTGCCTCACGCATTGAGAGGCGCGCGTCGGCGGCGCTGACGCCATGCCACGTCGCCACGCAGCCGCCACTGCCTCCACCGTCGCCGCAGCCCGCCTCTCCGCTCTTCCCCCACCGCCCGCCCGCTCACCCACCCGGCCGCTTTGTCCCTTATTTCTCAAGTACGTTTTTTGTCGCGGAGGGCCACGCGTTCTGCTGTCCCCAGATCAGAGTAGCCCACAAGAGATACGGTATCTAGTGCAGTGTGGTCAAGGTCGATGCCACGAGCGGGAATCCGTGGCACGCGTGCCACGACGAGATCGCCCCTCCACGCAGTTCATTACCCCTCCACCAGAGACAACGCCATCCCTATTGGAAAACGGCGGGGTTACTAATAGTTCCCTTTGCCGACGCTAGTTGCGTAGACAAGCTCGTGGCATGGCACGATGCTACAACGCAGACCTTGACACCACTGATCTAGTGTTTGGTGGAATATGCGTCCCATCGGCTGGGAAAAGCCCTAGCAAAGAAAAGGTAAAATGAGAAAAATGTAGCAGTCTGCCTACTTGTAAAATAACTGACAAAGAAAGTGTTACATGAAAAATGCAAATCTGTTGATGAAAGGGGTGTTAAAAATCATCATCCTCGCTCAGATTAGATTAAAAATCCATTTTCCCGAAAAAAAGTTAAAACGTTTGCGGTAAGAGGATTCGTCTTTTCCCAGCATCTCCTCTAGAGAAGCAGCAAGGCGAAGCCTTCTCCGAATATCTCCTACATTATCCCAGTGCATAAAGGCATGCTAAACAGTAAGGTCTGTTCTTTATTACTGGCAAATAGAGGGTGGGTCATTGCGCGAGATGTCGTCGCGAAAAGTGATAGAGCGCGATCCGAAGGCGAGTGACAATTACTTTCTCGCGGCTTGAGCCACGAGATCACAAAGACTACGGTTTTGTTGACTTCTAGATCTTCGTGAGTTTTAAATACGAATTCTGCCATTCTATTTGCCATGCACTCAGAATGCGACATCGGATAAGAGGCTGATGTCATTCGCAGGTACTACCATGAAATATCTATCTCTGCCTTCGCTTTTTATTTAGTTTCTTTCGGATAGAAAAATACAAAGCTCAATGATATATACACTTTACATTTATTATAGTTGCATATATCTACTTACAATTAACCTACAATACTAATAATCTTAAAATACAACTTTCATTTTCAGGAACTGATTTTTGATTGCTTGGAGTTTTTTTTTATATTAGATTTTGCTGCACTGATCCATACTGGGCATACATATAATAGTAGTTGTTGTAAGATTTTGTATAGCAGTAAGACAGTATTGTATGGTAATTCATCTGATCTGTTTATTATTGGTTTAAGGTGGTGTAATTTAATTTTTGCTTGTATAACTTTATTGTCGATGTGAATTTTCCAGCTGAGGCGGGTGTCTAAAACAAGGCCTTGGTATTTTATGGGTTTGTTATGAGGATGCCATTGTACAGATTCTTGATTCAACTGTAATGAGTAATCAACTGTAACAGTTTATTTCAACCTCTAACAATACAGTTGTGATAACCCGACGTCTCGGGGCCGTTTACACATTTCGAAACCGAATGTCGGTGCGGGCCGCCGACGGCGGCTTCCACGGGGCGACGGCGCGCTCCCCGTGCGGCGCGGTAAGGCCACCACCGTGCCCGAAACCCAGGGACGCCGGCGTTATCGGCGTCAACGGCTGCGTGGCCTCAGCGTGGAGTGGTTGTGCCGGTACGGCGTACGGCCAGCCCGGCGGCCGCGAACGAACGCGTGCCCTTAACGACACGCTGCTAGGCGGCGGGGTCGCGTGGCGAGCCTGCCAAGTCTACTCCGCCGGAGACTAGCGGGGTCCGGCCACAATCCAGAGGGTGAACCAGAAACACAACCGAGTCGTCTATCGGTGTTAACCATAAACCGCAATCCAAAGGGATGTCCGGGGCACAGCCGGTCCTATAGCAATAAAACAAATACAGAGTTAACACAATTCTGATCACTTCGCTAGCTTGCTCGCTCTCCGCTGACTGAATGCCGCTGCGGTCTCCGTGCTCGCCCCCCCAGGACGCTGCCGTATTCCTACGCCAGACAGCGTCCCGGAACTATTTTCCGGGGTGGCGAAGCTCTGGTGCGCGCTGCGTAGCGCGCCCCGTTCAACAACTCGCCGCGGTATACAGCAGTCTGAAATGCTTTGTTTTTCCTGAGAAAAGTTTCCATTCGTGAGTAGAAAAGCCTTCCTAATATTTTTGAGAAAGCTGACAAAAGCGAAATTGGCCGGTAATTTTGAATTTCATTTTGTTTCCTTTTTTAAACTAGTGGTGCTACAGAATGGCACAAACTTTCCCGTATTAGTTTTCTATTTTCTTGGGTCTTCGCTAGCTATTCGGAATTGCCACAAACTCTTTCTTGCCAGCTGTAATCTATCACCGCCAAAACTTCACTTTTTTGGTCATTTTCTTAATTTTTCGGTTTCCTATTTGTAGAACGGAAACATTAATTTTAGAATATTAAAGAACAAAAAAACCTAGCTGTAAATGGCAATTTTCTTTTAAAAATTATGTGCCGTTTAAGAGAAAATGGCGTTTTAGCCCTACTAAAAATGCAAAATTTGAAGCTCATTTTCACAGAAAATGTTTGAGTTTTCAAAATACTTCATTTAAAGTTATTTGAAGCACTTACATTCACAAATATAATAATCTTTACAAATTGCGGATAATGTGCATATTAAAGATGTGAGAGATCTTTCAAAAAATTTACATTTATATAATTTTTGAAAAAACAAAAAAAAAACTCAAAATAAACTTTACGCTATACTAAAGAGTGTAATTATCACTATCCGTTACAAAAGTTTCAAGAAAAAAAATGCAGCCATATACGAGAAAATGGCATTTGAGCATTTCTGAAAATGCCGAAATTTGAGCAACTTTTCACAGAAAACGGTAGTGTTTTCGAGAAACTTTACTTGGCATTATTTAAAGCATACATACTCGTAAATATAATAATGTGAAAAAATCGCCGATGATGTAAATATTAACGACGTTAGAGACAAGTAAAAAAATTTACATTTTTGTAATTTTTGAAAAAACCAACCAATAGACCAAAATGGTTTTTATGTCATTGATAGAGTACATTTACCACTATCCCTACCAAAAGTTTAAAGAAAAAATTTGGAGCCGTTTTTGAGAAAATCTTGTTTTTGTAACGTTTTAAAATTGCACATATTGCACGCAATATTGCACGAAAACTATCAAAATTTTGAAAAACATTTACATGACCTTTATTAAAGAACTCAATATGCAGAACAAATTTTATTTGAAGAAAAAATCTCTATCTTCAATTTTGTAGTTGGAGAAAGACGCGGAAAAAAATTCAAACTTTCAAAAGTTTCGAAAATTCAGAGCTGTATGTGAAAATCGGACCTATGCCATGTTAAAAAGTGTATTTTACTCTATTCATACAAGAAATTTAAAGAAAAAATTTGGAGCCGTTTTCGAGAAAATTTTGAAAATCCTCGGGGGGCTTCATATAAAGTACCCCCATATTTTGAAGAATCTTTTCAAAATCTCAAAGCTTTGACTAGAATCAGATCGACCGGGGAATATCCATTTTGGAAGAAATCGTACATATGGTTTAGCCGCTAGCAGTGTTCACAGACGGACAGACGGACGGACGGACAGACGGACGTTTTCCTTTCAATTGGGTTTTCGGTATCAAGGACCTAGAAAACAGGGTTTCTGGTTACACCACGTGTTAGGGGATTTTTTTTCTTAATTTAGCAACTAGTTTTATCCACTTATTCGTTTTCACGGCCCGGCAATTAATTTTTTTCCGCCGAAAATTGGCCATTTTTCGCGCAGCATTACATAACTTTCTTTATACTACGTATATGACTCCGTGTATACGTACGTATACGGGAAAGTAAAAATGGCCAATTTTCGGCGGAAAAAAAATTAAGCGTAAAGTTTATTTTGAGTTTTTTTTTTCAAAAATTACATAATTGTAATTTTTTTGAAAGATCTCTCACATCTTTAATATGCACATTACGAGCAATTTATAAACATTATTATATTTGTGAGTGGAAGTGCTTCAAATAACTTCAAATTAAGTATTTTGAAAACTCAATCATTTTCTGTGAAAATGAGCTTCAAATTTCGCATTTTTAGTAGTGCTAAAACGCCATTTTCTCTTAAACGGCACATAAGTTTTAAAAGAAAATTGTCATTTACGGCTAGGTTTTTGTGTTCCTTAATATTCTAAAGTTAATATTATCGTTCTATCAATAGGAAACCTAAAAATTAAGAAAATGGCAAAAAAATGTACTTTTGGCGGTGATAGATGGTAGCTGGCAAGAAAGAGTATGTGGCAATTCCGAATAGCTAGCGAAGACCCAAGAAAATAGAAAACTAATACGGGAAAGTTTGTGCCATTCTGTAGCACCACTAGTTTCGCGCAGTATTACAAAACTTTCCCTATACTACGTATATCACTCCGTGTATACGTACGTATACGGGAAAGTAAAAATTGGAGCGGTTTTTTAGAGAATGGCGTTTAAGCGTTACAGCAAATGCAAAATTTGAAGCTCTTTTTCACAGGAATCATTTGTGTTTTCGAAAAACTTTATTGAAGTCGTTTAAAGCACATTAAGTCACAAAGAAATAGTTTTTACAAATAATAGGAAAGGTGTATATTAACGGTGTGAGATCTTTCAAAAAGTTACGTTTGTGTAATGTTTGAAAAAACAAAAAATACTCCAAAATAAACTTTACGTCATATTAAAGAGTGCAAATAGCACCATCCGTTCGAAAATTTTGGATGCAGAAGATGCAGAAGTTTGTACAAGTTATCACAGAAAACGGTAGAGTTTTCGACAAACTTTATTTGCCATTATTTAAAGCACATGTACTCATAAATATAATGTTAACCAATTGCCGTTAATGTAAATATTAACGACGTGGGAGAAAAGTCAAAGAAATTTCATTTTTGTAAGTTATGAAAAAATAAAATAAAAGAGCAACATGACGTTTAAGTCATCTCGTAGAGTACATTAGGCACTATCACTACCAAAAGTTGAAAGAAACAATTTTGGAGCCGTTTTTGAGAAAATCTTTTTTTTGTAATATTTTCAAATTGCACACATTGCACGCAATATGGCGCGAAAACTACTAAACGTTTCTAAAAAGTGTTTCGTAGTGTTTCAAAAACGTTTCTTAAAGAAAGAACTGACTTTGGAGAACACATTTTATTTGAAGGAAAAATCTAAATCTTCAATTTTGTAGTTGGAGGAAGATACCGAAAAAAATTCAAAATTTTGCAGTTTTCGAAAATTCAGAATAACCCGAGGAAATCGGACTTAAGCATATTTAATAAGTCTATATTACTCTATTCTTACAAGAAATTCAAAGAAAAAGTTTGGTCCGTTTTTGAGGAGATTTTGAAAATGTCTGGAGGGCTTCATGTAAAGTACCACCAAATTTTTAGAAAGTTTTTCAAATTCTCTAACCTTCGACTAGAGCCAGATGGATAGGAGTTTCGTCAATTTGGAAAAATCCTACGCTTGGTGTAGGCGCTAGAGGGACGGACGGACAGACGGACATTTTGCTTTCAATTGGTTTTTTGGTATCGAGGACTTACAAAACACGGATTCTGGATACACCACGTGTTATGGGATATTTTTTTCATAATTTAGCTCTGATTTTATGCACTTTTTCGTTATTAGGGCCCGGCAATTAATTTTCTTCTGCGGGAAATTTGCCATTTTGTCGGGCAGCATTTCATAACTTTCCCTATACTAAGTATATTACTTTGTATATACGTATATAAACGGGAAGATAAAAGTGGATAAAATAAGTTACTAAATTTAAAAAAAAATCCCCTAACACGTGGTGTGGTTAGAAATACTGCTTTGTGAGTCCTTGATAGTGAAAACCTTCCTCCAACAAGGAAATTGAAGATAGAGATTTTACCTTCAATTCAAATTTGTTTTCCAAAGTGAGTTCTTTCATTTAGGTCCTGTACGTTTTTTTGAAAATTTAAGTAGTTTTCTGGCAATATTGCGCGAAATATGTGCAATTAAAAAAATACAAAAACACGATTTTCTCAAAAACGGCTCCAAATGTTTTCTTTTAACTTTTGGCACGGATAGTGCCTAAATGTGATGACATAAACGTCATGTTGCTCTATTCTTTTTTTCTTCAGAATTTACAAAAATGTAATTTTTTTGACATGTCTCTCACGTTTTTAATATTTTCATTGCCGACAATTTGTTCACGTTCTTATATTTGCGAGTATATTTGCTTTAATTAATGTCCTATTAAGTTTCTCGAAAACTCAACCGTTTCTGTGAAAAGTTGCTCAAAATTCCGCATTTCCATAAACGCTCAAACTCCATTTTCTCTCCAAATTTTTCGAACGGATAGTGATAATTAAACTCGTTAATGTGAGGTAAAGTTCATTTTGGATTTTTTTCAAAAATTACACAAATGTAATTGATTTGAAAGATCTCTCACACCTTTATAATGCACGTTTCCCATAATTTGTAAACATCATGGTATTTGTGAGTAAATGTGCTTTAAATGACTTCTAACGAAGTTTTCGAAAACAAAAAATACCTGTGAAGAAGAACTTCAAATTTCTCAGTTATAGTAGCCATTATCTTAAAAACGGCTCCACATTTTTCAAAGAAAATTCCCATTTAGGACGAGCTTTCACCGTTGTTCAATATTCTTAAAATAATATTTCCGTTCTACTGTTAAGAAACCGAAAATTAAGAAAAATGTTTAAAAAAGCAATTTGTGCGGTGATAGATGGCAGCTGGGAAGAGTATATGGCAACTCCGAATATCTAGCTGAGACCAAAAGAAATAGAATACTAATATGGAAAAGTCTGTGCCATTCTGTAACACCACTAGTTTCAAATTGTTATGGCTTTAGTGGGTCTGTATGTGCAAAAGTACTGAGACATTTTGTAAGCACTTGCTTTTCCTCCTCCAGGAGACACCGCCTAAAAGTAGCACTGACCGTGCGGGCGAGGACGTTTACGTGCTCTTATGAAGCTGAGGGCCTACAGGGGTAGCATTGATGATGAGTTGGAGAATCGATCAATGATGCTACTGGTAGGGGCACCCATGCTGTACAGGTCTCAGCGGAGGAGCCAGACGAAGGGCTGTCTCACAACGACCCACCAGTACCACTTCATCACCTCTATCCATAGTCCATCATGCCTGGTCCCATTGTTCCTCCCTCTCCCCCACCAACGGCAACTAGCCGAAATAGGTGGTCCCTTCACTAGTGTGGCATGGCTATTCTTTTTTTGTGCCACGCTCCTTTATTCTTTTCTATTAGACCTATCTTGGTCTCTTGTGTTTTTCGACCCCGATGCTATTAGGTTGTGAGGGCTAGGGAGTCATTATTTTTTCCTCTTCTTCTTTCCTTATTCTATTGTATACTTTCTCCCTCCTTTCTTTCTATATCTATATGTCCTTCTTCTTTTCCGGTTTCAAACTGCTGCCTTGCAGGGGGGGGCGGGAGCCCTAAAGGCTAAGGGGAGGAACCCTGAAATAAAACCATGGGCAGAGAGGGCTCAAAGGCGTGGAGCCAACCCCTCTGGGGGAGAAAACCCCAAAAAAATCCTGGCCTACCAGGTTGGAGGTTGGGCTATGGGCCAACACCCCATTCCCGCAAAAAATTTAAACCAGTTAAAAACACTAAGCAGCCTTTAAACGGGCCCAATCGAAGACGACTTAAGCAACGAAACAGGACAATGCAAATGGCAACGTGGTATACAGGGTATTAAATACAGGTATTAAAATAAAAGTATGAAGAAGTATTCAGTCGGTTGGAAAAATTAAATATAGACATTTGTTCGCTAACAGAAACTAAGAAGAAAGGAAGAGGAATTGAAGACTACAGTAATTATATCCATATTTATAGTGGTGTAAACAAGGACAATAGGGCTAAATGTGGAGTATCAGTAACAATCCACAAAAAATATAGAAAGAATATAAGAACTTGGAATGCGATTAATGAGAGACTGCTAACAGTGGAGTTAGATATATTTGGTCATACTATGGTAATTTTATCAGCATATGCTCCCACTGAAGATGCAACAGAATCTCTAAAAGATTCGTTTGAAAAAGAACTAGTGGCAATATTAGAAGACATTCCTTCAAGCAAGGAAATCTTAATAATGGGCGATTTATATGCCCGAACGGGAAGTAAACAGAATAATAATATAGTGGGTAGATATGGAGAACAAGTATGTAATAAAAATGAAGAGAGATTAATAAATGGATGGTCAAATGGATCTTAAAATCATGAATGGGTTCTATAGACACAAAGATATCCACAAGGATACATGGACACAACCTACCAGGAACATTAAATCAATAATTGATTATTTTATTTTAAGACAGAGAACTTATCTAAAATGCCAAGACGTTAGAGGTTTAAGAGGAGCAGAATGTGGTAGCGACCACTATTTAGTTATAGCACCTCTTTATTTTTTCCATAAACCAAACTTCCAAAAGATCTTAATACCGGAAAATCATACTCCTTGTAACCCAAAAATATATCAGTTGGATAGCCTAAAAAATGATTCGACCAGTTTCCTATATAAATGTAGATTGGCAAACAAACTGCAAATAAATGTAGATACATCAGCAAGTGAATTATATGAGCAAATAAAAACAGTAATCCACGAAGCAGCCTTTAAAGCATTAGGTGAAAAGCCCAAGATAAAGGAAAAACAAACATACTGGTGGAATGAAGATTTGAAGCAAATGATTGATGAGAAGAAAGTGAAATATAAAAAATGACTAAGCTCAGGAGACCCAGAGATAAAACAGCATATAGTAATATCAATAGAAAGGTTAAAAGATCAGTAACGAAAGCTAAGGCACAGGCTTGGGAAACAAAATGCTCTGAAGTAAATAAGTTAATGGGAAGCAATAGGTCTATAGAAGCATGGAAAACAATAAAAGAACTAAAAACTGATGAGTCATGTAAATCTAGAATGTCACCAATTAATATTAAACAGTGGGAGGTATATTTCAAGACCTTGTGAGGAAAGATATAGCAGAATACAAATACATCAGCTATAATGCAGATAATGTATTAATACATGAAGCTATACCAAGAATATCTCTAAAAGAATTAAAAAACGCTCTGAGAGGAATGAAAAATAATAGATCTTCAGGCCCAGGAGGGATACCGGTTGAACTGTTAAAACACTTTCCTGACCAAGTGAAGGAAATTATTGTAAAGTTATATAATAAAAGTCTCATAGATGAAGAAATTTCTCAAGAATGGAAAAAAGCAGAAAATATACCAATTTATAAAAAAGGCAATAAAGGAAAATGTGAAAATTATAGAGGCATTAGTGTCACCAGTTCAATTAGTAGACTGTACGGGCGAATAATTAAAGGAAGAATTGAGTCAGAGATAGAAAATCTGGAAGAACAAAGTGGTTTTACGGCTGGCCGTTCATGTGTAGATAACATTTTCTGCATCCAACAAATTTTAGAAAAAAAGAACGCCTGTGGAAGAGATTCTCATCTATTGATTGTTGACCATCAAAAAGCATATGACAGCATTCCCATTAGCAAACATTTTAAAATTTTAAAACCAAAATGTAATTTTAAATTAGTTAACACCATTAAGAAAATGAACAAAGAGAGTAAAGGTGTTGTGAAAGTAAACGGACAAGTATCAGATGATACAATAATTTCTAAAGGATTGAGACAGGGGTGCTGTATGTCTTCAACTTTTTTTAACATGTTCATTGCCGAAGCTCTGAGAGAATGGAGGAGGAAATGCAGTGTAATGGGAATGAAAATTGGAGAATCAACACTGGATATTCTACTCTTCGCAGATGATCTAGTCATAATGGCTGAGGATGAGCAAGATATGAACTATGTGTTTAGAAAATTAAAACAGGAATTTGATCTCTGGGGATTGCAAGTAAATGTGTCCAAAACAAAGTATATGGTAAAAGGAGAACATGGAAAAGATATGTGTATTGGACATGATAAAAAACAATTATGTGAAGATTTTAAATATTTAGGCTTTACAGTTTCAAAAGAGGGCACAAGCAACAAAGATATTAATAGTAAGATAAATCAAAGGAAACGAGTCAAAAATATGCTAAATTCAACTCTGTGGAACTCCCAGTTATCAAAGAAAACAAAGAAAAATATATACAGTACCATAATAGTGAGCATTGTTTCATATGGCTCAGAAGTATGGGAACTAACCCAAAAAAACAAAAAGAGATTATTGACGATTCAAATGGACTTTCGGAGACATAGTTGCAGAGTATCTCGTTTACACCACATACGTAATGATGAAATAAAGGATAAAATGGAAATTCAAAAGGATATAATAGATACTGTAGAACGAAAACAGCTTCAATGGTACGGACATCTGCTGAGAATGCCAGAAGAGAGGTGGCCCAAACAAATATATAAATGGATACCACCGTACAGAAGACGGAGGGGCAGACCATCAACCCCATGGAAACAAGGAATACTGTCTGCCATGGCGACAAGAAATTTGACAGACGAAGATGTAATGGATTGAGAAGGCTGGGAAAGAGGAACCGAGAAACATCGCCAGATGTAAACCACTCGGATATATATATATATATATATATATATATATATATATATATATATATATATATATATATATATATACAGGGTGAGTCACGTAACTTTAGCACCTCCTGTAACTTTTGAACGGTTGAAGATATTGCAATGCAGTTTTCACGGAAGTGAATGAGGGAATGGGGCTAATTGATATGTGTATTGATTTCTCTTCTATCACTTTTATTTTACGAGATATTTGAGGCAACTTTGTTTTTTCAAATGGAACTATACATATTTTTTCAGTCTATCATGACAAGCGTAAAAAGACAAATCCAAAGATATAAATATTGTCATATGTTAGATAAGCATTTTTTTGAGTAATTGTGATTTTTTTGCGACTAGTGTTTAACGGATATTTTCATTGTAACTGTCAGCCCCACAAGGTCACGCAGTGCTCCCCAGCAAACGCGGGGTCTGGGAAAGGAAGGGATTTAAGTACTTGAGGATACGAAAAATATTCACAAAACTGTTGCATTTTTTCCTCAACTCTCCTTTTCATCTTAATCCATTTTCAGTAATTTGGGTTTCTTAGGGATTGAAAATACGGATTTGTCTTAAGTAGTATTTATTGAAATAAGATTATTTCTATCCCTAAGTTATTATTATATTCGTATTAACACTGAAATTGTTTGCTCAAAATATACAATATATTTTTGTACAGTTTTAATTATTTATTCTTATTGTGCTTTGTTTCAAGATCCCATTACTACGTGTCTTATGAAATCTCATTAAATGGAGTTGAAGTTACAAACAATTTTATTACAATACAAACTTATGACAAATCCTTATTTTCCATCCTTTAATTCCTTCAATCAAAGAAAGACGAAAATCTGAAAATGCGGAAGGATGGAAAGCACAGTTCAGGAAAAACTGCAATGGTTTTGTGAATATTTGGAATACTATGTTTCGTATTTTCAAATAAGATCCCTCCCCTTCCCTTCCCTTCGCCGGGCGCACGTGTGCTGGTGGAGCGCTGCCGTGACCTTGTGTGGTGGACTATTCAAAACGTCCGTTAAACCCCGGTCGCAAAAATCAAAATTAATCAAAAAAATGCTTATCTAACATATGACAATATGTACATTATTGGATTCGTTTTTTTACGCTCGTCATGGTGGACTGAAAAAATATGTATAGTTCCATTTGAAAAAACCAAAGTTACCTAAAAAATCTCGTAGAATAGAAGTGATAAAATAGAAATTAATGCACGTATCAATTAGCCCCTTTCCCTCGTGCACTTCCGTGAAAACTGCATTGAAATAACTTCAACCGTTCAAAAGTTACAGGAGGTGCTAAAGTTACGTGACTCACCCTGTATATATATATATATATATATATATATATATATATATATATATATATATATATACAGGGTGTCCAGAAGCTCCCGTTACAAAAAAATACCCCAAATTCTGTGTTGCACGTCATGAAAAATGGCAGGTCCAGTTTTTCCGAAAAAAATTTTGTCTTTGAGAAAATTGAGTTTAACCCTAGGATGCATATGCAGGGCCTCCGAGGCCCTATCGGTTTTTATTTCTCTTGTTACTCTGCAATGCTGGAAATATGAGAACTGGCCGGATGTGTAATCTTCAATTGATTATTCTACTTTCATTTGATCTTCTCGCAAAGGAAGAATTCTTAGAAGTTTTATAGATAGTTACTAAAATACAATTCTACTACGTCAATGCATATGCAGGGCCTTTGAGGCCCTATCGTGAAAAAGTCAGATTTCGAAGCGTGGGGCGATAAGCAGGCTTCTACAATGCGTGGTTCATTCTGAGAAACAAAGTTATCGTGTTCTTCCATTGTTGACAAGCAATCTTGGAGAATCTTGCGTATTGTTAGTAAGATTTCAGCTGCGAAACAGTTTGGCAAGGAGTGGGAATTGCGCCGTGTGCTTTCAATTTGAAGTATGGCTTTTTCACGTGATAGACGTTACGTCTCAGCTTCAGCTGGTGATTTTGAACCTACGGTGGAAGAATGGTTGATTGAGGAGGAAGTTCTTGATGATGTAAACAGTGATGATTCAGATTTAGATCCAGAATATCATCCTTTAGTGACAGATATTGAAAGTGATGATCACAGCACAAGTTCTTGTTCAGAAAGCGACGCTGATATTTCGGTGAGTGTTACTAGCCCCCCTACTGCTGGAACATTTATAAGTAGAAATGGTACTGTTTGGCAACATGATTCTCCAGTTTCTTCTCGTACACTTGCACATAATATTATTACATGGACTTCTGGCCCTAAAAGAGGAATAACTACTTCAACACCTAAACAGGCATGGGACTATTTTGTTACTCAAAATATTATTGATGAAATATTGCTATGTTCGAATTTAGAGGGAAGGCGAATTGCAACAGAAAAGGGTAAAACTTGGAGACAAATTACCGTTGATGAAATCAATGCATTTTTTGGATTATTACTTCTTGCTGGTGTGGAGAAAAGCTGGGATGTACCAGTTAGGGAACTGTTTTTAGATCAAAAGCAAAACCCTCTGTACAGAGCTACTATGTCTGTAAATAGATTTGAAGATATTAGAAGAGTTATTAGATTCGATGATCGGCGCACCAGAGCGTCACGTGCCCAAACAGATAAACTTGCTGCCTTTAGATATGTTTGGGAAATGTTCATTGGGAACTGTCAAAATGTTATGACTCCTAATGCATATCTTACTATTGACGAGCAGTTGCTCTCATTCGAGGTAGATGCAGTTTCGTACAATACATGCCCAAAAAACCCGCTAAATATGGCATCAAAATTTTTTGGCTTTGTGATTCAAAAAATTCTCACGCAATAAACGGAACCATTTACACTGGAAGAAAGCCAAACGAGCCAGTACAAAAGAACTTGGCAAGAGGAGTTGTAAATGATTTGGCAAAGATTGTTGAAGGTTCATCACGGAACATCACATTTGATAACTTCTTTTGTAGTGTTCCACTTGCTGAAGAAATGCTTCAAAAAGGAATCACAATTGTCGGGACTCTGAGACATAACAAGCCTGACATACCAAAAGAAATGTTGCCATCTGCACTGAGAGAGATAAAGTCTTCCCTTTTTGGATTCAAGGGAAAAGTAACAATGGTGAGCTATGTGCCTAAAAGAAAAGAGCGGTAATTTTGATAAGCACAATGCATCACGACAAGGCCATTGATAGCAACAATATGAAAAATAAACCAGAAATTATATGCTTTTACAACGAAACAAAAGGTGGTGTTGATCAAATGGATCAGAAAGTGAAAAATTACACGTGCAAGAGACAAACTCGGCGGTGGCCTTTCGTCTTGTGGATGAACGTTATGGACGTTGCTGCACTAAACAGTCAAATTATATTTTCAGCTCAAAATTTAGAGTTTTATCCAAGAAGAAATGATACAAGAAGATTATTCTTGAAAGACTTGTCGTTTGAGTTAGTTAGAAACCTCATGGAGAGGAGAGCGAATCAACCAAATTTACCCAAATCATTGCAACATGCTCTTTCATTGTGCGGTATAGTGCGTCCAGAACCCACCCCAGAAACATTTAGATGTGTGCAACAAAGAAGAAGATGTTCTTTCTGCCCATATGAAAGACACAGGAAAAGCACAATGGTATGTGAAAAATGTAACAGATCTGTGTGCAAAGAACATAGCCATATTGTTTGTTCCTCATGCTTGTAAAGATATTCTACAAAAATTCACAATGAATAAGTGTAATATTATGTGTTATATTAACAAATATTGCAATAAATAAGCATTTGTTGAATGGTATGGGTTTAATTTTATTTAAATGTATGCTCTAAAGAAACGAATATTAAAAAAATTTGCATTTTTTTGAGTGAAAATGTCGCAGGGCCTCGGAGGCCCTGCATATGCATTCGTGTAGTTTCATAGGCCCATGCATCCTAGGGTTAAAAGTCACTTCCGGGCCGCGAAATTCAAACCGGCCGCTACGACACTGCAGACGGCGGCGTATCCTTCTGCGCGGAGCATTTCCTCGTTTCTCCGCGTAAACAGCCAAACAGTCGAGTAATATTCTGTATAAAAATAATAAAAGCATCGCGTGGCTTACACTAGAATACGTTAATAGTATAAAATGTTTGTAGGTTCTGTTTAATAAATATTTTAAATGTACTTATTGAAAACTTCAGTTTTGTTCAAAATGATAGTCACGGTACACGGCGGCGTATACGTAAATGATGAACACATCCATCACATGAAAAGTATTAAATCTCCTGGAATGCTCGAATTGTTACTTTTAGCACATATTCATATGAAATAGTGCTTGGGCTTAAGACTGCCACATGAAGATCATTCTAAATGTCGTGATAAACCAAAAAAAGTTTCGGAAATGAAATATTTGTTCATGAAAATACCAAGTTTATTGATTTTCTCAAGAATTTGAATTGATCTCCTGGCTGTCATATTCTGAATTTTCAGACTAACAATAGATTAATTTTAACTTATATTAATTTAGCTGGTTTAGATAATATGATATTAATAATTGCACAATTTATTGTACTTCATATTTCAGTTTATCGTTATTACTTCTGTTTACTCAATTAATAGTTGTCGCCAATGACCATAGATGTTTTTAAAGCGACCTTAAATAAATAAATAAATAATAGCCAGATTTAGACTTCTCGATATATGACTGCACGATTTATCTCAGATGAAATTGATAGATATCAATATTTCCCCCTAAAATGAATGTATCTTTCCTAATTAAAACTATCAGTCGGTACAGTAAAATACCCCTAAACTTCCTTAATACTACCCGTCAAATTATTCTCTCTTAAGTAATATGTGGTACAGAAAGATGCACTTTCTGCTGTCACAAAAATGCATTGCGAAATACCTGTTATTGCAAAATATGCTACACTGTTCTATGTGGAATATCTAATTTGCAACAAACGGCAAATACTACCCATTTCTCTAAGTTGAATAAACATTCTACCCGTCGTTTTCCTTTTCCACAAGAAAGATGAGAGCATGTCTCGTCCCAAATCTTCGAGTTTCTTCGTGAAATTACTTAATGAGGTAGTTGACGGCTACAAGGGAAACGTTTTATTTTTTGTGTGTTTCATTTGCAATATAGTCAGCAAATACGTGCATAAATGAGTGAAGGCCATTTCTTCGATTTAGTAGTATCGATGCATATCCCGGATTCCTCTAATGCCTATTTTGTAGAACGATGTAATTCAGTTCTCTTTGCAAGCGAATGTCTGCAGTACTGAATTATTTACTTTCTTAGCGTTTTCTAATTAAAGGAAGGACGGGTTATCAAAGCTACTACATTGTACAGAATGTAAGGAAGTTGAAATAGTTTACTTCAGGGGCATTGTAGTAACTTTCAATATTTTTCTTTGATATTTCCGTAATGTACAACCACGAAAATAGGCAAACAGGAAAAAACTTTTTTATGCAAGAGAATAAATTTTTAACCCCAAAGATGGCTCCATGCAGGTGCTTATTCAGTCATGACCACTCTGCGGGCAAGGCCATGAACTTCGCAATCTGCTGATTTGAGGCAAAACTGACACGCGGCTAATAGGCGAATCACTTGGCGGCGGTGGCAGGTTCACGTGCCTGTTTGCCATACGATATAAACCACGATGTGACGCGACCTAGCAACTGACAAATGCAAGGACATCGACCATACTACGGGCTGTGAATTTCACCGGTCCAGGTTCCCTCAGTGAACTTCGGTCGAACTTTTGCGTGCAAGAATGAGTTCTTTTGAAATATTTGTACACCACGGAATGCAACATCACAGTCTTTTCAGTTTTTTACCCTTTCACCTCAGGAATATACTAGTTTTCTATTTTTTATTCATTGGCGCATGGCACATAAAGCAACGCAATTTTATCTGTTAATATTCACCTGTGGGATTGATTAATTGTCCACGTGCCTGCTATAAAGATTCTTCAGATTCGACCAGCATCTCCACAAAATGACTGCCAGAGGCATCAATTCGAATGCCGTGCCCGGAGATAATCAATAAACTCGGTATTTTCATGAACAAATATTTCATTTCCGAAACCTTTTTTTGTTTATCACGACTATTTAGAATAATCTTCATGTGGCAGTCTTAAGCCCAAGGCACTATTTCATATGAATATGTGCTAAAAGTAACAATTCGAGCATTCCAGGAGATTTAATACTTTTCATGTGATGGATGTGTTCATCATTTACGTATACGCCGCCGTGTACCGTGACTATCATTTTGAACAAAACTGAAGTTTTCAATAAGTACATTTAAAATATTTATTAAACAGAACCTACAAACATTTTATACTATTAACGTATTCTAGTGTAAGCCACGCGATGCTTTTATTATTTTTATACAGAATATTACTCGACTGTTTGGCTGTTTACGCGGAGAAACGAGGAAATGCTCCGCGCAGAAGGATACGCCGCCGTCTGCAGCGTCGTAGCGGCCGGTTTGAATTTCGCGGCCCGGAAGTGACTTTTAAACTCAATTTTCTCAAAGACAAAATTTTTTTCGGAAAAACTGGACCTGCCATTTTTCATGACGTGCAACACAGAATTTGGGGTATTTTTTTGTAACGGAAGCTTCTGGACACCCTGTATATATATATATATATATATATATATATATATATATATATATATACTTTGCTTTATTCGATCAATAAAATTTAAATTAATATGTTGGAGAACATTTCGATATTCTCATAGGGGCTTCATGTGTCAGATATATAGATATATTTTTTTGTTTTTACTACCTGAATGTCGAATGCAGTAAATGTTGCAAGAGTTTACAACCAATACTTTTCCAGATTTGGGTTTGATCAAAATAAGGGTCTAAAACCAGAAAAGTCAACGTCATACTTTTCTCGAAACTTTTTCGACAAATGTTTGTTTCCGAAATTTCTTCCAGTGAAATTCTGAGAATAGTCTAAACAATAAGTGTTCGATATGTTTTTATGATTTCCGATGCTTCATTGGAAACTGCACCTGCACCGGTTAACTCACATTTCCAATGATTTTTTATGCACAAGAATATTTTCATATATATTCAAAATAGCCAAAATTAAGCCAAATCGTAAAAAAGAAACAAAAATTAAATTCACAATTTTCAGCCAAAATCTCTTTCATAGTTTTATACAAAAATATTTATATTTTTAATTATAAGTTATAAATATTTATAGACCCGGTACTGCGCGAGAGAGCCCATTCCAATATTGCTGAAGGTTGAGATAAAAATGCACAGGAAATAAAAGCGTCCCTTTTATTTTATTGTGAAGGATAATTTTGGTATTTTCCTTCAATTTAATTTTATATTGATTCCGGCTTCTTTCCTCTCCACTCATGCTGTGAAGAGGAGGCACTCAAAAGAACTAAATATGCAAAATTGTAAAGATGAATTATCATTAAAGTCGTATTTTGTAGAATACTGCCTAAGAACATAATCCGGGTCCAATCTGTTTTCCTTCATTTCCTCATGTCTTACATCTATCATTCATCTGCACCCAAACTGTCCCTCATCTACCCGTCCCCAAAACCCGTCATCTGTAAGAATTTACTTGTCCTCAAAAAAAGCCGTATCCTCGTAAGACACGCAAACCTAGTTTAAAAGGTCTAAGAAACATCGCCTTGAAGATATTCCCGTGTGTTGCAATAATCTTTGTTTTGTACGTCATAATCTGCAAACTTAAAAAATCTGTACGATGTAGGATGAAGTGTAATTCTCTATCCACCAGTATCACACTTACAAGGTTCTGTGTCGATGGTTTCCTTTAAACTGCCAAAACCATCGTCTTTCCTTAGCGTGTGACATACTTATACAAAGAACTAGAAATTCAATATATATATATATATATATATATATATATATATATATATATATATAATTTGTAACAACATTCAAGGTCAGAATATTACTGGGTGCTCCCACAATGTATACAAATTTATGATAAACTCAAAAATAAATACACAGAAGTGTTTCAGTCATTTTCAAAGTATATTTATAGTCAAGGAGATTGAATGTGGGCGACAGGTTTTTTTTATTTTTAATTGCAGCCCAGCAGTTGGAAAAATCTGGAAAAAATCATAACAATTTGCGTTTAAAGAGGAAGTTTTGAGATTTTTCTGGAGCCTGTTCCAGGGTTCTAAGACACAGTAAAAACTACTTTTTCCCTTTTAAAAAAATGTTTTAGTATTTTAATTTGATCTTAGAAAATATCAAAAAATGTTTTTCTGATTGTATAAATTATTTTCTTATTTATCATATTTTTCAGTCAGATAAAGCAGTGTTAAATTGACCAAAAAATTAAATTCAAAAACACGTTTTAGGCTGAAGAGGCGTGTGGGTGGTGGGACGGAGACTAAGAAACTTTTCAAAAATATTATTTTTGTGTCAGAATTACTGTGTATGTATTCCTATGTCATTTGGTTTAGGGGAACTTTTTACCATTATTACCGGGGGTACCATTTACATTTGTAAAGGTTGTAAGTTGCACCAATGGATAGTGTCAAATCCGCGATTAAAACATATTTTCGACCCACCAATTACAAATACATTCCTAAATAATGTCTTTCGCATTAGGGATCACATAATTCTCTAGTCAGAGAACGGCATTTTATCGACGAATGACCGAAAATCTAATTACCATTGTCAGTAGGACTACTGATGAGTATTCAAAAGACAGCGTTTGAAAACTCCAGTCATTTCATCATCTCTATCTTATGATTCGCAAAATGTGTTCTCAACTTAATGTAGAAATATCAGTTCCGGAACCCGCAGACTTAAGAGAAATGCAATGGTAATCCTGAAGATTTGGTCGCAAAGCCAACAGCGATAACACACATTTTTCCTTCTTCCAGGCCTTCAACGCCTACTTGCGTATTAATTGTCACAGAAAAGTGCGACCAAACATAAATGAATAATGAATTTGAGGTCATTGTGTTGTTTAGACTTTCTTTGCATAATTGTTTCTGCGTGAAATACACTACATATGAACAAAAACTATCAATAAATAGGGAGTTCATTTTAGAGCGTTGCATTGTATATAGTGGCATCCCGTTACAACAATAAGACATCTTTTTATTATAATTTAAAGAATCAACTTTAATTCATTTTATAGTACTTTACTTAAATTATTTTATAAATACATTTAACTTGTTTGAAACCCCAACTCAAAATAGTTTAAAATGTAAATGTTTATACTGTTCACAATATTTATTAAAAATTCAGAAAACAAAAATTATAAATTTGCAATGCAATATCACTGAAAATGCGTTGGTGGACATATCCAATAACAGAATTGACAATTTTCTATTAAAAGTATAAAAATATAAAAATATAAAAAAGAGAAAAAATCAATTTTGCAACGATATTTTACAGAAGAGGATCCCTTCTTGTATTCCATAGATTAGAGTGGAACTTCCCGAAATTTTACAAAATTTGGAAACAATATTGACAATTACAATTTTGAAATGTTTTATGTCTTATGTGGTTCTTCAGTAATTTTTTATGGATTAGGGAAAACAGTGTTTGCATAGGTTTGCTTATCTGGAAGAAGTAGGTGTAACACGATTTAATTCCAATGTCATGTGAAAAACATTGTGTGCATTGCTCGTCTTCCGAAAATAAAAATATCGTAACGTGGAAATACAAATTGTTTTGCTTTAATTCCATTGCTTTGGATTGTAAATAAAACATAAATTACGTGTATGTTACACATTATATTGATGTGTGTATACCCCAAGTGATTACGCAATAGACTTAAGTTGGAATTTCTTGCTTTGCAAACATTCAGATTTAAAAATATCTCGAAAGAATCATATCTCGTTCCTTATTCTCACGTAAAATTACTCAAAGATGAGATATCACATATGATATTTAATATTCTAGCTAAAGACCACCATGTAAAATGCAATCACTCTTACTCACTCATTACTCTTACTGACGTGTAATAATTGTGATCCCCAAAATAAAAGATCAGACATCATTCGTTTGCTTAGAGCTGCACTTGCCAATAATGTCTGCAGTTAATAACATACATTGTGACTAACTGAACTTTATGTACTCTTATTTTGTTTATTATTTTACATATCGAATTATTTTTCATAAAAATATAGTCTTGTTCCGCAACAACACGATATTTTTGCATTTGGTCTTCTGAAAAACGAATGAAGAAGTTATTCACAACTGAAAGCTGCTATCTCGGAGACGTGTTTTGCAACTGGCTCTAAAACGTATTTTTAAAGTTATTTATGTTTTCTAATAAAATAACTAGATGAGGCAGTTTACTGTGACAAATTATTTACATTGTATATTAAATATTACTATAATAAACGATGAAATGTAGATATGGAACCTATTACTCATTGTCGAGTCTTATTTTTTGCAAAAAAAAGCGTATTAAAATTGTTTTGAAATGTGTGTTTACTAGGAAATTGCATGCCTTTATTTATGTAATTAAGTAATTTATTTATGTAATTATGTAATTTATGAATATACTACAACTTCTGTAAAACTGTTCGTTGCATCAATATTTACTTTCAAATATTTACCATAATATAACTCGCGATTGCCGCCATTTTGTAATGTTCACGATGAATAGTCCCTCCTCTCTGAAATAAAGCTACAGCGGATTGGTCAGCTCCATTCCGTAGGGCGGGGCAGGGGTATGCATACTGAGGTAAAGTTCGGCTCAGGACATCGCTCATATTTTGTGAGACCGAGGGTACAAAACGTACTCTGGTTATCCAGCTTGAAAAGATATCCACATCCGGATCAGTAGACCCACGTACGTGTTGAGGGGATTACAGGCGCAAAATTCAGTTCAGGTCGCAGAGAACAGATGCTGGAAAATTTTCCTTTAGAAATAGAACAATATCGAACTGGAATAAGTTGCCTCCGATAGCCTTGGAACCCTTTCTTCTCGGTGTTCAAAGATTTAAAAGTAAATTAACTAATGATATTTGAAATTGTATTAGTTAGTAAGTTAGGTTTATTAAAAGAGTTATTTTTTTATTATTATTATTAATTATTGTTACCATTATTAATATTGTGATAATTATTAAATGCATTGCTTTATAGTATTCGTATTGAACTGTGGTGTGTTGTGAAGTGAAGTAAAGTGGAGTGCTGTGTAATAAGTCGTATATTTGTTAGTCTAAAATATCTGTACGGGACCGCCATCAATGTAGAATTAATACGATTATTATTATTAATGCCTTTATGGTTATTATTGTTTATCATATTATTATTGTCTTAAAATAATTTTAAGTTACATTGTATTTAATTATAATTATAATATGTAATTTGTAGTATGAAATTAATATGTAATTTCTAATTATAATATGTAAATTTTAGTCTTCTGCCACCAGGTTTCATACACCTACCTTCGAAAATAATAGGGGAGGTGAGGGAGAGTTAAGACAGTTTTCATATTTAAAATTTTAGAATTTTAATTTTAAATAATTTGGAAAAGTTTTTAACTCTTAAAAAATAACTGGTACTTAATGCAACTATATAAAAATATTCAAACACGTTAGATGTTTCATGAATTTTGTAGAATTTTTTTTATAATCACATGATTTTTGTCCCAAGAATCTCACGCCAGGGGAGAGTTGGGACACATTATCTTCTCTCAAAGAAAACAAAATTTAACATAATTTTTCAAATAATTATACAACTTAATATTTGTGAAACAGAAATATCCTTTCATTTCACTTCAAAGTCTCAACATTCCTTAAATACTTGCAAGGAAAAAATATATGTGCCCAATGCGTTCAGTAACACTCAAAGTGATACATTCAGATATTTTCTTCACAATGTCATTTTCTTCGACTGATGCAACATCTTCAACACCTGGATAAGCAAAATTACATGAGAGACGCTTTCTTCTTAAAAACTTTATAACAAAAGTTTCAATATTTATGATTTTTTCGATGTAATGAATTCTTATCTTTTTTGTTTCAAATTTTACAAGAATAAAATCAGTGACAGTGAAATTTTGGCTCATATCGTTGGAAACGCTATTTTCTTTATCTTTCTCACTCATTGAAAACTCATTTGAACCCAATGGCATAGGCTCATCATCTCTACTAGCAGATCGGTTTCAGTTTTCGAACTGGTTTCTTCTTTTTATTTTCTCTTTCCTGTAATTCCAAAAGAATTTTGTCTATGACTGGAGTTGATGTTAAAATTAATGTTTTGACAGGTTTACGACCACGATTTTCTTTCTTGCGGTATCCTGCGTTAGGGTTAGGTCTCATCTCTACTGGGGTAATAACAGGGCTACTTCTCACCGAAGATAGATGTGATGTTGTGGAAATTGATTTTGTACCATCTGGAACTGGATGTGACAGGATTGTTTTGGTGCCATTCTCAGGAGCTTGGTTTCTGTCACTTCCATTAGAATAAGGACAATCTGTTACATATGACATGAGGAAGTGACTGTCACTAAACACTTCAGGATTGTACTGATAAATTCCAATTTTCTTTAATACTGATGTTATATTACTCGGAGTAAAAGCACGAGGGTAATCCTATGCAAAAATGTAGAAAATCTGACACTACATCTCAGAATTTAAAAATATTTTGCCAACTTACTTATGATACCTGCATGAACCAGGTACAATATTTTTGTCTCATCAGCCATTGTTTAGCAACAATGGGCACTTCAAATATTAGGTTAGTAGTCTGCAGACATTCTGTTATGATTTTTTTCCGATGATATGCAAGCAAGCAAAAAATATGAAAGTGACACTATTTGTAGAAGAAATGTAAAGGATAATTTTACGCTAAAGATATTTTTTACAGTGAGTCTTTAACAATTAGGAAGTAAACAAATTCTAAAAAATGCAATAAATGGAAATGTAATATTTTTAAATTCTTGAATTTTGAAAGAAAAATTGCTGAAACTACTTTCAAGCTACTCTGTAAATTTCATCATGGAATCTTGAATGGTTTTAAAGTTAAGAATAAAAGTGTTTTACTGGCGCTCCGTAAACGAGCTCAGCTGCTAGAGCCCTCTTCGTCAGCACTCGGCTTGACTTTTTTCCTCCGCGGTGCGATGGTTGATTCCGAAAAACAACTTCTCAAAGTGTTAATTTTTCCATACGAGCTACATGAAGAGATACACCAAATTCGATCATTATTTTTTGTTTTACTCCAACTTTTTGGTAAACACGTTAAAAACATATATTTCTCATTAGCTGTTTTCACATTTGAAAATTTTTCTTTGAATTGTGTCAACGTTTCTTCTCCTTCATTGCTTTCTGTACTCACATGAAATAATTCAGAAACTGCTTTATTTACGGCACTCACCTTTCCCCTTGCGTACGGTTTCTCTCGGGTTTGTTTCCGCAATGACAATGATGATTGACCCAGAGGATTCAAAATGTTTACATTACTGATAGTGACTTCCTCTGCAACTCCTGGGGCTACGTACTCCTCTTCACTTGACGTTTTCACTTCACTGTCTGTTTCAGTTGAGTCACTAAGATCTGCATTTGGCATTTTGGATATTTTGTGACGACACAGATCGCATATTTCTTTTCCTACCACTAAATTTGATATTTTCTTCCGCATCGCCTCTGTTATCTTTCTCTTACCCACCTGACTTTTGTGCTCCTCAAGTCCGAATGGATTGCAGCACCAAAGCCTGTTAAACTTATTCACAATCTTTGGCATTTTCTTTCACGATGTATCATTGAACAGTAACACGCGAAAACTAAGCCTGTAAACTGGTGTCAGGATCCCTTCGAAGGCATCGATGGATATCCCTAGGGAATAAACGATCTACGACCTTGCCTCACCCCTCGCTGGGCAAGGGCAAGCGACTTTCAACCTTAAGAGCAAAATGCACGTATACTTTTATTTAATAACTTACGCATTTTTTAAGATTCCATCGCGACAGTTTGCAGAATGGTTATTTATTGGTTCTTCTTGCAGTGTGTACAATATGAAAGAAAAGAAAATATTACTTATGAAGAAAAATGAATTTGTTTACTTTATTAGCATTTTTTATTCTAAACAAATACCTCAATCCTTAATATATTATCAACTGCTTAAAATATGATCATTTATCTTGAAAATAGTGTGCCCGTATTTAAAGTTTTATTCATTTTACGAACGGCAGAATTATTATCATTATTGAGTATATTGTGTCATCGTCCATGTTTAACCCGTAATTGTTGCTAAACTGCTATATTAATTCCATAAATTGTCTTTTAACTGTTCATCATTAGATTAATGTAATAAAATATGAAAAAAATCTGAGACTCACTGTCAGAAAACCTGAAATTTTGTATGGAATGACCCACGAGCCACTGATTGATTCCACAAAGAAACAATCTCGTAAATAATTATTTCTTTCCTGAGTTGTGAGTCATCCATGCATCACAAGCAGCATTGTAATACATTTTCAAAGGTCCAAAGACACCTACATCTAATGGCTGGAGTTTTTCTGTGCAATGTGGTGGTAGAGCCAACAAAAAAATATTGTTTTCTTAATAAAATGTTGTAGATGCAATAGATGTGTGGCTATTATAGTTATCTAAAATAAGTAGGACGGGCTTCTTAGAAGTTGGTTTTGTGAATTTATAGAAATGTTGAAAGATACAACAACAAAATTTCTTTTGTCATCCACCCAGTTTTGAATGTCACCGCAGCAGATCCAAGAGGGGAACAACGTATAATCTTTGATGTTGACTGGGAAATACGTAGAAGGGTGGAATGTGGTTTCCCCAGCACTTACTGTACAAAGAGCTGTGACGAGAGTCCCTTGCTCACCCTACGTGACTTTTTCTTGCTTTAACCCCTTTTGAGCAACTACCTTCCCAGGCTTCTGAACAGTTGTCAGCGCAGTTTCATCACAATTATACACAGAATATCCATCAAATTTGTACTTGTCATACACTATTTTTAAATTATTAAAAAATTCTCCAATGTTCTACTTGTTGAAGCTTGTACTTCGCGACAGATTTGGGTATTCTGGTTTTCTGATTGAAAAAATGGGATTGGGAATCATAAATCCTTTCCACTAATTCTCACTTGCTATTTGATGTTTTCTCCAATTTTCTGGAATTCTAAATTGGCTGCAATAAGCAAGCTGGAATGCAAGTTCTCTTGCAGCATGCTTGGACATCCCATAATTCATTTGAACAGGTAATTACTTAGTCAACAAGCATCACCTCTTCAGCTACTGTAAATATTTGTGATTTTTTTACATCTTCTTGATCATATTTTTCTACATCTTACAGATGTGATATACAGATCCATATTTTTCTACATCTTCTTGACTTTCTCCGAGTTATATTTAGCAAAATTTGCTAAACTGGTTTTAGGATTATTGTATTTTTGAGCAATTTTCTCAAGACCACCACCTTCCTTATATTCCTTAACAGCCCTCTCAATGACATCCAGGGAAATGATATGTCTTTCTTTCTTCCTTTTGTAATATGAGGCATCTTCTGAATCCTTAATATATACAAAAAAAGTTAGAACACGACTATACGTTTTAAGTAGCATGAGCCGGAAAGAACACCATATTAAGGGAGGTTTGGGTCATGTCCAAACTCTCCCTTAATTGACTGTCCTACTTCTCCCATGGTAGCAGTTATAAATAAATTGTCAAATTTTACGATATTTCAACAAATTCAGCTGTTCCTTTTTCCGAGACTTAACCTCAATAGTACTACTATTCAATGTTTATAATCAATAAACACGTAAGTAGTACTTTCTTATCGAAAATAAAGGACAAATACAAGCTAGAAAAGTTACCGTTGAACACCGAAAAAAATATTAACTCACCTGCTCGATTGTGAATCAAAGGAAAACAATCTAACATCCAATTCAATGCTTCCTCAATTGACGTTCTTCAACCTACAGGAACATTTTGTTTGTATGACCAACATAACAATAAAAATATGCACTGTCCCAACTCTCCCAGGGTTCCTCACCTCCCATAAATATCTATAAATACCCCATTTTTAGGCCCTTTTCGCTACTTTTTAGAAAATAAGGAAAAAATAGTATTTAATATAATTTTTATCAACGAATTTTTGGCTGATATGGTGCCCACGTTACCCCTACAACAATTTTATGATTATCAAACAATACGTATTTGACTCAAGCAGTGTACCACATTGGCTCGAATATCGCAAATTTTACGTTAAAACCATAGAAATAGACACTTTTCAATTGACCAATTGAATATTTATCCCAAATATTTTTAACTTAGATAATATTAGAACTCGAAATCTCTACTTTAAGAACTTTGCTTCGCATAATTTAAATATTTCACTCCAATTGGTTAAAATGGCGTCGCACGCAATCACTATTTACGATCCACATTTATGCCGCACAGCTGTATATGATTACATTACTCACTATCAGGCTGCATTAAAGATATTTGTAGAGGCTTGGCGAGAAAAAGATTTCGATGCAAGAATAACATCGGCACCAATAAAACCGTTTTTAAAATGGGTTCAGGGGTGCCACAAACTCCATAAACACAACCTTTTCGGCATTATTCGCTACTTTTTAGCAAATAACGAATAAATATAATTTAATGGTATTTATTATCAATGTATTTTTGACTGAGGTGGTGCCCACGTTATTCCACAACAATTTTATGATAATCGAACATTACTTATTTGATTCAAAGAGTGGGCCACATTAGTCCAAAAATGGTCAATTTTAAGTTAAAACAATAAAAGTAGACACGTTTCAATTGGCCATAGCTCCGTAAATTTTCACCGTAAAAACGGTGTGTTTATGGGGTTTGTGCAACCCCTAAACACATTTGAAAAACGGTTTTATTTTTATTATTGTGACCGAACGTGAATGTGAGTTTCGGAGGATTTTTAGTGGGATCGTGGCTCATCAGAAGATTTCAAATGAAAAAAAACAAAACACAAAGTCGTGATTACAGAACAGCATGTAATGGGATATGCGTTTAAGCGAAACCACAAAAGAACTTGAAGAATGGCAATAACATTGATACACGAAGAAAATACACAAACAAAAAAATTAACACAATAAAAAAATATCAAAAAGGGGAGAATAAACTGCAAAGTTATCACGAATTGATTTTAAGATTTGCACAACTTAGAATCACAGCAATATCTTCAGTGACAAAACAAGTTGAAGCTCAACAAATGGAAAGAATGAAATCCCGTTTGGGATGAGTGAAGGGCACATGCTTCTCGCATGACTCGATGTCGTAGTACCTTCCGTTTACGGAAATTGCAGTTAACTGTCCTTCGCTATACACTGCATCAAGACACATATGTAAATAATTTCGTGCATGAAATTCTCCAGGATCACGAAAAAAATATCTCCATTCAATCAAATGAACAAATATAATTTTTTTTTTGAAAACACAGAATATTCAAAAGAAGTTTATTTAAAATGAAAGAAATGACATTACAAAAAAAATATCTTGTATTGTATTACAGTGAATAAACAAAGTATGTTGATAGCACAGAATATTCAAAAGGAATTACTTAGAAAACTGTAAAAAAGTGTAATCACCAAAGAATATCTCGTATCCTATTAGAGTGAATAAATACCGCTTTAGATAACACAATGCTCCAAATAAATATCTTGAAAAACTTAGTTCATTAGATCCAACCCCGTCCCAAAACAGCAGAAAATTGCAGCGGGCAGGACGGTGGTTGGGCCCTCGCTTTGTATACGCGTCAGCGCCTCAGCAACACTTTTTGTCGTCGCAGAGACACTGGCACACTCGAGCCGTGGCCCATGCCTCTACAGCAATTGCAGCTAGCACCATCGCGCCTCTTAACTTAATCAAGCCTAGCCATTTCGTGGCTACCAAAAGACTTCCTTGTTCCAACCTAACACTTCCGCGTCCAAGAACTTTCTGTTTCGTTCCCCACTCCCTCTCTCTCCCTACCGCACACGTCACTACCCCAGATAAGAGGTGCACACCCCTTCTCCACCCCTCCCAACCACCGATAAGAAAAAACGTCGACCGCCCGGCGGCGCGCAGGCGATCGGGCGGGCAGTGGATCTCGTACAACAGATGGCTGAAAATCGATTTAGCCAATATTTGGGCTGATTGGTTTCAATACACACACACACACACACACATGAGCCATTCCACGTCAAATCGCACAAAAAAGACCAAAATTTGACCTTCATATTTTTATTATTTTCAATTTTTTCTATTTGTTATATGGATCAAATAAGTGAACACGTGTATTTTTATTTTTTTCTAACTTTATTATTTTCGGAAATATTTGTATAATAAAATTTGCTAAAAATGACGCGCATCACTAACTTAAAAGTATCATACATTTGAATACACCAATTATAGAAATTCCGTTCAAATTTCATTAGAAACTTAAAATCATGTTTAAGTTTTATGATTTTTCAAAATATTTAATATTTTTTAATTTTCATTTTTTTAAAAAAACTGAAATTTTGAAAATTGAATATTTTTGTAAACTCGATGAGCTAAAAAATGTTGAAAATATTTATAAACGCACTAGAGTATTGATAAAAAGTCCTGAAAAAATCAAAGTGAGATCTCAGTAACTTTAAAAGATATTAATATTTTACGAACCAGTGTGTAATAGATTGCTGCAATAGACACGTTCTTTGCGTTACTGTTCATCGGTTTCTTTGGATAAAGCAGTAATTTAAGTACTTCTTGAGGTGGGTGAACCTTCATGATTGAATTTATAAATAATAATATTTATGTGTATTAATATACATTTAAATCATTTTAATATATTTATAAATAATTCATAAATTTATAAATAATTAAATGACGGATTCTTAATTCAGGTTTTGACTGACATTTTGAAATTTTCTGGTCCCTCACAACTCACTTTAAATACAAGTACTCGCGTACCATAGAATTCCTGAACTTTCGTCACAATGCACAGTTTCAATGCCCTACCGAATTTACTTCAGTTCTGGACAAAATTCCATTTTCTTTAGCCAACGTTTTAGACACTTTTATCATGCGTTCGGTTGCTACAAAAAGCCTTCTAATTTTATTGTTTGTCCAACTCTCAAAAATTGTCAAAATTTAAAATTTCAACGTCATGTCATCTGTTGAGTGAAAGTAATCGATAAGTTACTAAATAGTATCTTTGTCTGATTTTTCGATGGACGTCGAAGGATCTTCAATGTGAAAAAATTCATCTGTGTTGGCACTTTGTACTTTCTAAAATTTCTCATGGGGATGCCATTTTGTTCCAATTTTCTTTTTGTGGTGGGGGTTTCTCCTATTACAATTAAACTCATGTTTATCTTCTCTTTATTCATTTCGAAGACACTTGACGAACTATCTGAAGAGCTTAAATTGTCACTACCTTCATTTCCACTTTTTGCACTGCACGTTCCGCTACTTTCGTTAATGCCACGGGAGCCACTAATCTCGATGCTATCTTCATTAAGAAAAGACCGTTTTGGAAGCAGATTCCCTTTCTTCCGAAATGATAATAAATTCGCCAATCTAATGGCTCCTGTAAATTCACCAGCAAATCGTGAATTGAATTTTAATTTACGCGTCTTGGAGTATTTCTTTTTTTAAAATCGTGATCAAAAAGTTTAAATGGATTGAAACATCTATCTCATACGCTGATCGCCACTCATGTTGCCACAGTGTACACACGATTCACAGAACAAATACTAGCACACTT